>PVHT021183659.1:0-86870 GCA_004024745.2 Catagonus wagneri | reverse complement strand
CCTACACCACAGCTCACGGCAACGCCGGATCCTTAACCCACTGAGCAAGGCCAGGGATCGAACCCGCAACCTCATGGTTCCTAGTTGGATTTGTTAACCACTGGGCCACGAAGGGAACTCCATTGGGTTTTTTTTGTTTTTGTTTTTGTTTTTTTTCCACGCTGTGAACCACAGGAAAGTTACTCAGCTTCTCTGCTGAAGATGCCCAAACTCACAGCACCCATCTCCCAAGTTTAAGAGAAGACGAAATGAATGTACTTAAAGCCTCTAGAATAGCATCTGGCGGGTAGTGAGCACTGAGAAAATGATGACGATGATGATTTCTTCAAAGCGCTTCTCCAGCTCACCCGCCCTCAGCTCATGTGGGCAGCCTCCCTGTGAAGCCAGCTGGCATGGGCATCCTTGCCCTGCGTTCAGGGGCTGTGTCTGACCCGCCTGCCGGCTAGGCGTGCAGGGGAGGGCAATGGAAAGAACCCTGGAGCGTGGGAGTTAGGCGGGTCCGGGTTCAAATTTCAGCACAGCCACTTAGGAGCTGAGCAATGTTAACTCCTGAGCCTAGGTTTCTTCACTGTAGGGTGGGGATGGGCATGCTGCACTTAAGACTGTCTGCCTCCCGGGGGTCGAGGATTAAAAGGGAAGATGAATGGCCACCTAGGATTTACTGGACACCAACAGGAAAGCTTTTCTTCTGGGATGGAGCCTGATCTCAAACCCACATCTACTCCTCTGAACCCCAGATCATTTTCCCTTTGCCAGGCGGCCTGCCCAAGGCACGCTTCGGTTTAGGCAGCTCATCCATCAGCTCACGTTTCCTGTGGAGCAAGGACAATGCTTCCTCCCCCGCCCCCGCCCCCGCCCCAGGAAGCCACCTGGAGGGGCCCAGCTGCGCTCTTAAGAGTCCTGCCTTGGGTCCCTAGGCCGCCCCAGAAGTTGCCCAGAGCCAGTCATTCATTCATTCATTCATTCATTCATTCACTGCTTACTGAATGCGCTCTTTGTGCCAAACACTGTGCCGGTGGTTGGAGAACAGACAGCAGGTCCTGTGGGCGACCCCACTGGGCTGAAAGAGAGAAGGGCGTCCAGCTGGGATCAACTTGAGGGTCAGTGGCAGCTTACCTAATGCTCCTCCTTCCGGCAGCACTGTGCCAGAGTGGAGTCAGATCCAGGTTCAAATTCCAGCCCTGCCGCTCACTGCTGTGTAGCCTCTGTGAGCCTCAGGTGTCCCAGCTGCAAAGTGGGTGTAATGGTACCTCTTCCCTTGGGTTGCCAAAGAAAGGCATGAGGTGACACACCACTGGGCAGCTGGGAAGTGCCGACCCTAAGATCCATTACAACGTGACTGACGTTCTTTCACTGAATTCTCACAACCGCAGCCGACACAGGACCTGGGTCTCAGGAGCGTTCCCTTTTTCATGGCTGAGGCAACTGAGGCTCAGGATGCCGAAGTAACTCCTCGGGACCACAAGACGGGGGTGGGGCAGGAGCAGACGGAGGGTGTGGACCCACGTCGGACCCCAGAGCCTGGGCTCTAACGTTAAATGACCTTGAATGACACTGCATGGCTTAGGAGCTGGCACTCAGGGAGTGTCCCTGAAGCATCAGCTGTCACTAGAGAAAAGGGTGGCAGGGGCCTCAGGAGGACCTTGAGGCCTGGGCAGGGGGTGGGAACCGCCCTGAGGCAGGAATGGGACCCCAACCCTCCCCAGTCCCGGCCGCCTCTCCTGCCAGCTCTTCTCTGAGCTTGGCACTGTCTGAGCTTGGCACTGTCTGAGCTTGGCACTGTGGAGGGGGCCTCCTCAGGGCGGGGGGCAGAGACAGCATTTCTAGGAGGAACAACCCAAACTCCTCAAAGTTGCAGGGCAACTTCAACTTTCAAACCACCTAATTAATCCTGACGACCCCATGAAGAAGCCTGAGTGGGTATTTTTAGATCCACCTTAGAGAGGAGGAAACCGAGGTCTCAGTAGGTCCCCAAACCTGCCTGACATCACACATGCTAGAAACGACCTTGAACCAGAGCTAAGCTTCCTGAGACATGGTCTGCTGCGGGTGGGGTCCGGCCCTGACAGCTCGCCCACCTCTGCCCCATCCACCAGTCTTTCCGAAACTCCACTGTCTCCCCTGGCCTTTCAGCTGGCAGTGCCTTCTTTCTGAAAGGCCCTTCGCCCCTCACCCAGACCCTCCCCTCTCTCCACTTGCCAAAGGCCCGGGGAGGCTTTGGGGCCTGGCAGAGGTGCCTGGCATGCAGTATTAACTCAGGAAACATTCGCTGAAATAAATGAATTCCTACCCTGTGCTGCCCACGCCCCTTCCTCGTCGCTCCAAGGGGGGTGAGGGCCCCCCCTCCACTCCCACAGACCCCCATCCTTTCCCTACCTCGAGGCAGCCCCCTAGGAGCTGCCGGGCCTGTCTCCTGAGGGTCTGCCTGGCAGACTGTGCGCTCCCTGAGGCCAGAGACTGGCCCTTGTTCTCCTTCCTATTCCCGTGACAAGCCCAGCGCGGAGCTCAGGCGGGCCCGTATTAGATACTTGTCGAGGGAAGAGAACGGTGAACAAGCAAATGATTCAAACAGAAGGACGAACAAGTCACCGACTGCCCTTCTCGGCAATTCAGTCTTCCATCGGGCCCATTGCACCGGCTGGGTGCTGACTCCCACAGAAGGAGGCCAGTACCGTTTTGAGATAAATCGAAGTAATAACACATCGATGGTGAGACCATGCCTTTTTTACCCCCTCCCCGAGTGAGGGTAGGGGCCCAGAGGACCCTCATTCTCTCTCTCAGACCCCCAGACCCTCGGTGCCTCGGCCAGGCGGGGAACCTGCCCGCACGCGTCCCGCTCTGTCACCGTCACCGCGTGCCCTCCCCCATCCCCTCCACAAACATCTGAAGCTGGAGGAAAGACTATAAAAAGAAAGCGCCGGCACTGAGGGAAACATCCGGTGAGGAAGTGTGCTGGGTCGGAATTGTGTGGAGTCAACAGATTTTTCCTGTCTTGTAGCAAATCTCCCAGCTGCTGTCCTTGCTGCATCAGGGCCAGTTCCAGCCCAAACCGAACCACCGGGGAAATAAATACTTGGCCAAGCCCGGCAGCGGCAGGTAAGAAGCACGTAGCCCCCGCTGGCTTCTCAAGCCCCCCCCAGCGGCCCGCCCTCAGCCCACAGCCTGTGTGTATGGAGGAGCGGGGTGGGGGGGCACAACCAGACGCTGCTCCCCCAGGAACCTGCAACCAGCAAGCCTCCGTCCCCCAGCCCAGGCAGCTTGGTCCTGGAGCAACTGCATTAATAGTATTCACAGGACCCCGAGTCACTAAGGAAATGACTTCATCTCAGAGGCTCTATCTGTCCCCCCACTGCAGAGGTGCCGGGCTGTGGACTCTAAATCTCTGACATTCAGCTTTCTTTCCCTTGACCCTTAAACACAATAGGAAGGCTCCCCGCTAAGGGCGTGGGTGTGGGGTGTGCTCCTTTGGGCTGTCCTAGAATTGAAGAGACCTTAAGAGGACAGCTTGTTTAACTCCCTCCTGTAAGAGATGGAGAAACTGAGGCTCTAGTTGGATCCAAGGCAGCTATGCAAACTGGAGCAAGTCAGATCAAGCTGCAGTTGAGGTCAGCACACTTCCTTATAGGGATGGGGCTAAGGATGTGATGATCACAGGTGCTCATGGCCCCAGGCCGTGCACAGAGGAGGTACACAAGCAATACTAAGAACCTGCCTGATAAAGTGACTTTGCTCAAGGTCAAGTAGCCAGTGAGTGACAAAGCTGGGATCAGCTCTCAGGACACTGCCTTCTGGTTCAGTGCTCTTGTTGTGACAACCTAAGAGTTTTGTGTTTGTTTTCCTTTCGTTTTGTTTTGTTTGCAAAGATAGCCAGAGGCAGCGTTGAGTGTTTAGGAGGGGTGAGGGCACTGCTCAGAGTCCATCAGCCTGGATTTGAATTCTCGCTTTACCACTTAATCTGTGGGGACCGTGGCCAAGCTGCGTAATCTTTACAAGTCTTGGTTTCCTCATTTGTAAAATGGGGACAATAACAAGGGAACCCCTTATTGACATGAAGGGTTTGATAAGAAGGTACATACACCTTGCAAAGCACAGGTCTGACTCAGAGGTAATTCCTCGATTGACATTAGCTGCTCTCATTACTTGCAAATTTGCCACCTCCCTGCGGACCCCTTCATAGGAGCAGAAACGGTCACAGAAAGAAAGCAGCCAGGACCCCCCCTTGGTGGCCTGTCCCCACCAAGCGGAGGGAGCCCCAGGAGCTGCTGATGGGGGCAAGGCGGGGGACGGTCCACGGGAGGGAGGGGCCAGGGTGGGGGGACAGGAGGCACCGCAGCAGAGTCCGAGTAGTTCTGGACACCTCCACTCAGCCGCATCCTCCAGGGACCTGCCCTTCCGGTCGGGGATTTAGCCTTAAATAGGGAAGAGGCAACTTTCAGTCACGCAGTCCACAAGCATTTATTAAGTGCCTACTGTGTGCCAGGCCCTATTCTGAGCACCAGTGAGAGCGCAGGGACTGAGACAGACAAGGATCCCTGCCCTCCCGGGAGCTCATACTCGCAGAGAGGGATGAGGGATGGAAGGACGACTGCACGGGATCAGCTGAAGCTCACGAAACTCCTGCTCTGAGCCAGGCAGGGAGACGGAGCAGAGGGCCAAGGGTGAGTAAGAGCGGTGCCCTCAGTCACGTACTCGCTGAGTGCTTCTAACACGGTGCTAAGCTCCTTATGTGCAAAATCTCATCTTACCGCCACTGTGCCCCAGTGGCTGGTGTCATTGAATGCTCCCACTTTACAGATGAGGAAACAGACTCGGATTGAGCAGGAGGGCAGGGATCAAGTAATCCAGGCTGGTCTGACTCTGAAGGTTGGGCCGTGGACCCAGTCCCCTCAGTGGGTGAATGAATGCTGGCGTGAATAGAAGAATATTCACGAGCAGGAAGGAATGAATCTGCTGCCAGTTCCTCACCTGTGGCCTCGGGTGGCTCCCTTTGCAGGAGTGCGATCCCCGACCCAGACGGCCCAGGCGCCAGGGCTGGTGATCAGGCGGAACCGGACCAGGGGGAGGGGCTCCTGGACCCTGAGGAGGACCTCTCTGTGAAGCAGCTGCTAGAAGAAGAGCTGTCGAGCCTGCTGGACCCCCACACAGGTAGGGACTCCCCGGGCCACCCCGACCTTGCTTCTGTCCCCCACAGTTCCCTCAGGTGCCCAGGCTTCAGAGTTCTGCTGCAATCTACTGTGGGGAAATACAGCCATTCTGTTTCTGGAGAGAATACCGGCAATATCTTACTTGCCCTGGAGCTTCAGCAGGTCTTCATTTGTTTAAAAATCAGATTCTACTTTGATTATTCACTTAAAAACATCAGCTAGGGAGTTCTCATCATGGCTCAGCGGGTTACAAACCCAACTAGTATCCATAAGGATGCAGGTTCCATCCCTGGCCTCGCTCAGTGGGTTAATGATCTGGCATTGCCATGAGCTGTGGTGTAGGTCACAGATGTGGCTCGGATCCCGCGTTGCTGTGGCTGTGGCGTAGGCCGGCAGCTATAGCTTCCATTAGACCCCTAGCCTGGTAACTTCCATATGCTGCAGATGCAGCTCTTAAAAAGCAAAAACAAACAAGCAAACAACCCCCCCGCAAAGCCCATCATAAGAATGGCGAACAGTTACTGGGCTCCTGGTGTGCGCCAGGGACCAAGGACGCATCTTGTACACTTCACCTCAGTTAAGCTTCCAGACAGTCTTGTGAAGAAGGCGTTATGAGCCCCAATTTAGAGAGCAGTACACTGAGGCTCAGAGAGCTAACAGCCAGCCCAGAGTCACCCAACTCATTAGTGATTGAAGGCAACCAACCTGGGACCACCTGCCATCAGGGGGACCTCCATTTACCTCCTAAAGCACTCATCTGCATTTCCCTGGTGAGTTTAAGTATCAAATTCTCTTACCCTGAGAATTCCAGAATCCGTGAGCCCCCCGCCCCGACGCCGGTCAGCCTCCTTCAGGTAATACACAGCCCTCCCACCTGCACTACGGTTTTTCTATTTCTGCACTTAGTGACCCATTTCTCACCCGGACATACCCTATGTGCTGAGGGCAGGGCAGGGACTTCCCTGGCCTTGGTTAAAAAAACACAGCTAATGTTTACTGAGTGCTTTCCGTGTGCTGGGCCCCGTTCTCAGGGCCCCACGAGGACATCTTGTGAGATGGGGACTATTCACTATCGCCACTTCATAAAGGAAAAAACGGAGGGGCCAGAGTGTTTAATAATATTCCCAGGGTTGGGCAGCCTATAGTTATTAACCCAGGCAGTGTGGCTCTAAATCAAAATTAAGTAAAATGAAATCTAACTAAAATTAAGCAGAAAGGAAGACCCCGTTCCTCCATCATACCGGCCACATTTCAAGCGCTCAGCAGCTGCACGGGGCGAGTGGACATTGCTCGGGAAAGCAGGGATCTAGCAAGTTTTCTAGAACAGCAGCGTCTAGAACGCAGGGCTGAGAGGTCCGATAGAGGGGCCGCGTGTGGAAAGAGCTAGGACAGACTGAGGTGTGATGGACGTACAAGACACAGTCCAGATTCTGAAGGCTCAGTATGAAAGAAGAATGCAAAATATCTCATTAATAATTTTTAAGGGAGTTCCCTGCATGGCTCAGTGGTTAACTAACCCGACTAGCATCCATGGAGACATGGGCTGGATCCCTGGCCTCACTCAGTGGGTTAAGGATCCGGCGTTGTTGTGAGCTGTGGTGTAGATCAAAGATGCAGCTCAGATCCCACGGTGCTGTGGCTGTGGTGCAGGCTGGTGGCTGCAGCTCCGATTGGACCCCTAGCCTAGGAACCTCCATATGCCCAGGGTGCGGCCCTAAAAAAAGACAAAAAAAATAATTTTAAAAATATTGATGACGTGATAAATTGATAGTAAATGTAAACAATTTTACAAGTTCGTTTCACCTTTTTTCCCTTCACCTTTTTTTTTTTTTGTCTTTTTGCCTTTTCTAGTGCCGCACTCATGGCATATGGAGGTTCCCAGGCTAGGGGTTGAATCAGAGCTGTAGCTGCCAGCCTACACCATAGCCACAGCAACGCCAGATCTGAGCTGCATCTGCAACCTATACTGCAGCTCACCACAACGCCGGATCCTTAACCCACTGAGCGAGGCCAGGGATCGAACCCACAACCTCATGGTTCCTAGTCGGATACGTTAACCACTGAGCCACAACAGGAATTCCTTTCTTGACTTTTTTAATATGGCCACTAGAAAATTTCAAATGACCCCAGTGGCTCACAGGATATCTCTACCCGCCAGCTCTGTGCCAGATCCTGCGGGCTCAGTTCCCACGTGGTCCCTCGTCCCCACAGGACAGAGGGCAAGGAGCACAGGGGGACAGTGAGAAGTGGGGGGACGAAGAGCACAGTAGAGGGAGAAGAGCCTGTGTTGCTCACGGGGCTGGACTGTGACGGGCTCTTGGCGAGAGTGCCTGACGCGGGGCTCATGGCAGCATCTGAGGACGTGATCATGACCCCACCTTACCAGCTGTGTGAGCTCACCGAATGCTCACAGGCACCTGGCAAGATGAGGGCTGCCCTCTCACCACTGTATGAGAGCAAAAGAAGGCTCAGAGAAGCTGAGCAAGTTTTCTAGAGTCACACTGCTCATAAGCTGCAAAGCTGGGAAATCAGATCCAGGTCTGCCCAGGGCGTACCTGGCCTGCAGACTTCATCCTCACTTTTCAGCCATCCTCCTCCACCTCACTGATTTTTCTCATCCCAGGCTTCATTCTTTCCAAAGCTCTCTGGCCCTCGCACAAGGAAAGGCCCGATTCAGTAACACAAAACCTTGTTCCAACCTCATTACCCCAGAGTCGCAGGAAACTAAGATTTACATTTCCCCAAATGCCCTGGGTTAATATTTATCCAGTCATTCAAAATCATTCACTGCGTCCCAGGCGTGGGCCGGACTGGCCGGGAAGGGGCCTGCCCCGCCTCCCAGCCTGCAGAGCCCTGCGCTGACGGGCCGAGACCGAAGCTCGTTTATCAACAGACATAGCACTTCGCTGTGTTTTGGAATAACTTTTCAAAATTATAAAAGTAATGCTTGGTTAATGGAGACAAATGCAGATAAGCAGAAATAGAAGGTATCAATTCCGGCCAGGGGCAGGTGCAGTTAACACTGACTGTACCCTTCCAGTCTTTCCTCCTACGTACAGATTTTAAGGCAGCTCATCTTAAGCAAACATTAAATATGAGTTAAATATGCTTTCCTTTTTTTTTTTAAAGACACAGATTCTTAACCACAAGGCTTATATTTTCTTTCCTCTGGCTGGGCCTCTATCTTCAGGCCTGGGACTAGTTTTCTGAGAGAGAATTTTCTATTCAAGAGACAGGAAAAGGAGACGCGTGATGATGAGATTTGGGATCTGGAGGACCTTTCTTCACTGCCCCTGTCCCTTTCTTGGGACAAGTCCTTAGGCCAGCAGCCCCTTCAAAGGGCTTCCTGCAGCTGGAGAGGTGAAGGTTGAGGAGCTAAGGGCACAGGGCCAGAAGCTGACAGTACAGACCTCAGCCTGGGAATTCCAGAACCACAGGTGGGCACCTAGCATCCAGGGGAGGAGGGGCCAGCTCTCCGGAGAGCGGCGGGGGTGAAGCAGTCCCAGGGGGCTTCCCGGGCCTCAGACCTGGGGGTCAAATCTGGGCTTGTTTCCTCATCTATAAAATACCCTTGACTCCTAAGGTTTCTGTGCAGATTATTATCATTTTTTTTTTGTCTTTTTTTTGTCTTTATCTAGAGCCGCACCTGCAGCATATGGAGGTTCCCAGGCTAGGGGTCTAACAGGAGCGGTAGCTGCCGGCCTTCGCCACAGCCACAGCAACGCAGGATCCAAGCCGCATCTGCAACCTACACCACAGCTCATGGCAACGCCGGATCCTTAACCCACTGAGCAAGGCCAGGGATCGAACCCGCAACCTCACCGTTCTTAGTCGGATTCGTTAACCACTGAGCCACGAAGGGAACTCCTCTGTGCAGATTAAATGAGATAATTACGTGAATTGCTGGGCACGGAAGAACTTAACAAGTGGTCACTAATATTATGAATAGGAACCTAAAGTAGAGTTAAGCCAGGAGCTCCAACATTAGCTAAGAAAGGGATTTTTTCCTCCATCCTCAGCTAGTGTTGTCCTGAGGGAGGGGAAATCCTGGCAGTACCATAATGGATGAAAGCCACATAGACCTGAAACACACCGCAGCCTGGGAGGTTCTTTAGCAACAAGCCAATTCCTGATCCCAGCCTTCCTCCTCCGGCTGCCGCATCCTCACTCTGCTCACGCGCCCGACATCAGCCTCTGGCTTCCGGCCCGGCCAGCTTCCCGGTCAGGGCCCCTTCCTTCCCGCCCCGTCTGTCCGGCCCCTGCCCCCCACTTCCCTTCCCTCCTTTGTCAGGCGCCCCGCCCGCCGGCTCCGCCCTCACCGCATCCCCTCCGCCCCCTGCAGGCCTGGCCCTGGACCGGCTCAGCGTCCCCGACCCGGCCTGGATGGCCAGGCTGTCTCTGCCCCTCGCCAGCAACTACCGTGACAACGTGTCCTCCCCGGATGCTGCAGCCTCGGAGGAGCCCAGGACCTTCCAGACGTTCGGCAAGGCGCCGGGGCCCGAGCTGAGCCCGACTGGCACGCGTCTGGCCAGCACCTTCCTGTCGGAGATGAGCTCGCTGCTGGAGATGCTGCTGGAGCAGCGTCCGGCCGTGCCGGTGGAGGCCGCCTCCGAGGTGCTGCGGCGCCTCTCCGTCTGCGGGAGGACCCTCAGTCTAGACCTGGCCACCGGCGGGGCCTCGGGCTCCGAAGTCCCCGGGGGGCCCGCTGGCAAGAAGGGACCCGAGGGCAGGACCGAGAGCAGCAGCAGCAGCAGCAGCAGCAGCAGAAGCCTGTGGATCCAAGAACCAGGGGCCCCGGGAGACGTCAGGAAGCCCAGGCCCTGAGGATCCCGGGACGGGAGCTGCTTTCTCTAGTCTTTGAACTCGCTTACCACGAGTGGCCTGAGAACGTTAGGGTGACCGAGGCGGCCCCACAGGGGAGGCGGGAGCCCCAGGGCCGCTGGCTGACCACAGCAGCCCTTGTAAGGGCCTGGCTCTGCCTGTGCATTTTTGGGAGGAGGAAGGTCAGTTGGCGGCAGGGTGTTTGCTGGCAGAACACGTAAAAGAGCACAGAGCTCGTCCACCTGCCGGACAGATGCCAAGGGTTGTCACGAGCAGGAAAAGGATGTCCTCGTTGCGCACTGGAGGGTGGGGGCGCTGGATCCTGGGGCACCAGGCACAGCTCTCTGACCTACTAATAAAGGAAAAGGAGCGGCTTGTACCGTCTGCACCTGTCACAGGGACGGAGGAGGGGAGAGTGAGCGTTCTTTGTCACCCAGCCCCTGGCCAGAGGGTCACCCTGGGCCTTGACAGGAGGGTGTACGGT
Organism: Catagonus wagneri; assembly: GCA_004024745.2. NCBI lineage: Eukaryota > Metazoa > Chordata > Mammalia > Artiodactyla > Tayassuidae > Catagonus > Catagonus wagneri. Next base: position 76,421 of record PVHT021183659.1, on the reverse strand, counting down.
ATCAGACAGGCCGTGGTGGACATGAGTACTCTCTCTTTTTTATGTTTAAATGTCCGCACCGGCAGCATATGGAAGTTTCCAGGCCAGGGATTGAATCCGAGCCAGAGCTGCAACTTGGGCCGCAGATGCAGCAACACAGGCTCCTTTAACCCGAGAGCGCTGGGCCGGGGATCCAGCCGCACCTCTGCAGTAGCCGAAGCTGCCGCGCTTGGATTCTTAGCCCACTGCGCCACAGCAAGAACTCCTGGACTTGTGTATCCTTGACCTCAGTCCTCTACTGCTCCATTATCAAATAATCTGCTTCTCAGCTGGAAAATTAGGGCTAAGAAAAGCGTGACTATTTATAGAGCATTAACACAAGCCAAGTACCAGTCTTTACAATAGGATTTAATTTAATTTCCTCACAGCCCTAGGTGGGGAGGTGTTATTAACCCTAGGAGGTTTGCAAAGGCTGAATGTCTTGCCCAAGATCAAGCAGAGAGCAGAGGCAGAGTCAGGAACTGGAACCAGGCCTGTCCAACACCAAAACCCATGCCTTTGACCTTGACACTACGCTCCAGCCAGGAAAAGCCAAGGAAAAGCCCCCATAGGCGAGCTATTCACCAGTGGCAGCCTTGCCTGAGATCCCCTCAAGACACACTGTTGCAAAGGGCATTTCCAAAGCCATGCAGGCCTGCATGTTTCTAGAGAGAGAGGGATTTAAATCTGACCCGATGCAGGCTGGGCCTCTGCAGACTCCAGTCCTTGCCCGGCAAGCAGCCCTTCAGCGGCGGAAGGCATCTTTCCAGCCCACCGCTGTGGTAAATCTCCCTGTCACAGCAGTGAATTCAGGTCCCAGAGGACAGTGTGTGAACCGGGTCTATGAAATCGACACTGACAGCAGCAAACCTTCCAGGGGGAGGAGGGAGTGAAAAAAAAAAAACAAAAAAACAAACAGCAAATATTTTCCCAGGGCTCAGCTATATCGTTTTCCTGGAAATTTCAGCTCCTCAATAACGTGGGGCTCCCCTGGACCCTGAAGGTAAAAATTCCCCTCTGCATCTCTTTTTGTCCCTTTTTTGGTGCTCAGTACCCATTTACTCCCCATAGCAGTGGGCCAGTCATACGCCCCACCTGGAATAACGGACGGAGGCTGTCCACACTTGGAGGCAGTGAGCCCCCCTTGTTCCATTATCCCACTTTACAGATGAGGCAAATGAGCCTCCCAAAGTGCTTCAGCAGCCTCAGGAAGAGGGTCTCTAGGCCTCTGATCTTCACACACCAGAGCAGCGGAACGTCTTTACAGATCTGTGATTTGCAAGCTGTTAGGTTCCCTAAGCAGTGAGTGACAGAAGCTGCGAACACCAAGCAGGCAGGCCCCTAACCAGACCACCCGGCCCAAGGCGGGGCGAATCCTTGCTGTGTAGAAGAATAAATGGGTAAATAAATACTATAGGGTTCCCTCTTCTCTGTACTGGAGCTCCAGGTAAAAGAGACAAAAAGTTTCCATTATGTGAAAACAAAGTCTGAAAACCACAGCCCTGGAGCAGAACCCTGATTGAGAGTGGCTTCTCAGTGCACAGCTGATGCTGGGAAGTGGCGAGGAGAGGCAGGGAGAGGAGGTGACCTAAGGAAATTGGAACCAGGGCTGGCAACTGGATCACTGCCTCACTGGAATTCAGAAGTCAATCTGTAGTCCTTGGACCTCCCCAGATACCAGGCAAGACTTTGTATACAGGCATTTTTCGAGGCAGAAGATACAAAGTGATCAGATTTTTTCAAAGGAATATGTGACCTATAAAAAGTTAAGCAGCTCTGCTCTAAGTCACTAGCTAAACCTCCACGGACATGGGCAATTTGAGTCACTTAATAGCCAAGAAAATGCCAAGACGGAAAGGGTCAATGGGCCCAGAGCCACGTGGCAGGCTTGTGGGAGGACCGGGATCTGCACCTGAGATTCAGGATGCCGTTCTGTTTAAGGTGTCACGGGTCCTTAACCTGGGGTCCTCGGTTGGGCTTTAGGCGCTGTGAACCTGCTGAATTGCATGCAAAGTTGGGAGCATGCATTTTTCTACCGGAAGGAGTCGGTGCTTTCATCTGATTCTCAAAGGGGTCTGTGACCTAAATAAGATGAAGGACCGCAGTGATCCGCTGTCCCCTGCAGAACTCGTGGCAAGAGCTGTTCCTGTCCCGAGGCAACCGCCCTTTGGTCAGGGTGGGGGCGAACGCACTTGAGGGCTAAAGTTCTGGCCGCACCTTGCAAGCTCTGCTAGCAGGCTGGTCCAGCCGCTCTCTGATAACAGCATGTGAGACACTGAGAGTGGGGCAGTGTGGATGGTGACGGAACTGAGTGTGCTGGACAGGAAGGTTACAGAAACTTCTTGACATCAGCCGAGATGTCGGAGCTGAAACTTTGGACATGCCCGAAACAGTCTCTACCAAGATGGGCTCTGTCCCCAGGGAGACAAGGAGCAGGCGAGCCAGCGAGCACTCAGTGACATGTCGTCTTAATTTGGAAAGCGCAGAGGGACATTTTTTATCAATAGTCAGCCGTTCTCTGGCACCAGGAGTGCAATGCAGGGCTTACTCGGCGCCTGGAGGCAGTTCCGAGACTGACAGGCAGCTTCCTTGTCTGTCACCCAACTTGGGCTTGGCAGCTCGCTGACCCTACCTCTCCTGTGACTGAAACGAGGATGAGATGGCAACCGCTGCGCCTGGGACTCTGGAGAGAACCAAAGCCCCAGAAAGAGGCAAGAAGAGGAGGAGGGAGGCGTTTTAGCCCCGGCTCAGCCTGGCACACAGGCTGTGCCTAGAAAAGGGGTCCCCGCTGAGACCTGGGCACAAGGTGAGGGTGGGGGGAGGGGGCCTGATCAGAAACACTCATTCAGCAAATATTTTTGTATTCATTGAGCAATTACTGTGGGGGAGCAGGTGCACTGGGAATGGCCATTGGGGGAGGGGTACACAGAACCATTCATTCAACAATATTTCACACACCTCCTCGGTGCTGGCTAGGCCTGGGGCTGGGTGCTGGGTGGAGATGGAACAATGCATGGAATCACTCATTCACCGAGTCAGTGCTGCCTGGACGTTCACTAAATGCCCGGCACTGAGTCGGCCCTGATGAGAGAATGAATCCAACAGCCTCTGCCCACCGCAGTGCCAGGGCTCCCCGAAAACAGCGGCTCCAGATGAGTGAACTGAGGCAGCAGGGCCTCACACGAGGGGCTCACGGCCAAGGGCGTCAGGGATGGAAGCTTGGGTCATCCTGACCCGGGCGGGCCCTACTGACTGGGGCCACCCCTAGCCTCCCCTCCCATTTCTTTTCGGGGCACTGACAGTGAGCCATTAATGACAGTGAGCCATTAATGAATTTGAGTGGCAAAAGCACAGCGCCTCCAGGGTCCGCCAAGGCAGCCACGCCCTGAGACTGCACGGAGCTGCAGTGACTGCACGGCCAAGGGTTTCTGGTCCTTCGACAATATCTCTCACGATGCTCCCAGCCTGCCCTCTCCACAAGGAGAGCTTAAAAATATCCTCCCCCTCCATCTGGCACCCCAAACTGGATCAGCTGTTTACGTGCAGCGAGTGAGGGGAGGGGAGAGCCCCGTCTGGCCATCAACCCAGGAGGCCCAGGGTTCTCGGACGGTCTGAACTGCCCCTTTGCCCAGGCGTGGACGGAGGAGCTGATAATCGGAGAGCCCCGATGACAACAGGAGGGGAAAAGGCTGGTGGGCGGGGTTCCACGGGAGGACAGGAAGTGACATCTACACACAGGGCGCCCGGGGGGAGGCTTATCAGCAGCTTGTGCTCAACGCCGCCAGGGACGCATGGCGTTAACCAAGTTCTCTGCTAGAGGACTTCTTGGAACCTTGAATACGCTGATGTGCAACGTGAATCTATAAAAGGGGGATGTCTAGCGCAGTGGTTCCCAAACTTATTTGACCGCAAAAACCTTTTTTTTTTTTTTGGCAGAGAGATTAGTACACCACATAGTTAAAAAACCCAGGCTTTACCCGGTGTGCGTATTGAGCCCTTACCTGCATGATGGGGCCTTGTGCTCAGTGCTGGGGCTCCTGGGATCCAAAGACAAAGTCCCTGCTTAAGAGGAGCCATCTGAAGGCGGCAGCCACAGGAGGGGCCAGTGGGGTGAGGCCAGTGTGTAGGCCAGCCCTGGAAAGGGAGCAGGGGTGGGAGAGGTGCTGGACTTGGGGGAAGCTAGGGCTCCAGCAGCAAGAGGAAGATGCTGGGAAGAATGTGGCGGGACCACTAGAGGCTAGGGGGTGGGCGTAGGGGTGGGGGTGGGGGAGGGGGGTGGCAGCAAAGGGAGAAATGCAGACACCCCCCACACACACATCCTCCCGCTCTGAGCTGGCCGTGCTGGGTGCTCTCATTCCCACTGGTACTGTTTTGGGCTGGGGGCGGGGGAACTCACAGTCTTTCCCAGCCCCCAACCTCAACCACATCTCTGCTGTTGAACTTGGGCTAACATCCAGAAGCCAGGGAACGGCTCTGCACAAATTCAGTAATTGGAGTCATTAGCGTTGACTCAGAAATCATTTTTTCTATGTCTCTCTCTTGGAGAAGCTTTTAAGACCCTTTAAATTGGTTAATGGAGAGTTTTAGAGATGAGGATGGAGCCTCGGCTTTCAGGTTCCCAGCCGTCTCCCTGGCTTTCCCCAACACACTGAAGGGCAAGAGTGATGAGAGAATCCGGTATCTATTTTATTAAGCTCTCATCCATATCTGGCACACCTTTCACAAAAGAGGATCTCAAAATATACTCTCTCCTGCTCCAAGACGCCAGGGGCTCAATCTCCATTCACCCCTCATGTCGGCTGGATGATAATAACACTTTCACTTAAAAATCACAGAGAGAGAGAACTCTGCAAAACAGCCTGGGGCCAGGAGGCAGGAGGCGGGGCTCCTTGTCCAGGCCTGGTGACTCATAAAGCCATGCAGCCAGGGGCATCACTCTGCCTCCTCGGGCCTGGTGAGCCCCAAGGTCCTTTCGCAGTGAAATGCCCCACATCAGCCCGGGGGGTAGGGGGGCGGACACCACCGCCCTTGGTCTCCACCGAGGGAACAGCACAGCAAGTCAGGCCCCTGCTTCAAGGTGACATGGCCAGAACCTGCTCTTCACACAAGGCACTTTCCTCTTCCTTACTGTGCTGGGCAAGGTACTTAAGGTTCTTCGGGAAGGTGGGCAGACAACTGGCCTCTTCTCTGGGACTCCAGCTGTGGTCTCTCCACGGGCTCCGTCCTTAGGGCGGCGTGCGGGTGGAAGGCCTGGAAAAGTCAAGCGGTCACATCGTGCTGCAGGCGCTCAGCTCCTTCCTTCCACGTCAGCAGTGACGGGGAGGCGATCCCGAATCCACTGCGAGTGAACAAAAGCCACCCGATCGGTGTCGCCCGGGCCATTTGTGGAACCACCTCATAACTGGACCTGTCTCCCCGCCCAACCTTTTTTTTTGTCTTTTTGCCTTTATGTAGAGCCGCACCCGCGGCATATGGAGGTTCCCAGGCTAGCGGTCTAACAGGAGCGGTAGCTGCCGGCCTTCGCCACAACTACAGCAACGTGGGATCCGAGGCATGTCTGCAACCTACACCACAGCTCAAGGCAACGCCGGATCCTTAACCCACTGAGCAAGGCCAGGGATTGAACCCGCAACCTCATGGTTCCTAGTCGGATTCGTTAACCACTGAGCCATGAAGGGAACTCCAGAGAACCTGAGCTCCTGTGGAATCCCCACCTCAGAAAGGGACACAGCTGCCCTGTTTCCGCTGTCATCCCACCTCCTGCCGGCCCCCACCCCCGCCCCCGGTGAGGGAGCAGGGACTGCATAGTCTTACCTTAGCCAAAACCCAGTCTGACGAGGCTCCTTTCCAAGGGGTGTGGGGACACAGCCCAGCTGGGGGCCGCGGGGCTGGCTCCGAGACGCCCACTTCTACAGAGGAGGCCGAGGCTGCCTGTGCTGGAGGCGTGTGGTAGGCACGAGGCTCCTGCCAGCAGGGTGTTCAGGCTGCAGAGGGAAGGGCTGGAAAAGGACTTCACTCCCTTAAGCGCCAGGTCGCTGGGCCTTGAAGCTGCGAGGAGAGGCGAGAGTAGCCCTGACTCACTGCGATCTACTGTGAAGCCAGGGCATCGAGGCCCTGGCGCCCCTGCGCTGTCAACCCAGGCCAGCCCGAGGGAGGCGCGGCGAGCAGCGCTCCCAGAGCCCTAGGCGGGAAGTCACAGAGGCGACCTTGGGACAGTGTCTATCCTGACAAGTCACCAGCGCATCCACCATTTACTCACCACCTACTGTGCGCCAGGCTGGGCTAAGCCATTCGCTGTCATCACATTTAACCCTAACACTCGAACGAATTTTCAGAGGTGAAGAAACGGAGGTGTAAAGACATGAAGTCCAAGTTCAGGGACAGAGCAGGGGTTAAAGCTCAGGCTTGGTCCGTCTGACTCAAAAAGCTGTGCTCATACCTCCAGGGGAGCCAGAAATAACAAAGAGACCAGAGGCGACTGCCAGCCCCTTCTCTGCCTCGGGGTATGGAGCTCCGGGAAGGGACCTGCTGGCTGGGCCTCTCGTCTGTACCTGCTGCCTCTGCGGACAAGAGGGCCCGCAGCCTCTCCTGGGCAGGTGTGTTCCCCAGAGCTGCTGACTGCTGGTAACATCTCACAGCCTCTCCCAGATTCCTCTGCACTCCGAGGCCCTTCTCATAGCAAATCCCCAGGTGGTACCTGCTCTGTGAGTCCTAAGGAGAAACAGACAGACGCACGGATGCGCACATGTGCAGGACAGAACTGAACCGCTGAGGCAGGAGGAAGGCGCAGCAGTTAGTACTCTGGCGCCTCGCCCCTGCAGGGTCAAGGCCCAGCCCTGACCCTCCCTGGACCAAGGGATCTCAACCACGACGAGCAGAGGCCCAGAGCACAGGAGACGGGATCCCTCCACCGGGAGGAGCGTGCAAGCTTCTCTTGCTGAGGACGGCACTGCAAGGGCACAGGAGCAAAGGCTGCAGGGAGCACTCAGCGGGGCTCCGGGGGCCCCGGGAGTCAGGCGCCTACACTGTCCTGAAAGACCTAGGAGCAAAGGAGGGGGCTTGGCTCTTTGCAAAGGCCCCGAATGCCTTCCTGAATCTCACCCCGATAGCTACAAGGCATACACTACAGAGAACGTGTTTCTCCTCCTTTGAAACGTTAAAAGAGCCCTCTGCCCCCCGCTCTGGGCCCTCGCCCAGCTCACTGAGAACGAGGCTCTGGGGAGAGGCGTCGGGCTGAGGAGCGAGAGGAGTCCAATGTGTGCAGCCAGACACCTGGGTTCCACTGTTGGCTTCACCACTTACCATCTGTGGAACCTCAGCCACATTAGTGTATGTCTCTGTGCCTCAGTTTCCTCATCTGTAAAGTGGGCATAATAAGAGCACCGACCTCACCTCACTGTCATGATGATTCGATGCGTGAATATGTGGGAGGTGTTCAGAGCAGTGTTATTTTCATACTTTTAGGTGCCCGCATCACTAATCTCTCCCTCTGTGTTATGAATGTATTTTCAACCTATTCAGTCTCCCAGCTTAAAAAAAACAAAGCACCATGTCGGTTCCCAATCACGGTTCCATTCCTCTTCTACCTTCTACAGTCAAGTTTCTGGAACACGCAGGCCAGAGCCTGCACGAGCTGCTACAGGCTGGCTTAGGACACAGCACCGGACATCCGTAACGCCACTCACCCACGCTGCTAAGCACGGGGGAGACACAGCCTCTGTGCACCTTGCTTCCCCGCAAGCTGGGTGCACGGGCCAGGGCGCCCCCTGGCTTGTCCTGCACGTGGTCACAAGGCCCATCTGCCCAAGGAAGGCTCAGGGCTCTTTCACGGAAAGGCAGGCACAGAGGCAGGTACTGGTTAGTGACATCGGTTCCCTTTTGATGGCTATGGCACACACTTCAGGCAACACAGAGCTGAAAAGGAGAAGTACTCTGATGCCCAAAAGTGCAATGAAGCTGTCACTGTGTTGGTCAGCAAACAGAGAGAGGCACTAGCCCCCGGGCAGGGAGATTCGGGTATGCGCCCACTGTTGGCTTTACCTAAGGCTCCTGGTCCTTCAAGATACAACTCAAAAAAATATACTGATCTGGAAGTTCCCGTGTGGTGCAGAGGGCTCAGGATCTGGCATTGCTGCTGCTGTGGTACAGGGTGCAACTGTGACACAGGTTGCAACTGCAGTGTGGGTTCATTCCCTGGCCTGGGAACTTGCACCTGCCACAGGTGTGGCATATATATACACACACGCATATATATGTATATGTACTGGTCAGAGACACTTGAGGACACAGCAAACCCACAGATGCCTTTTCAGTCATTTGCAGTGACATAAAGCTCTGGGATTTACTGCATTAAGGATATCTGTTTAGCAGTTCCTGTTGTGGCTCAGTGGAAATGAACCCCACTAGCATCCATGAGGATGCAGGTTCCATCCCTGGCCTCACTCAGTGGGTTAAGGATCCTGCGTTGCCATGAGCTGTGGTGTAGGTCACAGACACGGCTCGGGTCCCATGTTTCTGTGGCTGTGACGTAGGCCTGTAGCTGCAGCTCCAATTCAGCTCCTAGCCTGAGAACTTCCATATGCTGCACCTATGGTCCTAAAAAGCAAAAAAAAAAAAATTATCTAAGTACCTCCCAAACCCAAAAGACCACTTTCCCTTGTGTTCCTTATAAACTGCCCATGGAACTAATAATGCTCTGTGGAGCAAACTCTAGGTCAGGCTGCCTGGATGCTGACCCCCAGGTCAAGGACAAACAGACACCCTCCACTCTCCACACGGCTCTGTCTTCGCTTCATGTATCTTCTGACCTCCTTGGACCAGGCCACACGAGACGATGTCCCCTTTACGGCTACACTTTCCAAAATGCTTTCACACTTATTATCTCAGTTAGATTTTGATCACCACAACAGCCCTGTGCAGAGGTAGACAGGTGAGGCAGGCATCGTTATCCCAGTCCCAGAGACGAGGAAGACGAGAGGTGACCGGCCTGGTACTATGCTGGTAAAGCTTTAATGACCAGCTCTCCAGGGAATGCCCTCCACTGGCAGCATCTGGCAAGTCTGTAGTGTAGATGTTTCCTCCCTGAGCAGACATCAAGCCAACTACAATTCCTTTTTTTGCTTTTTAGGGCCGCACCAGGGGCATATGGAGGTTCCCAGGCTAGGGGTCGAATCGGAGCTGTAGCTGCCAGCCTAGACCTCAGCCACAGCAACACCGTATCTGAGCCACGTCTGCAACCTACACCACGGCTCACAGCAACACCAGATCCTTAACCCACTGAGCGAGGCCAGGGATGGAACCCAAATCCTCATGGATACTAGTCGGGCTCATTACCACTGAGCCACAACGGGAACTCCAAGCTAATGACAGTTCTTGCAGGCTGGTGCAAGTCGGCTCCAGCACACCACTGGACCTGCCGAAGGGCACACAGTAGGTCAGCAAGAGTTAAGGCTTAAAGCCAGCCCAGTGCTCCTAACAGCCATCTCCTCAGCACAGCAGAACTCAATACCAGCCCCCAAATTCCTTCCTTTCTCAGACATGACCCCCAACATGCCTGGACACCTCGTACCCCATTGCTGGCTGCAAGCCAAAGGTACTTCACAGCTCTCTGCTCGTCCAGGTACGGCTCCTTGGTGAAAAGCACCCCGAGGAAAGCTTGGGCCTGTGGTCAAGGAGACAGGAAAAAGGTATCTTGATCACTGCCAGGCCCCGCATGCCCCCAGTGCCTGGGAGAGACCCCAGCAAGGCGCTTACCTCCCTCAAGCCTGAGTCTGCAGCCCGCTTCAGCATGGACACTGCCCTCTGCCGCTCAGGGTCCCACGACGAGGCTGAGTCCTGCAGCAGGCACCTGGCGTAGCGGTACTGAGCCAGGCTGTGGCCCTGGCCAGCAGCCAGCTGGTAATAAAGGGCTGCCTGGGGCAAAGGGAGAAAGAGTCAGTCAGCTGGTAACTCTATAAGCTGTCTTTTTGGGGGGAGTAAACTTTTTTTCATTATTTTAATTAAATCATACATCATCATCAGAGATTAGTCAGAAAATACAGATAAGCCAAGCATGGAAAAAATTCCAAGAAATCCTGCCTCTGAAAGATCTTTCTCCATTAACATTCTAGTGTACAGCCTTGCAAATTTCTTCTCCCATATACTAAACGTATTTACATATATACACATACGCCTTACATTCACATGCGTATGGATAAACATGGTGTGCGGAGGGAGGGAGAGAACTACACTCACTGTCCTGTAACTTATGTTTTCACTTAACGATACACCACGACTGTCTTCTCCTGCAAGTAAATACAGACCTAACACATCATTTTTAAGGCCCACATATATCTTACTGACCAATTCTCTATTGAAGGAACTTCTCGTTGCTCCTCTTTTTTTTGTCACCATATACAATTCTAAGAAATAAATCCTTTTTTTTTTTTGTCTTTTTGCCTTTATCTAGAGCCGCACCCGCGGCATATGGAGGTTCCCAGGCTAGGGGTCTAACAGGAGCTGTAGCTGCCGGCCTTTGCTACAGCCACAGCAACGCGGGATCCAAGCTGTGTCTGCGACCTACACCACGGCTCACGGCAACGCTGGATCCTTAACCCACTGAGCAAGGCCAGGGATCAAACCCATAACCTTATGGTTCTTAGTCGGATTCATTAACCACTGAGCCACGAAGGGAACTCCAGAAATAAATTCTTATATGTAACACCTTTACATACTCATTCTACCTTTTTTTTTTTCTTCAATTTTATGGCTGCACCTGCAGCATATGGAAACTCCCCGCCAGGGACTGAATCTGAGCCACAGCTCCAGCTGTGACAATGCCGGATCCTTTAACCCACTGCACCAGGCCAGGAATTGAACCCACACCGCCGCAGTGATCCAAGCTGCTGCAGTCAGATTCTTTTTCTTTCTCTCTTCTTTTTTTGTCTTTTTAGGGCTGCACCTGCGGCATATGGAGGTTCCCAAGCCAGGGGTCGAATCGGAGCTGCTGCCTCCGGCCTTCACCACGGCCCCAGCAACACCAGATCAGAGCCATATCTATGACCTACACCAGAGCTCACGGCAATGCCAGATCCTTAACTCACTGGGCGAGGCCAGGGATCGAACCTACATCCCCATAGATGCTAGTCGGATTTGTTTCCGCTGAACCGCAATGGGAACTCCTGCAGTCGTATTCTGAACCTACTGCATCAGAGCAGAAACTCCACATCCTACTTTTTAGAATTAATTAACCCATCCATCAAGGTAACGTTCTAGGTGATAAGGATACAGCTGCAAAGGAGGACAAGGTTCCTGGCCTCCCTGAGCTTTGAGGTTAAATTCCTAGAAGCTGGAGGATTCTTTCTTCTTTTCCCGTCCTGGCTGGGAGAGCGAAGCTGGACTTTCCAAGCCCTGCCCACTGCTCATGTCTGGAAGTCACTGGGGGCAGCCTAGGGCAGGCAATGGGCCCGGGGGCAGGGAGGAGAGGCGGTACCTTGCTGAGGTCCCTGGGGGTGCCTCTGCCGTGCTCGTGACACAAGCCCACGTTGTACTGGGCTTTGCTGTAGCCGCGGGCTGCTGCTTTCTGGAAGTAAGAAAAGGCTGCCAGGGAGTCCCCGTCCCTCATGTTCTCTGTCCCTGTAAGAAAGCAGGGGAGACACGGCTTTCTCTGGGAACTTTCCCAAATTCTTAGTCAGATACCCACAAGCTCCTTCCTTTCTTTTTTGTCCTAGACGCTTTGCATGTATCGCCACCCTCTGCTTCACCGGCCTGCCACGGACATCAGGGGGTTCTGCTCTCCTCTCACCATCCTCCTCTGGTAAGAGTCCCCTTTGCCCTGGGAACAGCCCTCCCCCAGTGCTGTCAATCAAGTGTCTGTGCTCTTCCCGACCAATGAGACCCTCTCTCAGTAATCTGAATCTCTTTTTTTTTCTTTTTAGGGCCGCATCCGCAGTATATGGAGGTTCCCAGGCTAAGGGTCTAATTGGAGCTACAGTTGCTGGCCTATACCACAGCCACAGCCACAGCAATGTGGGATCTGAGCCACATCTGCAGCCTACACGGCTCACGGCTCACCAGATCTTTAACCCACTGAGCAAGGCCAGGGATTGAACCCACGACCTCGGGGTTCCTAGTTGAATTTGTTTCCGCTGCGCCACGATAGGAACTCCAAGGAATCTGAATCCTTTTTTTTTTCTTTTTAGGGCCGCACACCTGGCATATGGAGGTTCCCAGGGTAGGGGTCTAATTGGAGCTGTAGCCACCAGCCTACACCACAGCCACAGAAACATAGGATCCAAGCCATGTCTGCAGGCTACATCACAGCTCATGGCAACACCAGGTCCTTAACCCACTGAGCGAGGCCAGGGATCAAAACCACAACATCATGGTTCCTGGTTGGATTCATTAACCACTGAGCCACGACAGGAACTCCCAGGAATCTGAATCTTGATCCGGTTGCAACAGGAGAGAAAACAGCTTCTGCAGACTTATTCTGACGGCAGCACTCTGAAGACACTGTCTGTTTCAGTTACTGTCCCCCGGAGCCTCTCTGATTCCTGTCCTTTCTGAGGCTTGGCAGGTCAGTAGAGCCCAAGACATTCCTTTTGTGCTTAGGTTAGCCAGAGTGGATTTAGCCTGCTTACAGCTAACATAACTGATAAGAGCTGATACTATTTTTTTTCCTTTTTTTGTCTTTTCTAGGGCCACACCCGCGGCATATGGAGGTTCCCAGGCTAGGAGTCTAATCGGAGCTGTAGCCACCGGCTGATGCCACAGCCACAGCAATGCCAAACGGAGCTGCCTCTACGACCTACCCCACAGCTCACAGCTCACGGCAATGCCGGATCCTTAACCCATTGAGCGAGGCCAGTGATTGAACCCGCATCCTCATGAATCCTACTTCGTTAACCACTGAGCCACGAAGGGAACTCTGCCCATGTTCTTTTATCATCAAAACAAAAAGGAGAACAGGGAAGAGGCCAGGCACAGTCAACTCGCAACTCTAAGCCTTTGCTCAAGCTGTCTGCCCTACCCGGGACATCTTTTTCTGCCTCCACCATCAGGCCTTCCCATCCTGTTTCTGCTCTAGAACCTTCAGACCACACGCAGGCACGGAACGCTCTTTTGGCACTTACTTCATATACAAGCCTTTTTTCTAGGAACTAAACTGTTGCAAGAGTACAAGCCCTGTCTCCTCAATTAGACTGTAAAATTCTGGAGGCAGATGCAGGAAAAGAAGAAATAACTTTGCATAGGGTGAAAACTCTGCACAAATGCAAAATATGATTACGGCTTATGCTCCCTTTGTGTTCTGCCACAGTGCTCAGCACCTGCTGAATAAATGAATATGTATATGAAGGAAGAAATGGGCAAGAGAACTCTCAGAAGGGACCGCCTGCCCATCAAAATCACAAAAAGCTAACGAGGTGGAGGCCAGGTTCTATCCAGGCAGCAGTGAAGCAGGCACCTCCCGGCTGCCTGAAGACTCGTTGCAGAGGGTTTGCAGAGCCCTCCGTCCTTGAGGAGAAGACTTCAGGGGGCAGAAGATCTTGCCCTGTCCCCATTTCCCACACTGGCTCCCCGATCCAGCTTCTCTGCCTCCAGCACAGACCAAGTCGCCACGGCGCTCTGCTTAGCCATCAGTAACAGCTCCGGTCCAGATCCTATCTCCCCTCAGGCACCCCTCAAGTCCACATCTGCCCACACAGCAGCCAGAGATCTTTGTGAAAAATCTATCAGATCACGTGACCACCCTACTTCCTGCTCTAGCAGGAAGTCTCCGACGGCTTCCTGTCTCATGTAGAAGACCCGCATGCCACCGTGGCTCAGAAGGGCCCATCTGATCGGGCCCCTGCCTGCTTCTCTGCCTTCATCTCTTTCTACCCATCAGGTGATGGCTAAACTCCAGCCACGATCACCTTTTTTTTTTCTTCCTTTAATCAACAAAACTTGATTCTGCCTCAGGACCTTTGCACTTGCTATTTCCTCTGCCTGGAAAGCTTTCTCTTGATGGAAACATGACTGGCTTGTTTTTGTCAGGTTAAGGATCTTCCCATCTGGGAGGCTTTCCAAATCAAAGCTGCTCCTTGCCCAAGTCACTAACACACCTCTCTGTTTTAATAGTCTCCATAACATTTGTCACCATCTGAAATTCTCTTCTTCAGCTGTTTGCCAGTGTATTGTTTTTCTTTTGCTCAACTCCAATGGCAGCTGTTTGAGAGGAAGGCCTTTGTCTTGTGAATTGCTGTATCCTCGACACCTAAAACAGGGCCTTAGCAAAAGGGACATGACTAATACATTTACATGGAATGAATCCCAGTCTCTCACGTGCCCACCAGACTCCAAAGAGATGCTGCCAAGAGTCTGGGTCTCCACATGAAAAGGCCTAAAAGAAGCCCAGTCACTCTGAAGACTGGGACAGATGCTGGGATCTCCAGAGATGGGTAAGAAGGTGCACGGAGGCCTCCCCAAATCTCAGAAACTGTCCTTGCCTGCGTGTGGCGGAAAACGCAAGGTGTCCTAGGTTTATTTCCTCCTTACAACGTAACCACAATTTCAGGTAAGCACGCGGTCACTGAGCTGAGGACGACATTTCTCAGGCTCCTGTGACCGGGTATGGCCACAAACCTGCACCCAGAGAACAATCTGTGGATCCTCCAGGCCGGGGGAGCGGGCCTTCCGTCTTCCCGCTCTCCCCCTTCCAGCTGACTAGATTCCAGATATGAGGGAAATGAGACCTTGAGACAGGGGCCCATCTTATAACCATCTGTCCCTGACGCCACCATGCCAGGTGCGCTCTGCCTGCCTGGAGAAAAGAAACCCCTTCCTGCGTGCCCCGCACCCTGCCCTGACTCCGCTGGGCCAGCCACACGCGCTCTCCGTGTCCCGTCGCCCCCTGCAGGCGGGGCCCCCCTAGCAGCTTACCCAGGAAGTTGAAGGCAATGGAAACGCTGAGCTGGAGGAGCTGCTGCATGGACGCCACGGCCTCCTCCAGGGAAGGCGTTCTGCACTTATCCTGTTCCTGGGAAGAAATACAAAGACTCCTCACGGGACAGTTCACGGGGACTGCCACGTGCCCTGCGGAACAGCAAGGGGACCCAGGTGGCCGAATCTGGACAATACCTGTTTTCCACCAGTGGGCAGAGGCTGGGATGGCTTCGCCTTGGACTTGACGCTGCTGCCCACATGCAGGAAGTCGATGTCACTGGGATCTGCACAGGAAAGGGCCAACACCCAGCCGGGGCAGAGAGGAAGGTGCTACTTCTCCTCTCCTCCACTCCCCCAGGCCCCCCGGCCCCTTCCCCCCACTCCCCCAGGCCACCCGGCCCCTTCCCCCACTCCCCCAGGCCAGCAACCTAAATAATTCCAAATGGCCCTAGAAGGCACAGGGGCTCACAAGAACAACAGCTCCCTCATCTGGCACAAGCAGCAACAAACGCCCAGCTGCCCAGTTCCCACCCTCAGCCCACCTGCCCCCACCTTGCGCCGACTTTAGAGGTGGGGCCCTACCTTCCTCAGAGGGGCCTTGACGACCAGGTGTTCTCAAGGAGCTGGGTGAAGACAGGCTCTTGGGCCCAGAGGAGGGTTCTTCCCGGCCCAGCCTGAGCTCCCTGTGGCCAGTGGGCCTGGGAGCCGGGCCGTCAGGGCTGGGCAGGATATGTCTCCGCAGTGCTGGAAAGAGCCAGGGACAGCGGTCGCGTCAGAAGGGGGTCCGTTCGGCCTGCTCAGCTGACAGTCCTCCGTGAGGTTTGGGGGACAAAAGGGAGAATCTGGAAACTCCTGCGACTCGAGCTTCGCCTGCCTCCGGAGTTTCCTGGGCTGCCGCCCTCCGCACGGGTGGAGAGGGGCCGCATTTACACTGATCACTCTCCTCGAGCATCAGCCGCTCCTCTGCTTGAATCCTTCCCTCGGCGGGGAGGCAGCTACCTTTTCCACGTTTCTAGCCCCAGCGCCCAGCACGCGTTTGGCAGTGACACTGATGACAGTCATAATAATAAGGGCAAGATGGAGTTCCCCTGGTGGCGCAGCGGAAACGAATCTGACTAGCATCCATGAGGACGCAGGTTCAATCCCTGGCCTTGCTCAGTGGGTTAAGGATCCAGCATTGCCGTGAGCTGTGGTGTAGGTCGCAGATTGGCTTGGATCTGGCATTGCTGTGACTGTGCTGTAGGCCGGCGACTACAGCTCCGATTAGACCCCTAGCCTGGGAACCTCCATAGACTGTGGGTGTGGCCCTAAAAAAAAGACAGAAAAAAAAAAGACAAGTTCTGTGCTCGAACCCTGACAACATGACTCCAGAGCCTTGAGCACTGTGCTGCCGCGGCTCTGCACCCGGCACAGGAGGGCCCTTTACTAAGGACTCACCTACCAATGACTGACCAAGAGAAGAATGACCAAACAGGCTGGGGCGGGCAGGAAGCCACACGTAGGATCTAAAATAGCCGGGACCCCCGTGGGGCTCCCTCCATGGAAGGTGGGGGAGCCCAGCAGAGGACCCCGGAGGGCAGGCGTGGCGGAGGGCAGGCGTGGCCACACCCTGGGCGGACAGACCCTCCCCGGGTTCCCTTCCTCTGACCGCACGTAGGAAAGGCAAGGAGCTGCTGGTGGCTCTTTTCCTGAGGTGTGTCCGGAGATGCTTCCTGGCCCAGAGACACTCCCAGCCCAGCCCTCCTGTCCCTGGGACTGAGAACTCACAGGAGTGCGGATGCCACAAAGGCGATGAGAGGAAACGGTCCAGGGGACCGCGCCAGCAGCAGTGCTCTGCTCGCCGAGGTCCTGTTGGCAAGGACGCCTGGAAGTGGATCTGCCTTGCCAGCTGCAGGGCCAGCACGGCCAGGGTGCCCTGGGAAAGACAGCACGTCAGGGACAGGGCTCTCCACCGAGCAGCTCCCTCAGCTCAGACATCCATCGCTTCCTGACTCCTGGCTGCGGCCGTCCCCCGCCACACACTCCCGCAGCACCCAAACCTCCCCCACAGAGCCCTGATCGCACTGGCGCTAGAACGGTCATTTCTACAGTTATTCATCAAGGTCTGTCTCTCCTTTATGTCTGTAAGCACCACGAGGACAGGAACCATATCCCTTTTGCTCACCCATGTAACCCTGGAGCCTAGGAGGGCACTAAGATACAGCACTAATGAATGCATGCTCAGTAAACGCTTAAGCAAGTGGCTGCATAAACAAAGTCTAAGCAGGCAAAAAGATAAGGCAGCAAGTTTGCACTTGGCCACAAATGCAGCCAAGTCAGATTTCCCCACCAGGCTCGCTCCTTCTCCAGCCTAGCACAAGCCCCCACCACACATCCTCACAGGCATGGCTTGCTGTGGGCATCTCTTCCAGCAGGTCTGCAGAAGACCTAAGCTAGCTCCTAGCCTGGGGACTGCTTGGTTTTCCCTGTCCCTTCCTGTGCTGTGCACAGGAGGAGACACCTAAACACTTGTCTGTCACTAACAGGCACTTTATGCAGAGGTAAACGACAGACCCAGACTCTGCCCTCATGGAGTTTATATCTTCATTGAGGGAGAAAGACAAAAATCTAAGCACAAAGAGCAATAAATACAATCACTACAAATTATGCTAAATGCCACTAAAGAAGCAAGTCAAGGGTTTACACAGATTATAAGAGGAGGCCCGACAAGACAGGGAGTCAGGGAGAGCTTCTCCGTGTAGAAGCAACATGTGTGCTGAGCCCAGAAGGAAGACAAGGTCCCAGCAATGTCAATATCCAGACTCAATTTCTCTCTTTTTTTTTTTTTTTTGCCTTTTGTCATTTTAGGGCGGCACCCGCGGCATGTGGAGGTTCCCAGGCTAGGGGTCTAATCGGAGCTGTAGCCACTGGCCTACGCCGCAGCCACAGCAACGCAGGATCCGAGCCACGTCTGCAACCTTCACCACAGCTCACGGCAACGCCGGATCGTTAACCCACTGAGCAAGGCCAGGGATCGAACCCACAACCTCATGGTTCCTAGTCGGATTCGTTAACCACTGCGCCATGACGGGAACTCCTCCAGACCCAATTTCTAAAAAGACTCTTAATAGGATCGCACTAGGGTTCGTATCTTTGACAAAATGCGAAAACACTCCCCTCTCCAGGGTGTATTGTGCCTCTAGGCCACAGCTCCCCAGAGAGAAATGCTCCTGGCATGGAGACATTCCAGGCTCAGCTCTGCTGAAGATACTGTGTTACAGATGAAACAACTGAGGCTCAGAGAGGTCAAGTCACTTGCCCAAAGTACACGGCATGAAAGTGAGAGGGATGGGCAGTGATGGACATAAAAGTGACGTAAGTGTTAACTTCATTTTTAGAATATCTTATAAGAAGAACCCAGAAGGCCAAGACTCTGCCCTGTGAGACCTGTTAGCCACCGAGCAGTTGACTTTAGAGATCAGGTTCAACAAATGTTTATTGAGCAACTATGATGGAGCCAGGATCTGTGTAATAAGTGCTTTTATAAGCCGTACTAGTATAGCAACCAACCTGTAGAGCATAGCAGCTAAAAGCAGGAGCTCCAGAGTAAAATCCGGTTCCTCTTAACAGCTGTGTGACCTTAAGAGGCTTACCTAACGTTTCTAAGCCTGAGCTCATGGATACTAGTCCATGGATACTAGCCTGTCCTCATGGATACTAGTCAGATTCGTTTCTGCTGAGCCACGACGGGAACTCCAGATGTTAGCTCTTCAGTATTACTTAATTGTAAGCTTCACGAAGGCAAGAATCATACCTGCCTTGTTCTCTGCTATGTCCCTAGTGCCTAGCCAAAGATGCCTGGCTCCGAGAAAGCGATAAATAAATGTTTACTGAATGAAAGGAGGAATAAATACATGAGGAGCCAGGGAAAGGGGGCAGCAGTCTCTCCCCAGATACGTTCCAGTGCCAGGGACTGCTTGCAGGCAGGCACGATGGTGCCCTGACTCCTGTTCCTAGGCTATACTTCCATGCAGGATCATTCTCATCCACACCGAAAGTCAAGGACAGGACTGGGGAAGTCTCACCCATGATATGGCATCCCACAAAACGTTTGGGGAGACACGAGCAGACATCCACCAGAAGGCATCCTTCCATCCACGGGACCGTGGGCCCCTGCTCATGTCTGGGCCTGGGCCATGGCGACTGAACCTAGATGATGCAAAAGGGGTTATCAAGTTCTGTCCCAAGTTGGGGCAGAGGGAGGCCAGGGGAGCACATGCGTGACAGAATGGCAGTATCTTACCTGTCATAGCTAGGCACAGGGACCAGCAGGTTGGAGGAGGTAGCCTGAGCTCCATCTGGGCTGGAGGACTTGGGGGTCACCCCACGGAGGCCAGGTCCCAATAGACGTGGAAGAGCTGTGCAGACCAAGGATCAGTCACTTTCATGGGAATGGGACTGAGGCTAGGGCATCCCCACCCATCTGCCCCCCAACCCTGGACAGAGCCCCACCCCAAGAACGCAGGAATCACTGGCACCAGCCTCTGCGGAGGTTCTTTTTTTTTTTTTTTTGCCTTTTTGTCATTTTAGGGCCGCACCTGCGGCATGTGGAGGTTCCCAGGCTAGGGGTCTAATCGGAGCTGTAGCCACTGGCCTACAGTCAGCCACAGCAACGCAGGATCCGAGCCGCGTCTGCAACCTACACCACAGCTCACGGCAACACCGGATCGTTAACCCACTGAGTAAGGCCAGGGATCGAACCCACAACCTCATAGTTCCTAGTCGGATTCGTTAACCACTGCGCCATGACGGGAACTCCCTGCAGAGGTTCTTAAGCAAGGATATACACGGAGGGATCCTTTGCCTAGTACAAATTCCTGCGTGCTACCACAGAACTAATAAGCCAGGATTACTCAGGGTTGAGCATTAATATTTTGAAAAAGCTCCCCAGGTGATTCTGATGCCCTCCTAGGACTGACAACCACTGTTCAAGAACGACCATACATTCATACACACATTCTGTCTCTAAATCTTGCCGCTTTTCATTGGCTCCACCCCGCCATTGGCTTCTACTCATCTTACAGGGACTCTGCCGCCACCTTGGGCTACGTGACTCCTCCCCCTTCCAATAGCTCCGCCCATTTCATTGGCTCTAAGCTCCACCTCTCCCCACTAGCCACGCCCACAGCTTAATTGCACTGCAGCCCCCGCCCCTACGCCCCCCCCCCCCCCCCCCCCCCGCCTCTCCTCCGCCCTAACCCCGCCTACTACTGCTGTGGCCCGGGCCTCAGGCCCGCCCCCTCCTCGGCTTCAAGTCTCAAGTGGCCGCAAGACCGCCGGCTCCCACTGCCCTTACCTCGACCGAGGAGGCCCGGGAGCCGCCACATGTCGCCAGTACCATAGAGAGCTGGCGGCAGAGAGAACAAGGCCAAACCATGGGACGGCGGCTAGAGTGGCCGCGGTGGCGCCCTCCAAGTGGCCGCGTCCCCGAGGAAGCTCGTCGGCAGCCAATTAGAAGGGAGCCCAGCCGGAAGAACCGCGCCCGGAGAAAGGAAGTGGGGGTGTAGGCGTAGTTAGGGCTCGCGGGGAGGTGAGCTGTGACAAGGGCACGGGGTTGCGGGTCCGGTCTCCCGTGGGAGAGATGGCATGTGCTGCCGGCGCAGGAATGAGGGGATCGCGCCGAGGCGGGAGGTCGCAGGTGGCGAAGCTGAACAGCCTCAAAAGCAGAACCACTGAGAAGCGGGGCGGGAGTGGCCTTAGTGATGCGAGACGACCTAGCAGCCGCCGTAGAGACGGGAGGGGGAGCAATCTTCCCCAGGCTCTGAGGCTGGGAGCCACCAGGCCCAGTGGGTGGAGGAGAGGAGCGTTAGGGTCCGACGGAGGAAACGGTAGTCCAAGCTTTCTGCCCGAGGCAGTCGACTCGGGATGCAGCCCCCGTCCTGACTCGGTAGGCGGTGAAACATTGCGGTCGGGGTTCCGATTTGGGGACTCCAGCTGTGGCTCAGCTGTGGCTCAGCACGTAGCCCCCGCCGAGCCCTTCCCCTGTCTGGGCCTCAGTCTGTCCCATAAGAGGATCAGATGGAGTGATCTCACTGGTCCTTCCCGGCTTGACGAGGACAACTTGAATCGCTGCTTTCAAAATACCTAAGAGGAGACATGCTTCTGTGCCCCCACCCACGCCTGTTACTCAGAGCTCTCACCTTTAGACCCGGCCGGTGCTATCTGTGTGTTCTTTTATTGAGCAAAGAATCGGTCCTCTTTCACCACACTTGAATCCATGAAATAAAGGAGCTCAAATGCAAATGTAAGCTTACACTTTCTCCCTGGTATGTGACTTCTGGGTTGGTGGAAGTCTCTGTCTGGGGTAAAAGCGTACTTGGGGTATGAAGGTTTAGGCCCAGGCATGTGTATGACAGTTGTAATGATTTGTTCAACAATTTTGAACCATGTTCAGCCACCATTCTTGAATCTGAGAAGACTGATGAGCAAAGAGCATTTGTGGTCCAGTGTTGTTAAGAGTGGCCTCCAGAGTTCCACAAATGGTTTGAAGCCCAGCTTTCTTACTTCCTAGTTACGAATTCTTGGGCAGTTTACTTAACCATTTTAAAGCCTCAGGATCTTCATGTATAAAATAGGAAAAATAACACCTCGTGCAATCGTTGTGAGGCTTAAATAACGTTTAAATTGTTTAGCATGGTTCCCGGCACACAGTAAGAGGCTAATAAATGTAAGTTGCTATTAATTGCAGTGGTAAAGGAGATGTGTACGCAAAAGGCGCAGATACGTTCCAGGAGAAGCACGAGCACTGGCTTGTGGGATACCACGGAAGCATTCATAAAAGCACTGGCATCTGAGCTGGACCTTTAAATATGAGTAAGAGTTCACCAGATTTGTGAAGGGAGAAAAGCACTGCCAGCAGAAGAAACAATAAATAAAGGACCAGAAGTGTGGATATTGGGAAACTTCCGAGATACTCTTGTTCGAGGATTTGGGGCAGCCACCTCTCACATTCCTGGTGTTGCTGCCTCAAAATCCAACAATACACATGCTGGTTCGACTCTCTCCTCCTTCCTAGCACTTGCACACCCTCTTCCTCTCGCCCGTCTGCAGGTGATTTCATTTCTCAAGCCTCGGCCACATCCGGTTCTTCGGTGTCAGCTCTCCAGTTGTTTGAGCCCTGCTGCTCTCCACTTTTCCCCATTCCCACAGCACGTGATTTCTCACCACACAGCTCAGCAGTGCTTATATGTTGTCCTTTTATTTCATTATCTCATTGGCGTGAGTCTCGTCTCCCCAGCTCTCTCCCTCGGGGCAGGGACGGCAGTTTCCCATTTTGCATCCCACATGGGCTTGACACCAACTGTCAGCCCCCACGGAAAAGGTGCAGACAATACCCATGGACTCGGCTGGACACCTCGTGCTGATGATTATTGCAGACAAGACCACCCGACCTCAATCGTGGGATTTATTGATTTGAGAGGAAATGTATTCCTTCCACATACACTGCCGGCCCTCCATGTTTAAAGCAAGTTGGAAAACTGTGAGGACAGTGTCTATTCTTCTATGTAAAATGGCAGTCTGATGTCTCTTCTCCCTCGAAGCCCGTGAACGCTAACCGACCGTTGGAGTGAGGGTGCTTTGCGAGGACGGCCGCAGTGCTCACTACCCACCTGGTGACCTGCTCAGTGACCCCTGAGGGGTGGCAACACTGTGCCTTTCACTTGGCCTGAATTTCCAGGCTGGAACCATTAGCCATTCTCCTGCTCCCAAGGTTTCTCTGTGTTGTTGGCTTTCAGCCCAAAGTCAGTCTGACTAAATCCCTCTACAAAGGTAAGCTGTCTAACTTACACTGGGAACTCACTGCCCAGGCGTCCAGGTAATCACCTTTTGTTGATGCCATCATGCACTAGAGAGTGTTCTAGATGTTTGTTGTTGCCCTCGTTTTGTAGACATTCTTTTTCTTTTTGTCCCTTTTTTTTTGTCTTCTTGCCTTATCTAGGGCCGCACTCGCGGCATATGGAGGTTCCCAGGCTAGGGGTCTAACAGGAGCTGTAGCTGCCAGCCTACGCCACAGCCACAGCAACGCCAGATCCGAGCCGTATCTGCAACCTACACCACAGCTCACGGCAATGCCGGATCCTTAACCCGCTGAGAGATGCCAGGGATTGAACCCGCAACCTCATAGTTCCTAGTCAGATTCGTTAACCACTGAGCCACGATGGGAACTCCTCTTTTTGTCTTTTTAGGGCCGCACCCACGGCATATGGAGGTTCCCAGACTAGGGGTCTAATCGGAACTACAGCTGCCAGCCTACACCACAGCCACAGCAACGTGGGATCTGAACCGCGTCTGACCTACACGACAGCTCACGGCAACACCAGATCCTTAACCCACTGAGAGATGCCAGGGATTGAACCCGCAACCTCATGGTTCCTAGTCGGATTCGTTAACCACTGAGCCACGACGGGAACTCCTGTAGACATTCTTAATTTGCATTCATCAAATCTAGGAGAGCTTATTATGAGCTGGAGAATGTCCTGAGTACATAACAGTTTTCTAAAAATGATAAAAAAAAAAAAAAAGGATGTGATCCCTGCCTTAATGAAGAGGACAGTCTAGTGGAGCAGCCAAACTCTGTAGACAATTAAAATCCAGGCTGGTCCTTCAGTCATGTATTGCAGCGTACCAAATACTCCAATTTTAGTGGCTTAAGACAAGCATTTTTTTGTGTCTTCACAATTCTGTGAATTGATCGGGCTCAGCTGGGCACTTCTGCTAATCTCACTCGCGGCCTGTCATGATGTGGCAGCTGGAGCTGGAGTCCTATGAAGGCTCAACCAGGCCTCTTTCTTTCTCCATATCATCACAGGGCTTTTCCAGCTGGAGAGCTGAACTTCTTAAATAGTGGCTCAGAGCTTTTCAAAGTTCAAGAGTGGAAACGGCCAGGCTTCTTCAGGCTTAGGCCTGGAACCCACAGCGGGTCACTTCTCCCACACTCTGTTGGTTAAAGCATTTCCCAGGGTCACCGCAGACTCAATGTGGCAGGGAAAGACACACGGGCACCAATACTGGGGAGTGTGGCTTTTTGTGGGGAAAGTACAGGGTGCTATAGGAACACCGAGAGGAGGCTCATAACCTAGATGTGGAAATCAGGAAGACTGCCTGGCAGCAGTGACTTCTAAACTGACGAACCTGAATGATGAGGGCTGGGAAGGGAAAATACAATTCAGGCAGGGGAAACAGTGCAAAGAACCAGAGAGGCAAAGAAAGCAAAATTTAAGATCAGTATGGGGAGTTCCCACTGTGGCACAGGGGGTTAAAGATCCAGTGTTGTCTCTGTGGAGGCATGAGTTCGAGTCCAGTGCAATGGGTTAAAGGAGCCGGTGTTGCAGGGGCTATAGTGTAGGGTGCAGCTGAAGCTGGGATTCAGTCCCCGGCCTGGGAACTTCCATATACCACGAATGTGGCCAAAAAAAAAAAAAAAAAAGATCAGTGCAGCTATAGCTAGGGCAGGGGACGGCGAAGGGGGTGACACGGGCTAGCAGCCCCTTAGTCTGGAGCGGTAAATGGGGCCGGATCATAAAGTCTTATATAGCGCCACCCCATGTCTGGACCCTGTCCTAAGGGCATGAAACATAAAAGAAGGAATGGGGGGGACATGATCAGGCCAGAAGGGTCCTCAAAGGCTATTGGCTGCCGTGGGGGGGATGGTTTGGGGAGGGTCAAGACCTCTTTTGCACCCTGTCACTTCTGACTAGTGACCTGACCTTCATCACTGAGAAGGCTGAGTCATTGCCTCAGCACTGATACCAGTTCTTTTTGCTTTTTGTTGGTGGGAATTTGTATTATTAAAAAATGCAAACACTTTGTACAGTTTGGGGCGGGTTTGTCTTAAAAAGGAAATCAAACATGTCATAGAAAGCCTGCTGTGCTTGTTAGGATCTAGACATGAGGCTGGCCTGGTGTTTAAACAGTTTATACCTAAGCGTAAAGTGTGTTACGGAAGTGCTTGCCTGCCAAGAGCAGGGACCATGCCAGGCTTGGGGACTTCTAGCCTCTCTAAGAGACGGCTGGTTAAAGGAGAGCCTACTCTAGTGAAAAGTCAAACAGTACTTAGAGGCCTGTAGCAAAACCCAGGAGAACCCTGCCGCCCGTGCACCCTCTAGTCCTATGCCCTCAAGGCAACTGCTTTTCAACTCTGAAGTTTCAGGTGCAGCGCAGAAGAGCCCAGTTTCTGGCCCAAGTTCTGGCCTATCCGGCATCCAACCCAGCTCTTCCACGAACCGGCTGGATGTCCTTGGTCAAGTGAATTATAATGTCTTCTACCTCGGTTTCCTCATCTGTAAGATGGGAATGATAACCGGAGCCTTCTCATGAGATAACACACAAACTGCCCGGCACGTGGTCAGCAGTCACTGAGGTGACGAACGCTCGAACTTGCGAGCAGCTCTGGACACAGCCGTGGATATTTAGCTGCACGTTGTACAAATAAATGTAAGGCCTGGGTGTGAGATGGAGGAAATGACAAGGACACAGACTCGTTTGAAGAGGTCTGTCTCTTTCCTTTGTTCTAAGGCCAAACTCTGTGTGCTCTCGGTCCCGCTCCCTTCCTGTCTCTTCTAGAACCTTGTCTCTGTAATTATCCTGACCTCGTGACAAGCATGCATCTCTCTACTAGTTTTTTCTTTCCAGCTCTGAAATATGCAGGGATCTTTCCTCTCTTGGGGAGAAAAGCCTTTATTTGGCCCTCCTGCCCTTTTTAGCTACCATTCTCGCCTGCCAGATTTCTTAATTAGCACGTGTACTGCCTCCATTCCTGCAGGACGCCCTCACTTTTCAGTGGGCTCTCAGCTTTCGTCTCTGTTCTGACACAGCTGTCACTGGGGTCATCAAAGACCCCCTCATTAACTGCTGATGGGCCTTTGCACAGCAGATCTCCTTGACCCAAAGCACTTGACTCAGTTAGTTGGCCACTCCTTCACCGTCACACACAAAACCGCCTCATCATTCCCCTTCCTTATTTCTGTCAATTGTATCATTTCTCCAGGCCATTCAGGAATAAACCTTGAACTAGGGTTGGCGCAGTTCCCTTTGCCACCTACCTCCATATTACCTTTTTTTGGTCTTTTTTTTTTTTTGGTCATTTTAGGGCCGCACCCAGGGCATGTGGAGATTCCCAGGCAAGGGGTCTAATCAGAGCCTCAGCTGCTGGCCTACGCCACAGCCACAGCAACGTGGGATCCGAGCCACGTCTGCAACCTACACTGCAGCTCACGGCAATGCCGGATCCTTAACCCACTGAGCGAGGCCAGGGATCGAACACGCAACCTCATGGTTCCTAGTTGAATTCGTTAACCACTGAGCCACGACGGGAACTCCCCACATATTACTTTCAACTCTTACTGCAAATGTTAGAAACTCATTGAAACTAGCTTTTAATTTATTTTTATTTGTCTTTTAATGGCCACAACTACAGTATATGGAAGTTCCCCGGCTAGGGGTTGAATCGGAGCTGCAGCTGCCAGCCTACGCCACAGCCACAGCAACGCTGGATCCGAGCCACATCTGTGACCTTCATTGCAGCTTGCGGCAATGCCAGATCCTTAACCCACTGAGCAAGGCCAGGGATCGAATCTGCAGCTTCATGGATACTAGTCGGGTTCATTACCACTGGGCCACAGTGAGAACTCCTGAAGCTAGCTTTTTAGAAAAGTTTTATCAGAATACAGAGGAGTAGGGGACAGCTCATGGACCTCAAAGGCAGGATGCATTTGGAAGCCGACAAAGACCACGGCTGTGACTCCTCTCTCTAGCTTTCCCTCTGGATTTCTCATGTTCTGCACCCCAAAGGCGTCAGACACTCCCACACCCAGTTAGTCAACAGGTCCTGTAAAAATCGCCCTCTTTTGCGTCAGGCCCGTGCACGTGCCTCCTCCAGCTTCCCTGGTGCTGGTCTCCCGTGCTTGTTTACCTCCTGATCACTCTGTATCTGCCACTGCTTCTTCCTCCTGTTGCTCCGCCTGGCACTGCCCACATTTCGCTTCTATGTCCGTTGCCCTTTCTTAACCTTCCTCTGGGTTGCTGACTCCTAAAGGGGAGTCGCAGAGAAGCTGAGCATGTGGATTCCAGAGTCCTAATGGCCTGGTTAGAATCCTCCACTACTTTCTAGTTGAGTGAACTTGGGAAAGTTACTTGATTTTTTTTTTTTTTTCTGCACCTGCAGCATAAAGAAGCTCCTGGGCCAGGAATCAAATCCCAGCCACAGCAGTGACAACACAAAATCTTTAAATGCTAGGTCACTAGGGAGCTCCTTATTAGAATTTTTTCAGCCTCAATTCCTCATCTGTGAAATGGAGATAATACTGGTCCCTCCCTGACAGAGCTGACTGGGGATTCCCTGAGCAAACACGAAGCGCTTAGCCATCAGAGCGTCCTCGCACAGGAAGCACCTGATAAATGGCAGCGATTATCAGCCTTACCTTTGTTCGCTTTCCGGAGTTGCAGTCTTCCATCCCCTCCTAGTGTCTCCCATTAGATGTCCTGCTGTGACCTCAGATCCACCTGTCAGAAGTCTCCAGATACTGCTGGAAAAGTGCAGCTCTCTGAGATCTGGCGAGCAGGGGCGACCTAAAAAAGAGGGGTGGTGTCATCAAATCCTCGAAAGAACCCTGACCTAACATCAGCCAGGCCTCAGCAGGGAAGACTCTGAGGAACCTGTAAACCTTCGAAGGCTTTGCTGCCAGCCTGGAATCTGGGAGAGCAGATAGGACTGCCATTAACAGAGCTAACAAAGGAAGTGAATCCAAACTTTAAAAAAAAAAAGCCTCCCCGGGGCGGTGGGGGTGGTGTGGCAGGATCAGTGGAGCTTCCAGGTGGGTGTGGAGAGGAGAGAGCGTCACCCTCACCCTCGGGGCGCCGAACGAACGAACGAGCACTGGGGCTGGGGCCCCCTGCAGTGCAGGTGCTGCACAGCGCAGAAGCCACAGGCACTCCTGCTTTTAGCTGAGCTGCTGCAGGTCCTCTTTGCCGCCCGGTGAACAGCCCTCATTAAGCTCCGCGCGCGGAGCGGGGTGTGTGGCTTTCACCTGCCTCTCAGCCCCGCTCTCCTGCCTCCGACCCAGCCGCTGGGTGGTGGGATTGCTGGTGGCAGGAGCGTGGTGACGGGCAGTGCCCCACTCTCCCGCAGGGTAGGACGGGCCGTGGGCAGGGAGAGTAACCTCCCTGAGAGCTGCTGGCTCTGAGGCAGACCAGCCAAGCGAGGAGCTCTGGCTCTGAAGCAGAACGTGTCCCTCTTCGAATGCCACTTCTGCCGTGGCTGTCTTTGCGGCCCTGGGCAGGTTGTATTAACTCTTTATGCTTCATCTGTACACAGGGATGGCAATAGGCCTGTCTGACAGCTGTGAGCTTTAGTAAGATAATGCACGAAGCTTAGTCCACCTCGACTAGGGACCCTGGAACCAAGGCCCTGTCCTTATAAAACAGACATCCCCATTCCCCCACACACCCAGCCCGCTGTCCCCACCCCGCCTGTGTTGTCCTCTGTTTACAGGTCTGTCTCTGCAAGGGGACTATGAGCTCCAGTAAGTCAGTGATAGAATTGTGTGGATCTGTGTTCTTGGTGCCCAGCTGAATAAATACATTTATTGTGCGAAGGAACTGGTGAAACATTATAGAAGATTCAGGATTCCCTCTGGCCTCAGCGTCTCACCATCTCACCACAGATGGAAGGCCTGGGTCAGGCACTGTCGGGGGGCCGGGGTACTGCAGTGAACACAATAGGCTGGGCTCCTGGCCTCATGGCGCGAACCATCCAGGGACTGAAGGATGCGAGGCATAAAACGAAACTGAGGATACGTTATAACTGGAAGCATTGCTAATAAGAACCCTAGACTGCGGTGAGAGCATAGAGCAGAGACCGCATTTGGAGGAGGGGAGAATCAGGGAGTTTCCTGGACGATGTGACAAATACACTGAGGGCCCAAGAACAGGTGGCCTGGGTTGAAGTGGGAGGTGGTAAGCAGCCTTCTAGGCAGTGAAGATAACACGTGCAAAGGTGGGGAGGTGGAGGACAGCTAGGCAGCTGGCTGGAAGGCACAGTTAGCCACTGGAGTGCAGTGATGGAGGGGGCAGTGGCTTCTCCAAGGCCACAGAGCTGGGAGCATGGGTTATGTAGAACCTTGTAGGCTATGAGAACCTAAGCCTTTATCCTGACCATAATAGCTAACATGTATTCAATTTTCTATATATTTGCACTGGGCTAAGTACTTTATCTATGTTTCCTCATTTACTTTTCACAATCCCCCAGGAGGCCAGTGCTATTACGCCCATTTTACAGATGATAAAATCTGGCTCAGGGACGTTAACTTGCTCAAGGTCACCCGGTCGGCGTGGATGATCTGGGATTTGAACCCAGAGGTCAGGATCCCAAAGCCTGCCTCCTAACCCCTGCTCCCCACAGCCTAAGCCAGCCAAGCGTGGTCTTTGATCAGGGCAAGGTCCTCAAGGCCAAGATGCCCATATCGCTGCATGTCCCGGATCTTTCTCCCCAGAATTGGGAGAACTCATGCAGGAGTTCACTCTGGCAAAATGAGCTCCACGGCGGAGGCGGCCACCGATCGGCCCCAGGGCAGGCCTCCACCCACGAGACGGGCCACTGCGCGGTGGGCGCGCTCTCGGGGCCGAGCGACTGGGAAAACTGCAGGTTCCCCACCCGGAGAGAGCCGCCGGGGCGGGGAGGCCAGGGCACGGCTCCGCGCCCGGCAGGGGGCTCTATCTCCCCGCGATCCCCGGGTCCCCGCGGCCTGGATCACATTCCCTCCGGACCTGAGGGAGAAAACAGCGTTCATTTCTGATTAAAAATGACTATTTTTTTAAATGGGCTTCATTCTTTCTCTCCGTCTTCTCCCTGGGCCAGAACGAGGCGGAGAGCGACACCGAGAATCCATTCCGAACGAGCAGCCAAGAGGAGACGCGGCAGCTCCCAGATGTTGATGTTTTGTTTTTTGACATAAATCTTTGCACTCATATGGGAGTTTTCATTGATTCATGCTTCCATCTGCTGAATTTCCTTTTATTTATTTAATACAGCTATTTGGGAAATCTAGCTCCGGAGCTCTAGAGCAGCATAAACTGTAGCAACCGCGGAACCCCTGCCCCTCCCCCAAACCTTGGCTGCCGGCAAGGAGTGGTACCCTGCCGAGCAGCCTGCCTCGCGGCCCCCTCTTGGGGGGCAGGCGCAGCCTGCCTCGCGGCCCCCTCTTGGGGGGCAGGCGCCCGTCCCCGCAGCTTGGTGCCTCGCCGAGGCTGTAAACCTGACAAAGAAATAGCAGGAGAGCCTCGAATCGCATCGAGTCTCTGTTCCTTCTCCTTCCTGCCCACCCACAGTACGGAGCTCCCTTTCCGTTCAAACGCTCGCCATCTAACCGTGGATGCCCGCATTAAAGGGCATCTCCTCATCGCGGACTCCGCCTGCACAGCCCACTCAGCAGAGATTCGTAGTAATTAAGAGCTTCACCTCTAGGGTCAGACCCCTGAGTGTGAATCCTGACTCTCCTTTGCATAGTGAACTCATGACCACATTAACTTCTCAGAGCCTCCTTAGAATGAAAGGATAATTATTATTTCTTTCTCAGATACAGGTCCACTTTACAGAAGAGAAACTGAGGCTGAGGGAGTTAAGAGCTTTGCCCCAACGCACTCCTACAGCTTTCTGATCCTCGCCCCCCACCCCAGCTCTTGCCCAGCTGTCCCTCCAGATTTCCTAGGATAGGACGCCATCTGTGGCAGAAAGGGGGTGCCCTCTTTTCCAAGAGGCACAAGAAAAGACTAGCGGTTATGTATGGTTCGGGATGTCTGACGCCTTAGAACGATATCCATTCAAACTTAGGACACGGACCCAGATTTGAAAAAGGCCTATAGGTCATCTCATCTGCTCTCCTCCCTAATCCGTGCGGACGTCCCTGACTGGTAGAAAACTCACCTCCTTACAGCACGGCCCCTTCCACTTGAAGGTGCCTCTGTGTATCAAAAGAACCACCCCATTAAATGGGACCATTTGAATGTAAGAAACCATGATTCCCACAGACCCAGCCCCTTAAGAGCCATTGTCGCTAAGGCTCAAGGCTGTATCGCCAGGCCCGGTGGAAGGAAAGCCTTGTGCAAAGCGTGAGATTATTCCTTAGCGCATCCTTTACGGGTCACCTTCCCTCCCTGCACGGATCCCATCTTGTCAAAGCTTCTCTGCACGTGCGACATGGGACTGTCCCTGCAGGGCAAGACATAGCTACGTATCTGGGACGCTCCATGATTTGGTCTAAGCTCACTCTGTAGGTTGCACATGCTCTTAACTCTTTATCCACATATGCTGTTTTCAGGAACTCCCATGTGTGACAAGCAGACGTGATGCTTCTGCCTGTGCACAGCGCCTTACAGGAAGGAGGCTCTCGAAATAAGGCTATTAAAGAGAATCGGATGGTACAGGAGGGTACTTCTATTCACGTTGCTCAACAACTATCTAGAATGAAGCTTTTGCCTTCTTCTTGAACTAAAGCCCACTCACTGGTTACATAATTTATCCTTGAGATTGCGTGAGGCAGAAAAGAAGGGGGAAATTATTCATCAAAGTAAGCAGGGAAGAAAACACTCCATAAATGATGGGAGGGGTGAGGCAATACATTGTAGAGATGGATAATTATCCACCAAAATCTATCCCCCCCCCCCTTTTTTTTTGCCTTCTGTCATTTTAGGGCCACACCCACGGCATGTGGAGGTTCCCAGACTAGGGGTCTAATCAGATCTGTAGCCATCGGCCTACACCACAGCCACAGCAACGTGGGATCCAAGTCGCGTCTGCAACCTACACCACAGCTCACGGCAATGCCGGATCCTTAACCCACTGAGCGAGGCCAGGGATCGAACCTGCAACCTCATGGTTCCTAGTCAGATTCGTTAACCGCTGCGCCATGACGGGAACTCCTATCTTCCCCCTTTTCCGTGGTAACAGAATCACCTGCGATGGGAGTGTCCCGTCAAGGCCGACGTTGTCCACCTTTCATCACAGCGAGCTACGGCGGGTGACTGAGAGGTGATTCAGACCACGTCCAGGCCAACTTCATAAAACCGTCCAGGTACATAAAACCTTACACACGATTCTATTCTCTCACTGGTTGGATCTCAAACACGGCAGCAATGTGGCTTTAACCACGCACCCCATGACAGGTCCCAGAGGAACCTCAATTTCTTAGGGGCTATGTGGAACAGAACTGCCTGCTGATCTGAAACCCTCCCTTCAGACCATCGTATGAGAGAGAAATAAACATTTATATTTTAAACTATGAGTTATAACTGGCTTTCTAGTTACAGCAATTGAGTATACCCTAATTAAAGCAGAAAGGAGGTGATGAGCTGGTTAAGAGCCTGCATTTCTAAGTCAGATTGACTTGGTATAAATCCTAGCTCTGCCGTCCTGGAGCTGGGGATCCTGTGCTTCTGATGAGCATTCCTGAGCCTCAGTTTCCTCATTAGTAAAATGACAGGGATAAATATAACACTTAACACACCACTTTGAAAAACAATCTTTGGGCTTGTCCATTAAAGCTGAAGATATTCTTCAGAAAACTAAATACAGAACTACCATATGACCCAGCCATCCCACTCTTGGGCATATATCCGGACAAAACTTTCCAGGAAAAAGACACATGCACCTGTATGTTCACTGCAGCACTATTCACAATAGCCAAGACGTGGAAACAACCTAAATGTCCATCAACAGATGAATGGATTAAGAAGATACAGTATATATACACACTGGAATACTACTCAGCCATAAAAAAGAACAAAATAATGCTGTTTGCAGCAACGTAGATGGAACAAGAGACTCTCATACTAAGTGAAGTAAGTCAGAGAAAGAAAGACAAATGTCATATGATATCACTTATATCTGGAATCTAATATGCAGCACAAATAAACCTTTCCACAGAAAAGAAACTCATGGACTTGGAGAACAGACTTGTGCTTACCAAGGGGAGGAAGAAGGAGTGGGATGGACTTGGAGTCTGGGGTTAATAGATGCAGACTATTGCCTTTGGAGTAGATAAGCAATGAGATCCTGCTGTACATCACAGGGGACTATATTTAATCACTTGTGATGGAACATGATGGAGGATAATGTGAGAAAAAGAATGTATATATGTACGTGTGACTGGATCACTGTGCTGTACAGCATAAAATTGACAGAACACTGTAAACCAACTATAATGGAAAAAATAAAAATCATTTAAAAAATAAAAATAAAACAACTCCTGCTCTAGAAAAATAAATAAACTGAAGATACTCATAGTCGATGATGCAGCAATCTCATTACTAATTATATACACTAGAGAATCATGAACCCATGTACACTTGAACTCGGGTACAAGAATGTCTATGAGGTCCAAAAAAAAGAAACAACCCCAATACCCATCTATAATAAGTGGAAATATAAATTGTGGTGTTTTATGCAATGGAATATATAGCAATAACTATTAACTTCAGATATATGAAACAACATAGATGAATTCCACATAAATGCATGCTTTTTAAAAAACCTCAAGGAGATCCCTGTGGCCTAGTGGTTAAGGATTCAGCACTCTCACTACTGAGGCTCAGGTTCAATCCCTGGCCAGGGGAATTTCACATGGTACAAGAACAGTCAAAAAAATTAAAAAAATAATAAATAAATAAACAAATTTGTATTTTCTTAAAAGAAAAACTCAAAAGAATATATATCGTATTATTCCATTCATGTATAGTTTATAAACAGATAAAACTAAACTATATGATTTAGGACTGTTTACATGGGTAGCAAAACTATAAAGAAAAGCAAGGGAATGTTTATCACAGATACATGCAATAATAACACATAATCTATATGTGTTAATCATAATTATATTAATTATATTAATATATTATAGTGGACAAGTATGTGTTAAATGGTCCATATACATGTTTTAGACAGACACCTTTTTTATTATCTGTTAATTTCATAATTAGGTTTGTAAAGCATCAAGTATCTGGTAGGGCTGAGAACTGAATGCGGCCATGCACGAAAGCACTAAGCTCCACTGCCTAGTACGCTGCATGGGCTCAAGGGAAGTGAGGAAAATATTGGGGGCCTTGGAGAAATATCACATAATTAGCCAATAATAAAATAAAAATTTTAAGAGGCCCCGATTTTCCCTTTAATAAGACATACTGTCTCCCTAGTTTTGTGGTAGCCAGTGTGTAAGTATCAGTCTGTGTGTGTGGAGGGGGAGGTTGGTTGATTTAGGGTTAACTGACAGTGCAGACCTGGACAGCTTCACTCTCTGCCTCAGAGAAGACAGAGGGGAGGGCGACGCTAGGGGCCTGAATGGGAGGGTAAGCAGCGAGGAGAAAACCGCGCTGTGCAGGCCCCGTAAGAGATGTCCAGGCAGGAGGTTCCAGGCGGGCCCCAGGATGCCTCACCTACACGCTCTCGGCTGCATCACACTTCCTGCAGTGTGGCTCAGGCCTCAGAAGTCAGCACAGGCAACAGTAGCCTGGCCCGGGCCCAGCTCGGTGACAGTGAGGGAAGCTATTCTGCTGATGGTGTGCTCTAAGGCACCGTTGAAGCAGCCAAGAGCAAGAGCGGTCACCCAGCCAAAAGGCGCTGGGAGCAGCCAGGAGGCCAGGAAAACCTGGCAGAGTCTTCCAGCCAGGATTTGCCAAAAGAGGTGTATGCGTCTAATTGCCACGTCTGAGGGTCTCAGAACTGTAACTGCTGTTCCCTGGCTGGGCTTTGAGCTCCCGAGCTGTGCCTCCCCCTGGGGAGCCCTGTTGGGGTCCTGGGAAGGGCCTTTCCCCACCAGCCTGTGCTGATTTCCACACCAGGTGCGGATACACATCATCATGAGGTGGAACTCATGGAGAGAAGGGAGCTGAACCCTTGGCCCCAACACAGAGACTGGGTTCTTGGGCTAGACATGCCTTAGGCCCTCCCCCTTTTATTCTGACCCCTTCTAGTTAATCCAGTTCTGTAATTCCCTTCACCTGAGAACAACTAAGCATATGTAATGTCCAAGTGCTTTTTCTAAAGGCTGGGAATACTGTGATGATTAAGGAAGGCAGGGGTTCTGGCCTCAGGGAATCTGCAGACTAGGGGAAAAGAGCTGTGGGAAAAGCAATTCCAATTATGAGGTATGCTACAAAAGGAGACGCTCAGGGGTTCCCGTCGTGGCGCAGTGGAAACGAATCTGACTAGGATCCATGAAGACGCATGTTCGATTCCTGGCCTCACTCAGGGGGTTCAGGATCTGGTGTTGCCAGGAGCTGTGGTGTGGCCTGCAGATTTGGCTTGGATCTAGTGTTGCTACGGCTATGGTATAGGTTGGCAGCTGCAGCTCCGATTTGACCACTAGCCTGGGAACCTCCATATGCCACAGGTGCAGCCCTAAAAAGACAAAAAAAAAGGGGGGGGAGCTCAGGCCCTACGGGAGAGGATCAGGAGGCAGTTTAATACAGATTAGTGCTATTTCCCCAAAATATGTACCTGTACCTGATTGAGGCATCTAAGGTACTTGCAGGAAATCCAGATTCCTGGGCCTCAAGCCGCATGTACTGAGTCAAAGGCTCCAAAGGTTGGATCAGGAATCTGCTTTTTTAAAATCAAAGTAAAAGTTACGTAACATACAAATAGTCGTTTAAAAGCATGCAGTTCAGCAGCGTTTAGTACCTTTACAATGTTGTGTGGCCATAGCCTCTATGTAGTTCTAAAACATTTTCATCATCCCCAAAGGAAACCCCATACCCATCAAGTGGTCACTCCCTGGGCTCCCCTCCCCCATCTCTTGGTGATCACTAACCTACTTCTATGGATTTGCCTATCCCGGATATTTTATGGGAATGAAATGACACACTCTATGACATTCTGTGTCTGCTTTCTTCTACTTATCAAAATGCTTCTGAAGTTCATCCATGTTGTAGCATATGCCAGCACTTCCTCTTATTGCTGAATAATATTCATTATGTGCCTGAACCATACTTTGTTTATCCACTCATCCATCAGTGGGCATTTGGGTTGTTTCCACCTTTTGGCTATTGTGAATTATTGCTGCTATGGACATTCAGGTACAAGTATTTGAGTACCTGTCTTCAATTCTCTTGGGTATATACCTACCAGTGGAATGCTGGGAAATATGCTAATTCTATGTTTAGCTTTTCAAGGAACCGCTGAACTGTTTCCCACAGTGGCTCACCATTTTACAAGCCCACCAGAAAAGTTCAAGGGCTCCAAAATCTTCACTTCCTTGCCAACACTTGCTTTTGTTTGTCTTTTGCTATAGCCATCTGCCATCCTAGTGGATGTGAAGGGGTTGGTAACGCACTGTGGGTTTGATTTTTATTTCCCTAATGGCTAATGACGTTGAGCGTCTTTCCATGTACTTATTAGCCTCTTGTATCCTCTTCCTTGGAGAAATGTCCAGTCAAGTCCTTTGCCCATTTTTAAATTGGGTTATTTGTCTTTTTCGTCATTGAATTGCAATACTTTAAATATTTTGGATACTAGAATCTTAATGGACATATGACTTGCAAAGTACCTTTTCACTTTCCTGACGGTGTCCTTTGATGTACAAAAAATTTTAATTTTAATGATGTCCAATATATCCATTTTTTCTTTTGTTACTTGCACTTTTTGTGTCACATTTAAGAAAGCATTGCCAAATCCAGGTCATGAAGATTACTGTTATGTTTTTTTCTAAGAGTGACATAGTTTTACCTTTTACATTTAGGCCTTTGATCTATATCGAGTTAACTTTTGTGCAGAGTGTAAGGTAGGGATCCAACTCCTTTTCCTCCTCCTCCTGTTTGCATGTGGACGTCCAGTTTCCCCCCACCAGTTATTGAGAAGACTCTTCTTTTCTCACCGAGTAGGGCCAACACCCTTGTTGAAAGTCAAATGATCAAAGATGTATGAGTTTATTTCCAAACTCCCAATTCTAGTCCATTGATCTACACGTCTATCCTCACGCCAGTATCACACTATTTTGATTACTGTAGCTTTGTAATAAGTTTAGAAATCAGGCCATGTGAATGCTCCAACTTTGTTCCTCCTTTTCAAGATTGTTTTGGCCATTTGTGGTCCCTTAAAACTCCACATGAATTTTAAGATCAGCTTTTCCATTTCCTCACCGAGTCAAAGTTCTGAAGGTGTGGCCCAGGAACCTGCCAGCTAAATGTTTTTTAGGGAGTTCCCATCATGGCTCAGAGGAAACAAACCCGACTAGCATCCATGAGGACACAGGTTCGATCCCTTGCCTCGCTCAGTGGCTTAAGGATCCTGCGTTGCCGAGAGCTGTGGTGTAGGTTGCAGATGCGGCTCGGATCCCACGTTGCTGTGTCTGTGGTGTAAGCCTACAGCTCCGACTGGACCCCTAGCCTGGGATCTCCATATGCCGCAAGTGCGGCCCTAAAAAGCAGAACTAATTAACTAAATACATAATTTTTTCAAATTGTGATAAAATATACATAACGTATAACTTCTTATCTTAACCTTTTAAGTGTACAGATTAATAGTCTTAAGTATATTCACATTGTTGTGCAACCACTCTCCGAAATTTTTTCATCTGGCAAAACAAACTGCATATACGTTTTTAAGAACTCCAGTTTCCTCTCTTCTCAGCCCCTAGAAACCCTATTATACTTTCTGTCTGTTTAAATTTGACTTCTTAAATACCTCATACAAGTGGAATGACACAGTATTCATTGTTCGACCACTGGCTTCTTTCACTTAGCAAAATGTCCTCGAGTTTCATCCATGTTGAAGCATGTGTCAAAATTTCCTTCCTCTTTAAGGCTGAATAATATTCCATTGTATGTCTACCCCACACTTGGTTTAGTCATTCACCCATCAGCGAACATTTGGATTGCTTCCGCCTTTGGGCTATTGTGCAAACTGCTGCTCTGGACATGGGGTACAGACACCTCTTTGAGATCCTGTTTTCAATTCTTTTGGCATTACACCCAGAAGTGGAATTGGTGGAACATGGTAGTGTCATTTTTTAAGTTTTTGAGGAACTGCCATACATATTTTCCAAAGTGGCTGTATCATTTTACATTACTACCAACAGTGCACAAGTGTGCCAAACTTTTCCACATCCTAGCCAACACCTGTTATTTTCTGGTTTTGGGGGGGAGGGTTGTTTTTGGATAGTATGAGGTGATATCTCAGTTTGGTTTTAACTTTCACAGGAATCTGCTTTTTTAAATAACTGTTTTATTTTGAATTAATCTTAGATTTACAGAAAAGCTGCAAAGACAGTAGAGAGTTTCCGTGTATTTCTCATTCAGTTTCAGTTTCCCATAATGGTTCATCTTATGCTACCGTGGTACTTTGTCAAAACCGGGAATCTGCTTTGCAATTAGTGCGTGCACGCACGCACACACGCACACACTGACATTTGCGTGCACTAGTGTTTGAAAGCCATTGATCTAGGGGTCAGGAAATTCCTTCCAGGGAAACACACTTCGAGTGAGTAAAGGGAATGGGGTGTGATCCGGGCAGAGGGAACAAATTGTGCCAAAGCCTGGGGTAATAAAGAACTTGGAGCGTTTGAGGATACTCATAATGGCAATAATGGTAATTTATGGACACTTACCCTATGCCAAGCACTGGTAAGCACTTTAGAACATTATTTTACTTAATTTTTCAAAACAATCCTATAAAGTAGGAAATGTTATTATCTCCATTTTTTTTTTTTTTTTTTTTTTTTTTTGGCATTTGCCATTTTAGGGTAGCACCTACGGCATATGGAGGTTCCCAGGCTAGGGGTCTAATTGGAGCTGTTGCTGTAGACGCCAGATCCGAGCCGCGTCTGCAACCTACACCACAGCTCAGGGCAACGCCGGATCGTTAACCCACTAAGCAACGCCAGGGATCAAACCTGCAACCTCATGGTTCCTAGTTGGATTCATTAACCACTGCGCCACACTGGGAGCTCCCATCATCTCCATTTTATAGAGGAGGTAACTGAGACTTGAGAGAAATAGCTTGCCCAAAACACCCAACTATGAAGGGCAAAGGCAGAATCTGAACTCGGGTCCTTCTTTTCCAATCCCTTCTCTCCTATCAGGCCCCAGGACCGCTTAATCCTCGGCTTGCAGCAAGAAGCGACGCACTGAGCACACGCACTTCCCCGCCCCTGATTTGCTCTTCCACAGGCTACGCATCCGTCAGGGCTCAGAGAGGCTTTCCCATTCAAAGCTGTTCTTACTATTATTCTGTCTCATTATATTGGTGTTTGAAGGAGTGAATGAATAGAAATAAGTAGCATTAGCAACAATGTGCACTTATATAGTTATTCATGGGTTTATGTGTTTAGCGCCTCTCTCTCCCACTACACTACCCACCAAGGCAAAGATCCAGACTGTTTGGTTCACCTAGTACCAGTAGGTGCTTGCTAAGCATTTACTGAATAAATGAAGAAAAACAGGAACTCAATAAACTTTTTTTTTTTTGGCCTTTTAGTCTTTTAGGGCCATACCCGAGGCATATAGAGGTTCCCAGGCTAGAAGTTCAATCTGGGCTGTAGCCGCCTACCTACACCTCAGCCACAGCAACACAGGATCCGAGCCGCGTCTGCGACCTACACCACAGCTCACAGCAACGCCAGATTCTTAACCCACTGAGCGAGGTCAGGGATCAAACCTGCATCCTCATGGTTACTAGTTGGATTCACTAATGCTAAGCCATGACAGGAACTCCAGAAGCTCAGTAGACATTTTTAGGACATGAAATGAGTGGTTTTTATTTTTGAGAAAGGAGGAAATCAGATGGGCTGTCGGATGTCATTTAAGACATGAACCAGGAGTTCCCGTTGTGGCGCAGTGGTTAACGAATCCGACTAGGAACCATGAGGTTGCGGGTTTGATCCCTGCCCTTGCTCAGTGGGTTAACGATCCGGCGTTGCCGTGAGCTGTGGTGTAGGTCGCAGACGCGGCTCGGATCCAGCATTGCTGTGGCTGCGGCGCAGGCCAGTGGCCACAGCTCCGATTAGACCCCTAGCCTGGGAACCTCCACATGCCGCGGGTGCGGCCATAAACCCGCGGCCATAAAATGACAAAAGGCAAAAAAAAAAAAAAAATAAAGTTACATAAAAAAAAAAAAAAGACATGAACCAGGAGTTCCCATCATGGCTCAGCGGAAATGAATCCGTCTAGGAACGATGAGGTTGTGGGTTCAATCCCTAGCCTCGCTCACTGGGCGTTGCCGTGAGCTGAGGCGTAGGTTGGAGACGCGGCTCGGATCCCGCGTTGCTGTGCCCGTGGCGTAGGCCTGCGACTACAGCTCTGATTAGACCCCTAGCCTGGGAACCTCCACATGCCGCGGGTGCGGCCCTAAACAACAACAACAACAACAAAGACCTGAACCATAGGTTGCCCCTCTCTCCAGCAAAAAACTCAATCTCACTCCTCAACTCTCCCACCCATAGAGAGTGCCAGTGGTTTTGATTCCTCAGTGAGAGATACAGAAGAAAACTTGGCCTGACCTAAGAAACACCTCCTTTGCTGTTGGAAGTTCAAATCCTGAGATGGGGGTGGGAAGTCTCTACTCAAGAAAATGACCGGAAGAAAACAGACTATTGTCTTACCAGCCTCAGAAAGTCAACCGCCTGTAAGAAGGAAGAGGAGCAGGTGACCTCCCCGCCTTCTTCCCACTGTGGGGATTCTGCTTTCCGGGGCAGCATCAGAGAGCCAGCAGAGTGACCATGCTGCAGGTGGTGGCGTAATTGCTGCTCCCCTCCCCTGGCTCCCCCAGTGTTCAATTAGCTTTATGTCAATACTACACCCGCAGCTGGGATGAGTTACTGAAGCTCACTCTCTGCGATGGGCCCAGGTTCCACTTGCTTGATGGAACGGAGGTGAAGGTGAGCATATTATTTGTTTGCCTTGTGGTCAGTACATTTTCAGTCTTTTGTTAATGTGAAGGGACTCAGCCCTGACCAACAGAAATCCCGGCCTCTGCAGTTCACGCGATCGGTGGAGACGGGCATCGTAGAGAGGGCACACAAACACCATCCAACGGCTCCAAACCCACCGGGGCTCTTACTATCACAAGGGACACTGTGGTCCCCAAACATCATTCATATACACATAAGCACATGGATGCATACTACATTTAAAGTCTCACTCATTCATCAGAGGCCCAAGATAAACGTGAACGATGCCAACATTTTAAATGATGACTTTCTAAAAGACTGCAGGTTTAAAAGCCTCAGAGTTCCCATCGTGGCTCAGTCGTTAACGAATCTGACTAGGAACCATGAGGTTGTGGGTTCGATCCCTGGCCTTTCTCAGTGTGTTAAGGATCCAGCGTTGCTGTGAGCTGTAGTGTAGGTCGCAGAGGCAGCTCGGATCTGGCGTTGCTGTGGCTGTGGTGTAGGCTGGTGGCTACAGCTCTGGTTAGACCCCTACCCTGGGAACCTCCATATGCTGTGAGTACAGCCCTAGAAAAGACAAAAAAAGACCATAAAAAAGCCTTTCTTCATCACTCTCCTTCAGCAGCAAAGCCTCGCTAGCAGGGCTGGCTAGTTTGCCTCTGACACTTGGTAGAGATGGATGATCTGGGATGACCAAGGTCAAGGACGGGGGATTCAACTGTTGAGGTTCCTATGTGCATACATGGGAGAGCAGTTCTCCTTCTCGGCTCTCCTGCAGCTTCCCATGAGCCCCTGTCCCATACAGACATGTTTCTGCCGCTTGGCCCAGACATCAAAATTATTAGTTACAGCTCTGCACTTACCCATAGACACCTGCACGGACATGCGTTTATATTCCTGAGTGCGCGTGCACACGTACACACACACACAGATGCTATATACGAGAGAAAGGTTTGAATGCTGCGGAGAAGGCCTCCTGACCCTATCGGCTAATCGCATGCCTCTCACAAATCCCACCATTAAATATTTATTCCTTCGGGAGTCCCCAGTTCAGAATCAAATACCTCTGGTCAAGGCAACACACCGTAAAGTCATCATCTAACATTTTGGCAGGAATGGACTCTACCCAGCCTCCCTGGCTGCCTGACTGTCACTCATTCTTCAGGTCTGATCTGGCCTCTCTGCCTGCTTCCTCTCCCCCCAGACTAACTAGGGAGGTTAATGCCTCCATTACAACTGTAATTAAATGATTATCTGTGTCATCGCATTTGTATAGTTTGTGGCCACAGTAAACTGAGAGCTCCACTTGGTTAGGGGCCGCCTTTCTTGCTGTTCTTCACTGGACCCTCCAGCGCCTATCCTGGCACCTGGTACAAAGCAGATGTCCAATAAAGTGTAAGTGAGGTTGGAGAATTTGAGGGAAGGAGTGCAAAGGAGAAACGGGGGCACAAAAAGGTCAGATGGTTCCAAAATCTTTTCATCTTGGGCAGCCTCATCTTTCCCCAACCTGCCAAAGGACATCACTTCCCCTGCCCGGGGCATGTTAAGATGCTTAATGGGACCGCACAGGTGGACAACACTAGGTTCAAGGGGTTAGAGACAGCTCAGCGGGAAGAAACAGGCTTGGGGGTTATCCTGGCCTGGTCTGGTCTGGCCCACTTTTCTGAATGTGACTAAGCGTTCATACTTCTACGAAGCCTTGTGTGAGGAATACTCCGTTCTAGATGTTTCCTGGTAATTGAGATGTAAGATGTTTGTTGCTGAGAATGTATGGTGTCAATAACAATAACGAAAATACTTTCAGCTTTATATTTACCGAAATGTACTTACATCTACCGAAAACCTTCTATGTGCCAAAAAGAGAACCAAGCATTTCACACGAGGTTATATGCAATTATTTCAATTAACTCTGTCTCATAAGTGCATGTTATTCCCATTTGACAGTTGGGAACAAGCTCAGAGAGATGAAGTCACTGGCCCCAGGTCATACTAGGGCCAAACTAGGAACAGGTGAGTCAGGACAGGACTCTGGAGGCCAGGCATTCACTCACCAGGATATACACCCTTCTGTTTTAAGCCCATGAGGAGATGCCAGCCCACCTCTTATCCCTGGACTTTCATACTCACTCAGCAGGTAGAAAGTGACACCGTTTATGAACTTGGGATTGATGTGGGATCTTGGAAGCTGCCAGTATTTCCTTGTCCTAGAAGCATCTAGATGTGGCTCCTGATTCCTAGACTCAGAGATGAGAAGAGATGCCAGAACATCTGGAATTGTGGGAGGAGACAGAAATAGACAGCTGGAAGGTGCCAGTTCCTGGGTGTTCCCCAGCAAAACACTCCTGGGCGCAGGGCCCCCTGCTTGAGAGACGGGCCCCCTTTAGCCTTCCCTCTGGACTTCTCCTCTCTCGGTGCTGATCCTCAGGGCTCACTTTGGAA
Organism: Catagonus wagneri; assembly: GCA_004024745.2. Lineage (NCBI taxonomy): Eukaryota > Metazoa > Chordata > Mammalia > Artiodactyla > Tayassuidae > Catagonus > Catagonus wagneri. The sequence continues at coordinate 33,150 of PVHT021183659.1, read as the reverse complement.
TGATGTAGGTGATAGGGGAGCCACATGGGGTCACATAAACCAAAACCAGTCAGACCTGCTCCTGAGAGTGGGCCCTGTTTTCTTGGGACACCACTCGAGGTCCTGGATGATCATGACCCACCCCTTCCAGGAAGTGAGAACTAAACTGGACATGGGGTCATGGCCCCCTCTTTCCCCACCCCTCCCTAGTGCCCTGACTTCAGCTTTATTCCTCCAGTGCTTGGCAGACCCCAAGCTGCATAGTGACAAATTAGGACTGAACTCAGGTGAAGACCGTTAAAGTCCCAGACCTCACGTGGCTGAAACTCGGTCTGTGTCACAGACATTTCTGGCTTGTCCTTTTAACCTGCATCGATCCTGGTGTTTTCTCCTCCAGTCTGTGAACTCCTAACGGACAGGGTTGAATGTGGTCAGCTGGCACACATGCTCCATTGCTACTTTCTTCTACTGTACTGTTTCTCCAGGAACTGGAAAGCTAGAAGGCACCTTCCCAACTCCCTTACAATTAAGTGCACTTGTGTGACTGGAAGGCAGAAAAGTGGAAGAGTCCTTCTTTATGCTGTTTTGCACTTTCTGCTGGCAACAAGATCCTGGAGACACAGGGTTCTCCTATAACCGTTACTCCAGCACCCTGGTCTCTTCTTGCTAACTCCTGGATGGCAAAGTCTGACAGTTCTTTAACTCAATATTTCCAGTGGTGGCCTTTTGAGTCCCCAACTTTCTTTTTCTTTTTTCTTTCTTTTTTTTTGTCTTTTGTCATTTTAGGGCCACATCCTCGGCATATGGAGGTTCCCAGGCTAGGGGTCTAATCGAAGCTGTAGCTGCCAGCCTACGCCAGAACCACAGCAACGCCAGATCCAAGCCGCACCTGCAACCTACACCACAGCTCACAGCAATGCTGGATCCTTAACCCACTGGCAAGGCCAGGGATCAAACCCACAACCTCATGGTTCCTAGCCGGATTCACTTCTGCTGCGCCACGACGGGAAGTCCCCATCTTTCTGATCATGGCATATGTATTCCGTCTCCTGGTACTCGCTCTCTTGGTACAGCTTCCAGGAGTCCATCCACTCCACAAGTCTTCTTAAGGTATTGGTAAGCACTCAATGTCCTATATTAAACTCTCTTCAGTGTAAAATACCTAAAGTAGTTTCTGTTTCCTGTACTGAAACAAGCCCTCCAAAAGTTGTGAAATGACCTTTTGGAAAAACTGGTCAGTATAGTGAAGGGTAGGAAGGCAGTTGAGCAGAAACAAAAATACATTATCATAAATCAGCTTCCGTTATTCACCACCAGTAGCTTTTCCCATTTAGAGCATAAGAAAGACAGAGGCAGGGCAGAGCAGGTAGGTAGGCAGGCAAAGAAATAGACGTGTACTGCAAAGGTTGTAAGGCTTATATAGACGGTAGGCAGGTAAAAAAGCATACAGTTCAAATGTGGGAATTCAGAAATCTGTTACAGATCCACCGCTGAATGCAGATTAGCGTGTGTGACACTTAGATACACACACAGACGCGCGCGCGCACGGGGCGTGACTCAGGCTTCTATCTCCGGGTTTGAAAACCCAACCCCCTTCTTTACTATGATGGCCCCACATGGGATGAAGAATGATGGTAACAGGTGTGTGTGTGTGTGTGTGTGTGTGTGTGTGTGTGTGTGTGTTTAGGAGGATAAGAATCAAGGTGAAGAGATAAGACTGCAGAGAAAGAAAGAATGAGGTAGGAATAATGAAGGAAGAGCTGGAATTAGGTGGGAGGGTATAATGGGAGTGAATTTAAATTTAAAGGAGGAGAGGAGGTGAATGCAAGGGTGTTTGAGGGCAGATAAGCAAGAAAACCAACCTCCTCACTTCTGAATAAACTAATTTCTGTTCACAGCACCTGGAAAAGGGCAAGCCTTTAATATACAGTTGCTGAATGGAAGAACAAAGTTGGGAAGGCTGAGGGGGCCGGAACGCACAGGATGGGGTGTGTATGCACTAACGGCCACTACAACTCACCGAGTTTTACCAGGAGCCAGGCATTCTGATAAGCACTTTACATGCATTGTCATTTTAAATCCACACAAGCTCCCTATGAGCCAACTGTGAAATTATCCCCATTTTAAAGATGAAAAAACTGAGGCTCAGACAGTTTAAGTAACTCATCCAAGGTCACAGAGATAATAAGCGGCAGAGTTAGGATTTAAATTATTACCCATTTGACTTCCAAACCAGTGTTTCTCATCGCCATGTAATATGTATTTCCTTTTGAGTCACAGGTCGGTCCACCCCCCCCCCCATAAGTTTAGACGGGACCCCACCTCGGCGGGACACGTTCCCGGACCCCGCCCACCCGGAAGAAGAGGGAACTAGCAGAGGAAGGATGCGGTAGGCAGCTGGGGCCAGGCCAGGCTCCCTATCTGGGGAGGGACCATATTAAAGCTTCATCTTCAACAACACACAGAAAAACAATTTGAAACTTAATCATCTCCCAGAATTATGATCCCTCCCCGCAGCAGGGAGCACATTAGCAGAGCTGGGAAATGATAATTCAGCAGCCCCCAACCCAGCAGGGAGAGAAAGAGAGGAGGAAGCCGGAGAGAGCAGGAAAACAGAGAGAGCGGCACGGCCGGCACGGCCGAGGCGGGGGCAGGGCGAGGCCGGCGGGCCCTCGCCCGAGTTGTTCTCCTAACTCCGCCAGAGAAAGAATTCCAGGGGAGGGGCCTCATGGTACTTGACCCTTCCACTCTCCTCAGGAAGGGCAGGGGTCAAGCTGCTCCTTGGGTCTGTTCTCAGCACCCGTGAGTCCCTTGTCCGGAGCTGCACCCATGCCCACCCAAGCGGGCTGCGGGCTGCGGTGTTGGCGTGGGTGGAGGGGAGCTTCGAGCTCCCAGCCAGCTCAGGCTGGCCTGAGCCCCCTCTCGTCTGACGGTACCTAGGCGCATCGCTGGTCCCGAGTCAGAACCCGAGGTGCTGGACAGCTCCCAGCCCCAGAGAAGGTTCTCGGGAGGGAGCTGGAGGGGTGGGCGCTGGAGGGGTGGGGCCAGGCGTCGGCCAAGGGCAGTCCACACCCTCTGGAGAAGCGCGAAGGCTGCTGGGAGCTAGTGGAGGGGGAATCGGGGGTCGTGAAGGGGTCCCATGGAGCCCTGGGGGCAGCTTCTCTCCAGACGCATTCCTTCCTTCTGAGTCGAGACCCCCTGCTGTCTCCCCCCACCCCCACCGGGGACAATGGTGCCTTTAGCCCCCAGAGATGAATAGGGCCTTTGAGAGCCTCACGCCACGGGGTCAGATGCGGCCACCGGGTCCGGGGCTGCCAGGCCTCCAGAGCGCCGAGCCCCAGGTCTGGAGCAAGTATGCGGTTCTGGGGGAGGGAGGTACCCTGTGGTCCCTGTCTCACACCAAGACTGGTGGCTTTGGGGAAAGAGTCACCCCACAGCAGGCAGTTCCGGGCAAAGAAGGGTTTTAGAGGCGTGAGGAGAGAGGAAGGAGCTCTCTGTGCCCGGGGAGGACACAGGTGCGTGCCCTCTGCTCGGGGGGCGCAGGAAAGTCAGCGCTGAGCCGACAGAACCTGCGAGCCTTTGCCACCTCCTCTCTCCCTTTCCCAAATCCAGGTCCCACTCTCCCTTTGGAGGGAACATCGTCCTCATTCCCTCAGGGCCAGGTCCCTTCTTCTGGGGCTGCCCCCGAGGTCCGGTCCCTCCTCCCTCCTCCTGTCTGCCCTCCCTTCCCTGCTCGCTGGGCACAGACTATCCTGTTTCTATGGAAACAGGCCCAGCAAGGCTCTGCCAGGAGGCCAAGGCCACTACTGCTCTTGGCAGGGAGGGCGGTAGAGCAACTGAAAGTAAGGAGCTGGAGGTGAGTCCTAGCTACTCACGGAAGGGGATGAAGAGGTGCTGCGAGTGCGCTTTTCACTGCTGGAGGGGTATCAGGAAGAGGAGCCAGAGACAGAATTTTGTGATGCGACTGAGGCAACGCTGAAGCGCTCCTTCCTGTTCCACTGGCTCTCAGTGTTCCAGAAATCTAGATGAGCCCTCAGAGGGGAAATTAGTTGGTGGAGAATGAAGGGAGACAGGTGGCACCAAGAGCTCTGCCCCTTCCTCTTTCACGTGAGGCTCCACTGTTTTGCCCTCCTGGGGACACGGGCAGCGAGAGAGGAAGGAGCCCCCAGAAACCGAAAGGCTGTGGCAGGGGAAATTGGAGTGAATGTGGACCTTCGGGGCCGTACAGGAACCTCCCACAGCAGCTGGGGCTGGAGGAGGCCGGAGGCCCAGGGCTGTCAGGTGCTCTGTGGCCTCTCCGCCAGCACCTCCACTGAAGAGTCGGTGCGGTGGGTGGGTCTGGAGGCTGCAGCCAGGATGTTAGGGTGTGAAAAGAAGCGAGGGCAGGCGGCCAAGTAGGGTTTGGGAGCAGAGGAAGCGGAAGATGCCTGAGGAAGAAGGGGTCGGCAGAGGGCTGGGTGGGGTGGGGTGGATGAGTATGGTGAGGGCAGGTAGAGAACATCTTAGAGGCTTGACTGTCAGCTCGTGGGAGGTGAACCCCAGCGCTCATGCCCTCCCAGTGCTCCCGGCTCAGGCAAAGCGCCCCCTGGGCAGGGACTACTGGAAATCTCAGAGTCCTGGGAGAGTGTGTTGGGGGAAGTCCCTTGGGAAGGGGCCTCCCAGGTTATCAGAAGGTTCAGCAAAGCTTCCCTGGGGAAGAGGGGGGAGTAAAAGGGGGTCCCTTGGGAGCCTGAAGTTTCCTGGACCTGAGCCATTGGCTCTCCCTCGGCCAGAGCCCCCGGCACAACCGTTTTGGCGTTTGCTTATTTTGGTTATTTTTTGATCAGATATTTTGGTGCTGTGCACACTGCCTCCTGTTGCCATGGCAGCCGTGACAGGGGCTGAGGCACCGTGAGAAAAATACCAAAATTAATGAGTGAGCGAAAGTGCAGCCGAGAGAAAAACAAGGTTAAAAAAAAAAAAAGAGTTAAAACAGTAATGAAAACAGGCTTCCCGGCTCCACAGCAAAGCAGCTGCTGAAGCCTTCCCAGAGCAGCGGCCCCCGCCCAGCCTCGGGCTCCTGGCATCTTCCAGACCTCAAGGCAGAACTCACTCGCCTTTCCCCACCCAGCCAGTTACAGACGCAGCCACAGCCACTCGGGAACCATCCCAAGTACAACAGTAGATTAGCTCCAACAGCAGATCAGTTCCTGTCTCAGGTAGCATCCTGCCTCCCAGAACAGCTTCCCAGGGAAACAGCTTCTCATCTCCTAGGCAACAGAGTCTGGGCTATGGCCCCCACACAACAGTGGTCCAGCTATATAACCAGGAAATGGCCTCCCAGCTACACTTGAGCTCAGGAGCTATGGCTGCAGGCATAACAGCATCCCAGCCAGAGCCCTGCACACAATAACAGCCCAGCCACAAGCCCGGGCAACAGCATCTTAGCTATAGCCAATCCTCGGTATGCTGTCATCACAGCTATAGCTTTAGGACCAATAGCATCCCAGCTACAGTCCTATGCACAACAGTGGTTTTGCTCTTATCCCAGGTAACAGCCTTCCTCCCAGGTACAGGCTCCTAGCAACAGTCTCTCACCTTCTAAGACCTAAGCAATGGATACAGCTACAGCTCTACCTACGTCACATTAACATAGAACGGCTTCTCAGCTATAGGCTGTTTCAAGTGTGCCAGCCTCACACCTACAGCTTTAAGCCTAACAGGATTTCAGTTACAGCTCTTCTCTCTATATGCACACATGAACACACACACACACACACACACGGCATGGCAACAGCTTCTCCAACAATAATCTGATCTGGTTATAGCCTAGGCACACCAGCATCACAGCATCACAACAGTGTCTGAGCTGTAATCAGAGGCAACAATTTTTGTTACAATGCCAGGCTCCACGGCACCCTAACTTTCTTAGCCACAGACCATACGAGGTACATATATATCATAGCAAGGGCCTTAGGCCACAGGCATCCCAACCACTCCCACACCTAGCATCCCCCTGGGTCCAATCCCTGGCCACAGGCTCAGCTGGAATCTCAGGCACATCAGTTTAGAAGCCATCCAGCTTGCCAACCAGTTCCTCCTCCCAGTTTGGTACAGAGCCAGGAGACTGGCTTCTCCCCTCTTCAAAGGCTGCCGCCCAGTGTCTGCCCTTTACCTGCCCTCCTTCTCAGGGACTGCAGCCCATCCTCATAGCTACACAGTCCCAGGCTCAGGTCCGCTGCAGAGCCCGGCCTGGCAGCTGGGGTAGGAGGGGATGGGAGCAGGAGAAGAATGGACACACCCTGGTGTGGCCCTGGCCCAGTTCTGCTCCCACCGCTTGGTGCAGGATTTGGGTTTGAGGGTGGTAGAGCAGGGAGGACGGGGGAGAACATCTGGGAGATTAGCATTTCCTGCCCAGCTCTGCGGCTGCCTGTCTTGCTCAGCCCTGAGCAAGGGAGGAGAACAGAGGAGCCTTTGAACGGCTCTCAGCAAGCAGACTAGGGAGGGCCTGCTGCAGTGGGCAGCGGGCACACGCTGGGGGCAGGGAGGCTGGGGTAGCTCCTCTGTGGAAGGTTTCTTGTGTCTGGGCCACTGCTTCCTCCCTTGGAGCTGTGCTCAGTGATGGGGAGCATATGAGTTTTGCAGGAGACGAAAGAAGCCACTTACAGGACAGATCCTTCTTTCACTAGCTCACCCCATCTCCCATTCAGAGCCCCCGTCTAGGCCCCTGGGACTGAGGGCTGGGAGCGGGGACTAGAGCAGGGCTCAGGACAGAAAGGAAGTCCAGCTGAGGAGAGATTTTAGCTGGCCAGAGAGCCCACCCTTAACCTCGAAGAGTGTTCCACTGAGAAGTCGAGTATCAGAGAGGAGGAAGCAGAGAAAAGAGACAAGGGAAAGAAGAAGAATGGTAGAGATGAGAAAATGGGGACAGACAGGGGGAGGAGTCAGAAGCCAAGGCAAGGAAAGGCCCAGCAACCAGTCATCCCATAATAGGGCTTTACACGCCCGGCGGCAGGCCTTCCCAGGGGCAGCCTTTCTCACTCTCCTGACCTGGAACGCTGCGTTGGCCTACAAGTGGCAAGAGGCTAGAGGTGGTCTTCGACTGGGGCACTTGCCAGCCCGGGGTACCAAACCCTGAGCAAAGAGAAAGGCGTTCCCAGGCTGCCCAGATACCTCTAGATGGCGCCAGAGAGCCAGAGCTGAGCAGGAGAAACCGAGTACCGAGTGTGTGAGCCACTGCGTGTGACACCGTGTGTGACTCGGTGTGTGTGCGAGAGTGGAGGGAGCGTGTGGCACCGCGAGGACGTGTGACACGGGCCGTGACACCGCACGGCCTCGTGGGGTAGGGACCCTTGTGACTCCGTGTGAAGGTACGTTTGTCCCCGGTAAATGTGTTGGGGCCACAGCTCCAAGCCGCCCAGAGGGCAGGTGACTGGGAGACCCTCTGATAGCCCGAGCTCAGGCGCCTCACCTCACCGCCACACTTGTATATCTCCCCATCCTCATTCTAGAGGAGCCCCTGGGTCCCATTACCTTGCCCCTCCCACGGTCCCCTCCACAGCCCCACCCCCGCGGCTTGCTGCGGCCACCGAGGCTGACCGCTCTGCGGCTTCGGCCAGAGGGGGAGGGGTGGACTTCCCCGGAGCGCACTGGAAAGGGAGGGCCACTCGGGGTGCCGTGGGGATCTGGGCAGGAAGAAGGTGCATCTAGGGGAGCAGATGCCCAGAGAAGACACCGGGGGAGACACTTCCCCAGCCTCCACTTCCCAAGGGGCAGGGTAGGGGACAGGTGTTTGAGTGAGGTTAAGAAAGGAATTTGGGAGGGGTCCCAGATGTGGGCATGGGTAGGCTAAGTGTAAGGTGAACAGCCAGGGAGGGGGACAGCCTGTGTATGCTCGCCTTGGGTAGCGGGGAGAGAGCAAAAAGGGTCCTGGCTTTGGAGAGCGGTGCTGGGGTCCCCTCCCAGCAGGACCGGAGCGGTCCTGAGCTCCACCTCCCGGCGGGTGGATGAGGGGGGGACGCAGAGTGGCGGGCGGGAGGCGGGCGGGCGGGCCGGCCAGGAGGGAGGGGGAGGGAGGGGGCGGGCCCGGCTGTGCGCTCTGCTCGCTCCGCCGCCGCCGCCGCCGCCACCGCCGCCGCCGCCTCACACGCTCGGGGAGCGGGAGCGCGGCGCGGACGCCAAGCCGCCGGGGCTGCTGCGCCCAGAGCCAGCCGGAGCCGGAGCCTGAACCGCAGCGCCAGCCCGAGCCGTTCCGAGCCGCAGCCCGGGCCGGGGCCGGTGGCGGCTCATGGACAGCAGGGCCCGCGGCCGGCGCTGCCCCGAGGCGGGTAAGGATAGGTGGCGGTGGAGGCGGTGGTGACTCCCGGCCGGGAGCGGCCATGGCCGGCAGGATCCGAGGGAGGGGCGCTCAGCCGAGCGAGGCCACCGGGGCCCAGTCGGTGCTCGGCGCGCGGAGGCTGAGGTGGGGGCGGCTGGGAGCTCGGAGTGGGGGTGGCGGCCGGGGCACCCTGGCCTTCAAGGTCCGTCGCCCGAAGCCGAGCGCGGAGAAGGGGTGCTGGACCAGACCCCAGCTAGGCGTCCTGCACTCTGGCGCGCTTGGAGCCGCGGGGATCCGGGGGCTCGGGGAGCGCAAGGAATGGAGATGGTTTGGGGAAGCGCGCAGCCTCCAGTTGGGGGGGCCCTCCCCGAGGACGGAGCCAGCAAGGACCCTCACCCACAACACACACATACACACACTTGTTGGGCGACCGACTCGGATCACTCAGGCGCTTCCAGCTCCCCGGGGGCACCCGGAGGGCCAGACGACGGACATAGGCACACGCAAACATACATGTGTGCACACAGGCATACCTCCCGCCCACCAGCGCCCACTGGGGCACCGTCACTAGCTCAGAATCCGCTTCGGCGTCTTCACGCTCAGCTGCACGGACACACAAACCGTGGCCATAGAGAGCAACAGAACACAACCGGGTGTGACATTCGGCGACATGGACACACAAACACAATCTCATGTACAAGCGTCACGGCCACAGTTCGCCAGTTGAACACTCAACACCCAGGCTCACACACACATATTCCTTTAAGGAACACACCCTAACATAAATTATGTTACACTCCTGGCCAGAACATGGTACACAATACACGCCTCTCGTGCACCCCTTGGGTGCATCCATAAAAACAGAACCCCGTGTCTCAGCATACGCCTTGACGGCACACACCCTAACACAGCAAGTGGCACCCACAACAGCGCCTCACGGTCACAAACACAAAATCCACTGCTTCACACATCTTAACAGTGGGTGTCACAAACACCCTCCACCAACAGTGTCACATTACATCTTGCGGCGCACACACGCGAACACCCAACGCTCTCCCCCTCCCTCGGAGGTCGGATTCCACCAAGCGAAGCCGCCGGGGAGCCCCTGGCGCCCCTTTCCCCTTATCCCGACCGCGTTGGTGTAAATATTGGCCCGCGGGAACCCTAGGGGCAGGCGGCACTTGCTCTCAGGCCGGCGCCTCCCCCACCCCCACTCCGGGGCCGGCCGGCCGGGTGTTCCCGGAACGAGCTGGACCTGGCAGGCCGCGCCACACCGCCTGCCCGGAGCTCCCGGGCCCTAGGTCCCTGGGCAGAGGGGGCGAGCCTTGGGCGGTGTTTGCGACCCTCTTCGAACCGTTTAGCTGCGTTCTCCGAGCCACCTGGGTCCCCAGCACGCCTCGGCCCCGCACACCTGTCTGGCTCTCACACCTGGGCGTCCTCTCCGCCTGGTCCCGGCCGCAGGCCAGAGTCGCGGGCGCGGCAGGGCCCGGGGACCAGGCCGGAGCCGGCGGCCGGCGCAGGGGCAAAGCTGGCCGGCGAGGCTGGAGCCCCTTACTCCCGGCTGCTCTGGGAGCCCAGACCCCTGGGTTCAGGTTCTCAGCAGCGGTCGGCGACCATTCCTTCCAGCCGGAAACACGCTAGCGGCTTTGGGGGCTCCGAGTGCTGAGCGGGGGCCAGAGACCCTTTCTGCCCGGCGCCGAGGGTCCGTTTTCCGAGAATTTCTCCTCCCCGCCCGGCTCGGCGCTTTGTGATCCCGGCGCCGGCTCCCTCCCCGCCCCCTCCGGGCTCCCGCTGCACCGCTCCTGCCGACGCCGGGCTGCGGGGGACACTAGGCGGCGGCCGGGGCTGCGGAGGAGGGATTCCCTGAAGCGGCCCCGGGGCTGGAGGCGCCTTCTCCCCGCGCCGCGCTCCCGCCTCGCCCTCAGCGCGAGGAGCGGGGGTGGGGGTGGGGCCGGCCGAGCCGAGGACCGTGGAGCTGCCGACCCACCTCCCGCGACACGCACTCCGAGGCCTCTGGGAGGAGACGCCCGCGCGCCGGTGTGTGCCGGGAGCGCCCTGACCGCGGCGGCGGTGTGGGCGGGGGGCTGCCCTGGCCGGCAGAACCCAGGACGTGGTGCCGGAAGGCGCCTGGAGCCTTCCATTACCCACCTGCTCTGGGCCAACCCTTGCCAGGAAGGAGGGCGCCAGGAAGGTGTTGGTGACAGTCCTGAGATCTGGGGGTGGGGTGGGGTGGGGCGGGGCGGGGGGGCGATTCTTGACCTGGTGGTCTGGAAGGATTGAAATCTGTAATTATAATTAGAGCGGGGCAGAGGGTGGAATGGGGGAGAGAAGAAGAAGAGGGGCCTCCAGAGCGCCGGGCGGTGTGGTAGGGGAGCAGGTCTGGTTTCAGTTCCGGCCTCGTTTAGTTTCTTCCCTTGCCACCTCCACCCCATCACCAATAAAAGGGATTTCAGCTGGAAAGAGGCCTCTTGCTGGTATGCCGTCCTCCTGGCAGAGGGGCCACTACTGTGGCTACTCGGTCAGGGGAGCTGGGCCAGCGAGCTAACTGCTGCGGAGAGTCAGGTGCAAGGGGCAGGGGCAGGCCTGCAAGAGTGGGGTGGGGGGGCAGCTGAGTGGCAGTCGAGGCTGGGGGAGAGGAGATGGGGAAGGAGCCCCTTCAGAGGGACGCGGGGCGAGGGCTGCCCCTACCAGGAGTGAGCATAGTCGGGGCTGCCTAGAGAGTCTTTCAACCCTGTGTTGAGCACCTACTGTCTTCCAGAGCCCAGTGGGTGGTGAGGATGCGGTCGTAAGATGCCATCCTTGCCATCACAGGTTTTCCCAACTGGTAGGGGACTGATGTGTTTACTTATTGAGCTAATGAGCACCTACTGTGTGTCTGACGCTGGAAACATAATGCTGTGTTCAGTGATGAAAAGATATCTGTCCTTTATAATGTAATAGACTTCAATGTATCAGATCTCATTTAATCCTCCCAATAACTTAAGAAGCAGCATTATTTCCATTTCACAATATGAAAATACATTCAGAGAGGTGAAGTCACTTGGCCAAGGTCACACAGCTAGGAAGTGGTGGAACAAGGGTTTGAACCCCAACAATCTGACTCAAGAATGCAGGTGCCTGGAAACCCTGCAGAGGCTAATAGAGGGTTGTGAAAAAGAATGGAGAGGAGCGGAGGGCTGTGTGCTTATTTGCTGTGGGAAGCTTCTGAACAGCTCCACCCCACACAGCCCAGCTTGCTTCCCCTCTCCTCCCAGATGTTTGCTTTGTCACTTGGTGTTTTGTGCCCACAGTGGCTGGTGTGTGACAGCGCAGAGGTGAGGGCTGCGGGTCAGAGCTGACCTGGCCACTTAGGCAGTGATGTGTGCCCTGTACGTTCCCTCTCTGGCCACGGCATTCAGCAGGAAGTGGACCCTGGTCCCCGGGCCGGGCCGCAGCGAAGGCTCCAGGTGAACCCTCCCTGCCGTCCTTCCTCCCCAGTTGTTGACACAGATGGCGTTTTCCTCGGCCTTCTCTGGACTCTGCCCCCTCACACCTCACTGTGCTTCTCGGGCTGAGAGAATGAAACTGCAGTCCCTGCTGAGGTGCCCATGTCACTAGGAGGAGATGGGGACACCCCTGCCAGGAAGGCGGCCAGTGCCTGGGGAAGGGCTGATAAGGCACTAGTGGCTTCAAAGGCTGCCGCCTGGGGACCAATGACTCCCAATAACCTTCCATCAGGACAAAGTTCAGGGCTGGTGGGAGCTGGGGGAAGAAGGGCACCTCTGTCACTCTTGGCTCTTCTGACTCTCACCCTGCCGCTGGGGAGGCCTGGGGTCCTTCTGTCCTTGCACCCCAGGCTCTCCCTTTCTCTTTCCCTCCTTGCCCTTGCCCTGCAGGTGTGGCAGCCGCAGGGGGACTGTGTGTGTGTGTGTGTGTGTGTGTGTGTGTGTATGTGTGTGTGTGTGTGTGTTTAGGGGGCAGGGGACGTAGCAACCATATTCTAGCCTCGGTGATCTCTATTGATTTCCCTCCCCCATCCAGCCTTCTCCCTACTCACAAGAGGAGGCATTCTTATTTCTCAAATCCCAGCTCTTCTGATTCCTGCTTCCGTGACCTAAGGCAGTTATTCTTTTTGAGCCTCAGTTTTAGCATCTGTACTATGGGGAGCAGTATGACAAGAAGTAGCACCTACTTCAGAGAGTTGGAAGGATGAGGTAAGAAGTGGATGTCAATTTAGTAAAATCTAGGGAGGGATGGCAGGGCTGAGGATGACCGCGAGGGCAGCCACGGTGGTAAAGGTGATGATAATAGAATTTTGCCTCCTTGCTTAACTCCAAAGACCTACAGTATCTCAGAGTTGTTCCCAGAAGGTTCTGGACCCTTGCTGCCTCCACCTCCCTGCCTGTGGGTTTCCCCTGGTCCCTCTTCCAGAATCACAACTCCTAAGGGTGGGGCCAGTTCCTCTTTGTAAAGGAACTCTCCAGGTGCTTAAAGAGCCTGAATCCTCTTCAACTCTTGCTCTTACTCTGGGCAACCCTCCCCAACCCTATTCTCCCCCCAATTCCTCCTTCCTCCCAGGAACACCCCACCCCCCACCCCGGGCCTTGGCTGGGCCTTGGCTATCCCTCTTTGGTTTTCTTGCCAGCTCAGAAGTTAGATACAATCCTTTCCTGACTCATAAGGGTGACAGGGTGAGTGAGAGAATGTGTATGAGTGGGGGGGGGAGGGTGAGGAATGTGTCACAGGCGCGCTAAGTTTGTGCTGCCTGGGGGGGCCTGGGGGGGCCCCTGGTTGTGACCCAACTTGGGAAAAGAAGCCCGAGGTGGGTGCTTAATCGATGTGGGTGCTTAATCGTAGCTCTTAGAGCAGCTACAAATCAAAGTCAGCCTCCCGCTGCCAGACTGTGGACCTCTGAATTTGTAGCCAAAAATTTGTGAGCGTTTGTTTTTCTTGGAAAAATTTGCAGCGTCCTTTCATAAAATTCTTAAAGGAGGATATGACCCAAAAAGATTACAAATCCTTAATCTGGAGGGAGTGAGCGGAGGCCAGTCATCAGGGCTTGATTGCTCTTCTTTGTTAGGTTTAGGGTCACTCCCAAGAAACCCCCACCCCCCAAGACTTGTGCACAGAGTTGGTGCTCATGTGACCCCCATGTGTGTGTGCTGTGCATGTGCGGGGTCGGGGGAGGGCAGGGTAGGGTGCCCAGAAGGGCGTGAGGGTCTCTGGAGACAGGTGTGTTTGGGTGGAGGCGCGACAGTAAGATGAGCCCAGGGTCAGGCCCATGCAGATAGAAGCCAAGTGGCTGGAGGATGGATCCAAACAGCAGCAGATAAACCCCTCCTTCCTTTAAAGAGATGAAGATTGCAGCTGGGAACAAATACACACTAATCTGATAACAGCTCCTATGTCAGAGGGAGCCGTGACCGGGACGGGCTGTGCTTGTGTAAGGAATCTGCATTCAGTGACCACTGGCTGAGGGTCTACTAGGCACCCAGACAGAGAAGGACTGCGCTGGACCCCAGGGAGAGCTCAGCGGACTAGGGAAAATGGGCAAGGAAACAAGCAGGGACCATATAGTGAGTTCCAGGATAGGCCTAGCCTGGGAGCCAGTACCATCAGTCATTCAAGAGCTATGGCTGACCATCCACTAGGCGGGCAGCAGCGGCGGGGGGAGACCGGGGTGGGGGAACCCCCAACGACAGAGGAGTAAACAAAGCAGAGCTTCTCTCCATCTCTACTCACAGTGTCATAGGACAGACAAGCAATTCCCGAACTGTTTCCCAAACAGCCGCCTGACGACGACTGCGAGTGCTCTGAGGGTGCATCTGCTGAGTGCTGACTGACGGCGCTAGGCATTTAGCCCGCCTGATCTCAAACTCCTTAGGAGAGAGGTAGTATTACCCCCACTTTCAGATTAGGAAACTGAGGCTCTAAAACATTCGCAGCCGCTCCCGCAGCCAGGAAGCGTGGGCAGCTGGCCTTTGCCTCAGACCATCTGCTGTCCCAGTCCCTGCTCTTCAGTCTGCCGCCTTACATGTGTCAGATGGGTACAAACTAACAAAAGGGACAAGTTAGAACCATTGTCAGCTCCTCAACAGCATACTGCATCTGTCTTGTTTGCCACTGTGTCCCACTGCCCATCGGAGAGGCCCAAACGTTCACTGAAAGCATGAACAAGCACCTGCAGTGTACCCGGCTCTATGAGGATGCATGGGTGGGGGTGGGGGTGAGTGTAGGGAGCCCAGTTCCCCCACCCCCACCCCGGCAGGGTGCTTGGAGAGGCAGAGAGCACAGGAATAGGTGCACAGTCCTGCAGCTGAACAACACGGGTGGGCGGGTCCTGGGCCGCACAGTGATTCATTGCCGCGGGACTGGGGCACACAATGAGCAGCTGTGAGCTGGAGGAAGGAGAGGTCACCGTGGGCTGAAGAGGTCTGGGAGGGCTTCCTGGGCGACGGTGTGGCCTGTGACAGGGCCTGGGTGGGATTTCCAGGTGTGGGGCAGGTGGGGAGCTGGGGAGCTGAGATGAAGCCCGAGCCTCTGCTGAAAGTGCTGGGCCAGAGATGGGATTTCAATAGAGGGGCCGGCCAAAGTGGTGCTCAGAGGAGGGAGTGAAGGCTGGGACTGTGGCTGGTGAGTCTAGCGGGGGCCTGCTGATGCCAGCTCAGAGCTGAGGAGGTGAGCTAGTGTGGGGATGGGGGCACCGCTTGTGGCTGGCTGGAGCACACAGGGCTCTAACGGGAAGGCAGCGGAGACGGGCAGGAAGAGGCAGGTAGGAGATCCACTGGGCTGGCTAAGGGGGGAGGGCCCGGGTGTGAAGTAGGCTCCGCACTGAGAGCCTGAGCAGGGGTGCAGGTGGTGGGCAGGGAAGGCTCTTGGTGTCATTGGCAGCTCCGTCCCAGTTAGACCTGCTGGGCTCCCACTTGCTAAGGACAGGCCAGGGCAGCTCGCAATGCCAATTCCAGGGGTGGTCAGCTCTGGCCACAGACCTGACCCCAATCTTGACCTCTGCCTTCTTCTTCCACAAACCTGGCAGTGGAGAGGGCGGAGGAGGAGGCCCGGGAGCCGTGTGTGTGCGTGCGTGTGTGTGTCTTTGTGTGTGTGTGTGTGTGTGCGCACGCGCGCACAGGGCCTGTGTGTTTAGAAGGAGGTCAGGGAGGGCCAGCACCTGCTCCTCAACCCCAACTGTTTTCAAGCCTTGACTGGTGCCCAGTTTAGACTGGCCCCTCGTGGGGGTGGGCACCGTGGGCACTAGGGGTGATTACTGTCAGAGGAGAGGGGTTTGAGCTGTCCTGCCTCACGCTGGCATGCTGACCCGGCATCTCAGAGGGGAGAGGAACACGACGTCACTCCTCCCTCCAGCCACCGCGAGTGGCCCTCAGTGGGGGCGGCGATGGTCCGGGGTGCTGCGTCCCTCCTGCCACATGGGGGGGTGCTCCAGGCCTCACCCTTCCACTTGCTGTCTCTCCCTATCTCAGTATCAGGGTAATTAGCATGGGTGACTAAGGCGGGCTGCTGGTGAGAAGGAGGTGCTGGGCAAAGCAGAGCAGAGAGCAGGGAGGGAGGCTCAGGGCGTTCCATGGGCGGGAACAGCTCTAGGCCTGTTCCGGGCCCTACCTGCTCCTCCAGCTGGGGCAGACACCGCTGCTCCACCCAGCTCTGGGTTCTGGGTTCCAGAACCAGTGTTCCGTGCTGGGGCAGAGCTCTCTCTCCGGAGAGCAGAGTGCCGCTGGCAGCGGGGACTGGGGGACCGGCTCTCCTTCCCAGCTGACCCTCTGCTTTGCCTCTTCCCCTTACAGCCTTCCTGACCCCAGAGCCTGCCTGGATGGGGCCCCTGAGGCGCAGCCCGGGCCCCGGGGGGCAACGGTTGCTGCTGCCCCCCTTGCTGCTGGCCCTGCTGCTCCTGCTGGCTCCATCCCCGGGCCACGCCACTCGGGTGGTGTACAAGGTGCCAGAGGAACAGCCGCCCAACACCCTCATCGGGAGCCTGGCAGCTGACTATGGTTTTCCAGACGTGGGCCACCTGTACAAACTCGAGGTAGGCGCCCCGTACCTGCGGGTGGACGGCAAGACGGGCGACATCTTCACCACCGAGACCTCTATCGACCGCGAGGGGCTCCGCGAGTGCCAGAACCAGCTCCCTGGGGAGCCGTGCATCCTGGAGTTCGAGGTGTCTATCACAGACCTCGTGCAGAACGGCAGCCCCCGGCTGCTGGAGGGCCAGATAGAGGTACAGGACATCAACGACAACACGCCCAACTTCGCCTCGCCGGTCATCACACTGCCCATCCCCGAGAACACCAACATCGGCTCGCTCTTCTCCATCCCGGTGGCTTCGGACCGTGACGCTGGCCCTAACGGTGTGGCATCCTACGAGCTGCAGGCCGGGCCCGAGGCCCAGGAGCTATTTGGGCTTCAGGTGGCAGAGGACCAGGAGGGGAAGCAGCCGCAGCTCATCGTGATGGGCAACCTGGACCGGGAGCGCTGGGACTCCTACGACCTGACCATCAAGGTGCAGGACGGCGGCAACCCCCCACGCGCCAGCAGTGCCCTGCTGCGAGTCACCGTGCTCGACACCAATGACAACGCCCCCAAGTTCGAGCGGCCCTCCTATGAGGCCGAGCTGTCTGAGAACAGCCCCATAGGCCACTCGGTCATCCAGGTGAGAGTCCCCTCCATCTAAATGTCAGGGTGACCCGCCTTCAGAAACGGGAGCCCGCCCCAACCGCGGGAGACCTCCCCTCACTTAGGGGAGAATCGGCCAAGAGAGCCGTGGTGCCATCTCTTCTCCCCAGACCCTGCCCAGCAAGACCCTCCCGCAGGTCCACCGCTCCCTAGCAGGTGCTTTTACTTCCCTCTCTCAGGCTACTTAGGGGACAGTGACATGGCACGTGAACAGTAATCCCCCCACCCCTAAGGCAGACAAGCTGGAGAAACCTCTGTGCAGTGAAACCCCCCCAAGTCACAGAATACCCTCCTCCTCCCCAGCCAAGCGAGCTGGAACAAATGACCAAGCAGACTCTCTCCGGAGATGACAGTGTCTTCCCCATGAGGGGCCTCTGGGCCAGATGCGGGTTTCCTGAGGCTGGGAGACACAGCCTTCCCCTGCCCACCTCTGAAAGTCAGATGAGATCATTTTAGCCAGGTGAGTCCTCAAAGTTCTAGAAAACTGTATGCAGATGTCTGTACCCCTGCCTTCTCCCCCAGGCGCGGGGCACCCGTGGGTGTGGGGCGCTGGGCACAGAGGCGGGATGGTGGCCTCTGCTGAAGTTCTCAGCACCCCTTGCCATGGGAACTGCCCCAGGGGCTGGGCAGCCTGGCGGGGCCAGGGCCTGGGAGGGAGCAAAGAAAGCGTCCCCGCAGACAGGTGGGTGTGTATCTCCCGCTGTCATCTCGGCCCTGGCCTCCCGCCAGCCCCAGCTCCTTTCTCCGTGGCCACGGGCCGAAGCTGCCTGCCTGTGGCGTGAGGGAGCCGAGGGGGCTCTGCCTGCCCTACACACCGTTACCCAGCCTGGGAAACCCTCCGTCCTACGACCTCCAGCGGAAGCAGGGCCTGGGGGGAGTTCTGGCCTTTTTTTAGAGGCGGGTGGACTGGAGCCTAAAGAAGAGAGACTGAGAAAGGAAAGCGAGACAGACAGTCGGGGACGGCGAGCAATAATAGCCTAGGTGCCCACACCGTCCTGAACACATTCTGTGTGTTACGTCGCTGAGCCCACAGTAAGGTCAGCACTAGCCCGTCTCGCAGGTGGGGAGCTGGTCCACAGAGACCAGGCAGCTTGGTCTGATGTTTCACATCCCACATCGGCCACGTCCAACAGTTTGGCTTCAGAGCCCATGTGCTTAAGAGCTGGGACGTGGGCAGGGGCATGGGGCAGAGACGGGGCTGCAGGTGGACAGAGCAGAAAGGAGAGGGTGGGAGAGAAGCAGCAGCGGGAAAGAGGCCCCAAAAGACTGAGTGAGATGGGAGGGGGGAGATGGAGGTCAAGAGTCAGAGACGAGGTGAGATGGTGAAAGCGGCAGATGAGGAGCAGGGTGGCCACGGTAGAGACACGGAGACTGTGGGAATCATAACGAGACAGTCGGTGACAGACGGGGCAGCTGGGGGCGAGGAGGGAGCGTCAGAGGGGCGAGCTGAGACCAGGTAGCCGGGAACCCCTGCCCACCTGTCTTCCCTGTCCAGAAAGACCCAGGTGGACAGGAAAGGAGACTAGCAGCAGCTTGAGGGCCCGCCAGGTGCAGTGCCTTCCAGCGACAGGTGGGCAAGAAGAGGGAGGGATGCTCCTTAGGGAGCACTTGCCACCTGGCAGGTAGTGTTGGGCACTTTTACTTGTATCGTCCCATTTACCCCTCACCACGCCCCTGTGAAATCAGTGCCCTTATCATCCCCATTTTACACCCCTGTAGGCTGAGGCTTGAGGAGGTTAAATAACTGGCCCAAGGTCACAGAGCTGGGCAGTGGTGGAGCTGGGATTTGAACCAAGGAATCTTATGCTTTGCTCTCTAGAGACTCTACCAAGTTGCACTTCACGCGCCCCGCCCCCCCCCCACCGCACACTGTCATCACGTTCTGTCTGGCGGTGACGTAACTGCAGCCCCCGTCTGCTCCCGACCAGAGCTGCCTCACGGCCATTCCCACCTGGCGCCTGCTGCCCCATCACCGCCCGTGTGTGCACAGACTTGGGCCGAGTGTGCGTGGGAGGGCGTGCCCGCTGCAGAGGGACAGACAGTTCATTGTTTGATGCTGGGAGCCCAGCCTGCTGCCAGCAGGCTCTGTGGCCTGCACCAGCCCCTCCCTCCCGGCCACAGGCTCGGCCGGATTCCTCAAGCTGGTGCCTAGCCAGCGCCAGCCCGGGAGGGGAAGAAAAGGAACAGGTTTGCCTGGTCTGACGGTAGTGGCCGGGCCTGGCTGCCTCTCTCTGACCCACATCCCCACCTGGCTGCTTTTAAGAAAGAAATCCCCTCACCTGTGGCCTCCAGGTGGGCATGGGGGGGTCTCCATGCATGTGCAAACACACACGTGCAAGCACACATACCTCCTTACGGAATCACACGTGCACACGCATGCATGTGCATCTTGCACGTCTGTCACGCACACACACCGCCTCTGCTGCTCACACCCTTCCGGCTCTCCGGAACAGCCAGGCAGTTTCATTGGGTGGAAATGCTGCCCTCGCCGCTGGCTGGAGCCTCACCCAGGCGGACTGGTATAGGTATGATAGGTAGAGGGGAACCGCCCCGTCCCTTCTCTCGCAGTTGCTTGTAGCACCGCGGAGGGTCTGTGGGCCGCATCTGTGTTCTTCGGGGAACCAGATCGGGAATCTCGGCCACAGCGTCACAACCGGGGACAAGGTAGTGCCCGCATGTGCTGCTTTCAGAAAGGGTGCCGCGTTAGATTCGTCGTGTCTGCCATGCGTGTTGGAAAGGCATCACCTCTGCCCCTTAACTGGCTATCCCCGAACTCACCCGGCCCTGTTCTCCTGGTTTCCCCTGCTGTAGGTGAAGGCCAATGACTCAGACCAAGGTGCCAACGCAGAGATCGACTACACGTTCCACCAGGCGCCCGAGGTTGTGAGGCGTCTGCTGCGACTGGACAGGAACACGGGCCTCATCACCGTGCAGGGCCCGGTGGACCGCGAGGACCTGAGCACCCTGCGCTTCTCGGTGCTCGCCAAGGACCGCGGCACCAACCCCAAGAGTGCCCGAGCCCAGGTGGTGGTGACCGTGAAAGACATGAACGACAACGCCCCCAGCATCGAGATCCGCGGCATAGGGCTGGTGACCCACCAGGATGGGATGGCGAACATCTCCGAGGACGTGGCGGAGGAGACAGCCGTGGCCCTGGTGCAGGTGTCGGACCGAGATGAGGGAGAGAATGCCGCGGTCACCTGTGTGGTGGCGGGTGACGTGCCCTTCCAGCTCCGCCAGGCCAGCGAGACGGGGAGTGACAGCAAGAAGAAGTACTTCCTCCAGACCACCACGCCGCTCGACTACGAGAAGGTCAAAGACTACACCATCGAGATCGTGGCCGTGGACTCCGGCAACCCCCCGCTCTCGAGCACCAACTCCCTCAAGGTGCAGGTGGTGGACGTCAACGACAATGCACCTGTGTTCACCCAGAGCGTCACCGAGGTCGCCTTCCCGGAAAACAACAAGCCGGGTGAAGTGGTGGCTGAGGTCACTGCCAGTGATGCGGACTCGGGCTCCAACGCAGAGCTGGTTTACTCTCTGGAGCCTGAGCCGGCCGCCAAGGGCCTCTTCAGCATCTCGCCCGAGACGGGGGAGATCCGGGTGAAGACATCCCTCGATCGGGAGCAGCGAGACAGCTACGAGCTGAAGGTGGTGGCGGCCGACCGGGGCAGCCCCAGCCTCCAGGGCACAGCCACCGTCCTCGTCAACGTGCTGGACTGCAATGACAATGATCCCAAATTCATGCTGAGTGGCTACAACTTCTCGGTGATGGAGAACATGCCAGCGCTGAGTCCAGTGGGCATGGTGACCGTCATTGACGGGGACAAGGGGGAGAACGCCCGAGTGCAGCTCACGGTGGAGCAGGACAATGGCGACTTTGTCATCCAGAACGGCACGGGCACCATCCTGTCCAGTCTGAGCTTTGATCGGGAGCAGCAAAGCACCTACACCTTCCAGCTGAAGGCAGTGGACGGCGGCGTCCCCCCTCGCTCTGCCTACGTTGGCGTCACCATCAACGTGCTGGATGAGAACGACAACGCGCCCTTCATCACCGCCCCTTCCAACACCTCCCACCGGCTGCTGACCCCCCAGACCCGGCTGGGTGAGACGGTCAGCCAGGTGACAGCCGAGGACATCGACTCCGGCGTCAACGCTGAGCTGGTCTACAGCATCGCTGGTGGAAACCCGTACGGCCTCTTCCAGATCGGGGCACATTCCGGTGCCATCACCCTGGAGAAGGAGATCGAGCGGCGCCACCACGGGCTGCACCGCCTGGTGGTGAAGGTCAGTGACCGCGGCAAGCCCCCACGCTACGGCACAGCCTTGGTCCACCTCTATGTCAACGAGACCCTGGCCAACCGCACGCTGCTGGAGACCCTGCTGGGCCACAGCCTGGACACCCCGCTGGACATCGACATTGCCGGGGATCCGGAATACGAGCGCTCCAAGCAGCGCGGCAACATTCTCTTCGGTGTGGTGGCCGGCGTGGTGGCCGTGGCCTTGCTCATCGCCTTGGCCGTGCTCGTGCGCTACTGCCGCCAGCGGGAGGCCAAGAGTGGCTACCAGGCCGGCAAGAAGGAGACCAAGGACCTGTACGCGCCCAAGCCCAGCAGCAAAGTTGCCAAGGGGAACAAAAGCAGGGGCAAGAAGAGCAAGTCCCCCAAGCCCGCGAAGCCAGTGGAGGACGAGGACGAGGCCGGCCTGCAGAAGTCCCTCAAGTTCAACCTGATGAGTGACACCCCCGGGGACAGCCCCCGCATCCACCTGCCCCTCAACTACCCGCCGGGCAGCCCCGACCTGGGCCGCCACTACCGCTCCAACTCCCCACTGCCTTCCATCCAGCTCCAGCCCCAGTCGCCCTCAGCCTCCAAGAAGCACCAGGTGGTGCAGGACCTGCCACCGGCAAACACCTTCGTGGGCACCGGGGACACCACGTCCACGGGCTCTGAGCAGTACTCCGACTACAGCTACCGCACCAACCCCCCCAAATACCCCAGCAAGCAGGTAGGCCAGCCTTTGCGGCTCAGCACCCCCCGGCCCCCACCCCACCCCTACCACAGGGCCATCTGGACGGAGGTGTGGGAGTGACAGGGCTGGGGTCTCGGGCCTGCTCGTGGCCCAGGTCAGTGGTGGGAGGTGGAACCCAAGGTCGGGGGATGCTGGGACCGGTAATGACCCTGCTGGCCCGCCTGGGCCTGGAGGGTTGGGCCGCATGAAAACCGAGGGTGTGCTCTGTGTCTGCCCCTCCCTGCCCTCCCCACGGGGAGAGGCCTGTGACCTGTCACATCCTGGGACACTGGCCCAGCTGCTGGGTCCTGTGGGTGGGGGCTGATGGGCGGGTGAGCAGAGGGCTTGGAGCTAGAGGGGGAAGAGGGAAGCGGACGTCTCCTCCAAAGCCGGGTGTCGGTCTGAGACCAGCCATGGGTGCCTCTCTAGAGGGGAAACGCAGAGGCCCGGGGTCCTGGTGGGCAGCCGGGTAGGGACTCAGTCAGGGACGGGGCCTCGCCTGTGCCTTCTCCGTGTACTGTGTGTCACCCTCTTCCCACCCCAGAGTCCTGGGGCTGGGCCCCAGTTGCCCTGCCCTGGTCCCAAATACTTACACCTGATAATAAAGTTCTCTATTTTTGGAGTTTTGGTTTCTTATTTTCCTGGAACTGAGAGAAGGAGTGAGAGAGACTGGAAACAGCCCTTTGTCCCGAGGTCCTGCCTCAATTTCACCATCCCTGCTCTCTGTCTTCCCGACCCCCCCCCCCAAACCCAGGGCTGCCCCGCTCCCCCAGCCCTATCTGAACTGACCGCTCCCCCATGACCATGTCCATATCTGGGGGCTTGCCCCTCTGAGCTGTCCAGCAGTGTGTCCCCTCAGCTCAGGCCTGTGACCCCTTCACGCGAATTGCGTGGTGAGGACGCCCCTGCGCTGTCCCGCTAGCTGAGACCTGACCTCCGCCGTATGCCCGCGCGAGCCTCTCCCATCAGAGCCAGACCGGAGCACTGCTGCGGCTGGAGTGCGGCCTCAGGTGAAGGCAGAGAACCTCTTAATCACACCAGGCACTTCCCCCCGGGGCCAGATCCACAAGCCCCTTTCCCAGCCCCTCCATCCCAACACCACTCGACACCCACCCGACACCCACCCAGCGGTGAGCCTGCCCTGCCCTCCGTCTCCCCACCATGGTCACCAGCCTGGGCCACCAGCCGGGGCTGTCGGGAGGGAGGGTCGGGGAGAAGGGAGGGACTCCTCCATGCTAGGGACTGACCTGCTCCGTGTCCCCACTCTCAGGGTGCTCCCTGCCCACTGGGGCTGAGGCATTCCCCACCCTCCCTTCCTTCAGCTCCTTGCTCTGGCCGCCCTGAGCTGCTGGCTCTCCCTCCCTCCCTCTCTCTCTCTCCATCTCTCACTTCTTGCTCTCCTGGGTCTGCCTGTCTCTGGCTGTGCCAAGGAGGAGGCTAAAGTCTGGGTGAGGGGCCTCAGGTCCTAGGGGAGCCTGAGGCCAGAGGCAGCCCGTCTCCATGGTGACCAAAGAGGCTAGAGACACTCCCATGAGGTCCAAGGCGCCAGCTCTCTACTCTGATTTTGTCCACAAACTCCCCAGCGCCCTGCGGTACCCTCGAAGTTAACACTCCTGGGGGCTTTGGAGGAGCAGGGCGTGGAGAGGTGAAATCTGGCTTCACCTCCTTTCTTCTGGACAAATAAGCAGCTCTAGGGTGACCTCCAGCAGCTCCTGAGCAATCGCTCTTTCTCTTTTGTTCCCTTCCTTGCTGCCACCGCCTCTATCTTCTGCTCCTCCATCACTTTTTCGATCCCAGGGTCTGGGGGGTTCTCCCTCAGCTCCAGTCCATGGAGTCCTGTCCGTGGAGTCACAGTGAGTGTTCGGGCACAAGCAAACCACAACACTGTTGTCATCATCACAATATGCAGGCTGAATCTGCATATTTCCCCTGTGTGCTCAGCAGGGGAAAGTGGTGGTATTTCTCCAAGACAAACAAGTGACAAGCGGTTGAGAATCTTGGGGTTGAGGGAGAAGCTCTGTATAGGAAAGCTTTTCCCAACTTGTTCTACCACGTCTGCTGCTACTCACTTCCTTTTTTTTTTTTTTGCATCTTACCAGGTGCAGCTTACCATGCTAAGCACTTTGTGTGAATTAGCTCAATGCTCATAACTCTTTTTTTTTTTTGTCTTTTATCTAGAGCCGCACCCGCGGCATATGGAGGTTCCCAGGCTAGGGGTCTAACAGGAGCTGTAGCCGCCGGCCTTCGCCACAGCCACAGCAACGCGGGATCCGAGCCGCGTCTGCAACCTACACCACAGCTCACGGCAACGCCGGATCCTTAACCCACTGAGCAAGGCCAGGGATTGAACTCGCAGCCTCATGGTTCTTAGTCGGATTTGTTAACCACTGAGCCACGAAGGGAACTCCCAATGCTCATAACTTTTTGTCAGGCAGAATTCCAACACAAATCATCAGGAAACCTGACAGACAGGGTCTGCTGTTTCCCATCAGGCTTACATATAAAACGGGATTCCATGACTTGGGTTTTTTTTCTTTTTATAATGATTTTTATTTTTTCCATTGTAGCTGGTTTACAGTGTGCTGTCAGTTTCCTCCCGCACAGCGAGGTGACCCAGTCACATGTGCCTGTATACATTCCTTTTTCTCACACTGTGATGCTGCGTCATAAGCGACTAGGTGTAGTGCCCAGTGCTCTACAGTAGGTCCCCTCGCTCAGCCACCCATGACTGAGTTTGGTAGATCACCATCACATCAGTTATTAAAGGCTCTGCGAAGCCTGCTACAGAGGGGGACCTGTAAACTTTGGACCACTCTGGGTTTTCCGGATTTATTTGACTGTGGCTTCCCCCTCCGTTGCCTTGAGGCGCACAGGAGGAGAAAGCCTGTGTCATGGGTGGAGCTCCCAGGAGGGGGATGTGAGGTGAGCCAGCTCCTGGGCCAGAGGGACCATGTGAGAGGGACCCTCGGAGGCAGGGAGGGGAGTGTTCTGGCTGGAGTGGAGGGTGTAGGAGGGAGCTGGGTCAGGGAACCAAAAGAACTGTAGGTTGAGGATATGGGTGCCTTGCTAGAAGTTCCTTAAGAGGAAATGGGAGCCCCTGCAAGCTCATGAGTTTTGGATGAACTGAGTTTTAGAAAGTTCACTGGAGTGGATGGTGGACTTGCAGGTGAAGGTACAGAACTGGACCTCTACCTTCTGGGCTAAGATGGTGCAAGGGGCTGATG
The DNA here is from genome assembly GCA_004024745.2 of Catagonus wagneri. NCBI lineage: Eukaryota > Metazoa > Chordata > Mammalia > Artiodactyla > Tayassuidae > Catagonus > Catagonus wagneri. Next base: position 7,977 of record PVHT021183659.1, on the reverse strand, counting down.
GCCGGATGGGTGGGTTAGGCTGAGCTGGGGGAAAGACCCACAGTACTCAAGGGATAGTACAGGGTCAGGCGTGGGGAGTGACGGGAGAGCTACCGGGATTCCCAGGTAGAGACCGTCCTTCTAAGTCTGGGTAATGGGAAATGAGATCACTGCCCAGGCAGAGGCGAACCAAAGAAAAAGAATTTGGTTTCAGACATGTTGAATCCAAAGGGCCCTTGAGGACAGCCAACTAGAAATACCCAGCAAGTGTCTAGAACCTCTGGACTAGGGTTTGGGAGAGATTTGGGATCTAGGCTTTTAAAGATTTGATAGTCACAGAATTAGAGGGAACACTGAGTTTTGAGTGTGACCCAACTCTCCATTTCATGGAAAAGAATCAGGAAAAAGACCAAGTGAGGCGCTTAGTAGGCATGGCTGAAGCCTCAGGTTACCAGGAACAGGTTCTGCAGGGAGGGAGGGCTGCTGGCTATTGTCTCGAAAGAAAATGAGGAGTTTCCTCGTGGTACAGCGGATTGAGGATCCGGCATTGTCACCTCAGTGGCTCAGGTCGCTGCTGTGGCGCAGGTTCGATCCCTGGCCTGGGATCTCCCGCATGCCACAGGTACGGCCAAAAGAAAAAATCTGTCAAGAAAATCACTCAACGGCCAGACCAGCCTATGCCTCCCAGACCCGCCCGGTGGACGTGCTCTCTGACACCCTCCCAGCCTTAGATGTCGGGTCAGCTTTGGGGCTCCATCTCCACTGAGACCTGGGTGTTTTGGATCACAACATGGATCCCGAGAAGGGTTGCCTGTTCCTGCAGATGGGGGGGCGGGAGCCAGGGCGGGAAGGCAGCTCTGAGCTCCCCATCCTGACAGCTTCTCCAGCCCCAGCTGCCTTGCTGGGATCCCCCTCCTCTGGCCGCCTCCATAACCTCCTCCCGAGAGCATTAGACCAAAGACAAAGCACCACGACGTCTCAGAGGATTAGAGGGAGCCTGGAGACTCGTCAGCAGGGCCCTGGGCCTGGCCGCCCCCAGCCCTGCCCTCCGGGGACCCTGGGTCTGCTCCCTCCATAGCGCCTCATTTCTGGTTGGCAGGAGAACCAGAGGTGGTCCCAGGTGGGTGTTCGGGCGATTGCTGGCTGTGCCAAGTGCCAAGCCAAGGTTACCAGGCTCTTGGGATGATAGTCAACCCAGGGCAGGCAGAAAGGCTGCTGGTCGGGCGCAGCCTGTCCCTGGTCCCACTCCGCCCCACCCCGTCTAAACTTCTAAGTCCTGGCTCCAGCCAGCCTGCAACCCCTCCCAGAATCTCCTTCCTATTTCCTAGAAGGAGTCTCCATTTGACAGCAGCCTTCGGGAATCCTTGATGGATGCCAGCCCCACCCCCACACCCAGGTCCTCCCGGGTGCTGCCCTCACCAGTTAACACTGTTTCCGGTCTGGAGGACTCAGGAGTTTCCATGGTTCTTCCCCCGCCGCCAAGGTGCCCAGGGCTGTTATCAGGCTCCCTTTCTTTCTTTTCCTCCCACCACTCCCCTTTCCCAGGCCTCTCTGGAGGGGAACCTGGTGGGGACAGAGGGGCCGAGGGGGCGGGCACTGGCCCTGAGTCCTGAGGCTCCTGCAGCGGTAGGGGCCAGGGGTGAGGAGCAGGATCAGGAAGAGGTCAGCGTGTCCCTTGGACGGAGGCAATGGGAAGTCCCAGAGCACTGAGTCGGCTGAGGAGCTGGAGTCTGGAAATTAGGGAAGTATGCTGGTATTGGTGAGCTGTTTTGGCATTAGGAGTCTGTTCTGCTTTTAGGGAGCTGTTCTAGAAACCGGAGGCTTGTTGGCGTCGAGAGGCTCTGCTGCAGTTAGGGAGCTGGGTCGGCTGTCTGGAATTAAAGCGAGGCTGTGCCAGTACGGGAAGCTGTGCTCTAACCGTAGCTGTACTGGATTAAGCCGCCGTAACGCGTAACACGGGGCCTGCGCTGCGCTGGGACTTAGAGTGTGTGGCCCGGGCTGTACTGGGAGCTGTCTTGGTGTTAAGGGGCAGTCCTATCTTAAGGTCCGTGCTTTCTGGGGGGCTTTGCTGAGCTGGGGGGCCTAAAGGGCTGAGGCCTAGAGGGCTAGAAGCTCTGGGGTGGCCTGCTGGGACTGCAGCCTGGTGTGGTGGTGGCCCCGGGGGGCAGGCTGGCCGGCCAGCAGTGACACTCCCTCTCCCCACAGTTACCTCACCGCCGCGTCACCTTCTCCGCCACCAGCCAGGCCCAGGAGCTACAGGACCCATCCCAGCACAGTTACTACGACAGCGGCCTGGAGGAGTCTGAGACGCCATCCAGCAAGTCATCCTCGGGGCCCCGACTCGGTCCCCTGGCTCTGCCTGAGGATCACTATGAGCGCACCACCCCCGACGGCAGTATAGGGGAGATGGAGCACCCCGAGAACGGTGAGGGCCCCCCGGGAACGAGGAGAAGCCTGAGAATGGTGACGAGACCTCAGAAATAGCCTCTGCCTAGCGAGCTCTCCTGTGTTCGGCAGTCGTCCCCGTGCTGAGGGCTTTCTAGTATACGTTCACTTGACCTTCACAACCACACTCTGATCTGAGAACTTGGCTGTGCCCACTTCATGGGGCTCGGGAGGTTGAATCGCTCACCCAGAGTCACCCGCAGGAGGTGACAGAGCTGAGAGGCATTCAAACCCGGGCCTCTCTGATTCCAAAGACCTGGCATTCAGCCCGACTTCATGCTGCTTCCTGGGAACAGGGACCTTGAGAATGGGGGCCAGAGGGCTCAGTGGTGAGGGAACCTCAAGGTAATGACGGGGTCAGAGGGCCTCGAGCAAAGGGAGGAGCAGGGAAGGTCCGGCTGAGGAGAGGAGTGGGACGCCTGGGCAGGAGAAGGCTTGTCGGGAGGGCTTGGAGGGTGATGGCAGAAAGGGGGTCTGGGCTGGAGCAGAGGTCAGGGTGGGGATGGACGGTGGGGCGTGTTGTCGGAATGGAGGTGTGTGTGCGTGTGCATCTGCAGGCATCATAGCCACCCAAGACGGGGGACTGAACAAGCTCCCCCTGGGGATAGAAAGACTCTCCGGCTTGGAGCTGTCCCGGGTTTCACCCCCTCCCCCAGTCCGAATGCCCCAACTCCCCCAAAGATAGAAAGTTCTGAGCCCACCTCGGGTAGAGGGTCCTTGCCTAAGCTTCCAGGCCTAGGTCTCAGGGCGCCCTCGGCCCCCACCCCGCCCCTCCACGCGCGATCTCACGTCCGTCTCGTCCTTTTTATGCCCGCGCAGAGCCAGCTGGCCGGAGCAGGCCCTGAGGCGGACTGCCAGGTATGTGGGAGCTGCTCTGGGGTCTGGGGTCTGTGGGACTCAGCCCAGCACCCAGCCCCGGCCACCCAGTGCCCGTGATCTGCTCCGCGCCATGTTGGGTACCCCACTCTGCTCTGAGCTGAAGAGCCCAGGTGCTTTGAGGGTTAACGACAGTGCTGTCCCCTCCTCACCTTGCGCTGGCAGGAGGCCAAGCCAGGGTGGACGGTGCCCGGGGAGTCCCCACCCGAGGTGGTGCTGCTCAGTCATGTCCCTGAGGGGGGGGGTCACAGCCCGCTACTGTCCCCGAGTGAGGGCGGGACAGGAGCAACTGTGACAGGAAGTGCTCCTGGCCCAGCCGTTCCCATGGAGACCCCTGCTGCCCAGCAACCACACCGGCTACTGCTGATGCCAGGCGGCCAACTCCTGTTCCCGTGGGTGTTCTGGGCAGCGAGCTGGGGCAAGGCCAGGGGTGGTGGTTGGTTTAGGGGCCAGAGTGAGGGGGAGGGGCCGCATGAGCGCGCTTGTGGCTATGTGAGTGTGTGTGCTCCTGGCTTTGTAGCAGGGTCTTGCTGGGTCGGGGTGGGGGACTGGCGTCCTGGGACAGCTGGGGGCCCGGGGAGGCTTGAGGGAGATCAGGAGAAAGCTGGGTGCCCGCCTTGTCCGAGGCGAGAGATGCCTGGCATGGATGCGTGTGTCCACACCTGTCTGAAGGTAGACGGGTGTGTGAGAGAGAGAGCCCGAGTCGCTGGTGAGGACGGGGTTCCCCACCCTAAGGGTAGGCGTGCGCGTCGCAGCCTGTCTGGAGGTAGACGGCCGAGTGCACAGAGGAGCTGTGTGTTCCTGCACCTGTCTGAGGGCAGGTGTGGTGGGGGCGTGAGAGGAGAAGGCGAGGGTGGAAGGAACGTCTGTTTAAGGATAGAGCACGCGTGTGCGTGTGCGTGTGTGTGTGTGTGTGTGCCTGTGTCTGTCTGTGTGTGCGTGCGCACACGCCTGTGCCCGGGAGCTGCCCGGAGGCCGCACGGAGGTGCTGGTGTGCGTCCACGGAGCAGAGCCCGCGAGGCCCCCCGCCTGACGAGCGCCCTCCCCGCTCCCCCTGCAGACCTGCGCCCGCTGCCCGACGTCGCCATGACGGGCACATGTACCCGGGAGTGCAGCGAGTTTGGCCACTCCGACACCTGCTGGATGCCTGGCCAGTCGTCTCCCAGCCGCCGGACCAAGAGCAGCGCCCTCAAACTCTCCACCTTCGTGCCTTACCAGGACCGAGGAGGGCAGGAGCCTGCGGGCGCCGGCAGCCCCAGCCCCCCGGAAGACCGGAACACCAAAACGGCCCCCGTGCGCCTCCTGCCCTCCTACAGTGCCTTCTCCCACAGTAGCCATGACTCCTGCAAGGACTCGGCAACCCTGGAGGAGATCCCCCTGACCCAGACCTCGGACTTCCCACCCGCAGCCACACCGGCATCTGCCCAGACGGCCAAGCGCGAGATCTACCTGTGAGCCCCCTCCGGCCGGCCGGCCACCCCCTCCCCAGCCGCCGGCCAGCTCCCCCCGGGGGGCGCCCATTCCAGGGCCCCCGCTCCTGCCCCCTCCAGCGTGGACTTCCTGGGCCAGGGCTCCGAGTGGTGGGGGGGGACTGGCCTCACAACCACACTGGCCCTTCCCCCATGCAGGGTCCAGGTCCCCTCCCCTCCCACTTCACGCCCCAGACCCTAGGAAGCACCCTCTTCCCCTTTATGGGGCTCCCCTCAGCTGATGCCGGAGAGGGCTCCTCTACAATGACTAGGCTCCCTTCTCTCGACCTCTGGGGAGCACCCTCTCACTCTGGGCAGATGGTGGAGTCAAGGGTGGGCAGCACATTTTTAACTCGTTGTTTCCCCGCATGGCCGACCAGGGCAGGGCTAGGACGCCCCCATTCCAGCCCTGCAGCAGGGCTGAACTGGGGAGCACCCCCCCTCCCCGGGAACTCCCAGAGGAAACTCTTGACCACCAGGGGCTCCCTGAAGGGCTGTTGTTACCAAAGGTGGGGTGGGGATGGGGGTGGGAGTGGGGCGGAGGCCTTGTCTTCCTGTACTGCTCCTGGGCCGGCCCACCTGCCTGCCACGCCCTACGCCTGGTCCCATGGGGCCCCCTCCCTGCTGGTCATGCAGTGTCTGTATATAAGGACCTTGGAATGATGTCCCCATTTCTGCCTGATTTGCAACTTTTCTTGTTGATGTTGTGTTGTCTTGGGGGACCCCTCTGGGGGGGACCTGCCCTGTGCCCCCTCCTCCCTGCCGCAGTGCCCCCACCCCAGGCCTCTACTGTTCCATGTTGTAAATACCCCCGGGGCCGTGGCGGGATGGGGGTGCAGGCCAGGGAAACAAAGGGTGGGTGGGGTGGGGATAGGGGAACATTCGCCTATCAGCAGAGCTGGGCTTTTATTTAATTTTTTTTAAGAATACAAATCTCTATTTTTTTGGAACTGTTGCGCTGTGCCCCTGGGGGGGGGAGCTCCCCGCTCAGGCTGGTCCCCCACGTCCAGATGAGCATCACAGAGGGGCCCTGAGGCTGTGGGGGGCAGCTGGACAGGGCTGGGATGACTGTGCCTCCGGCCTGGTTGGGTGAGTTGGGAGCAGGAAGTCTGCTCAGGGGGTGGCGGGTAACCCTTAATAGGAGGGACCTGCCCCCCGCCCCCTCCCTGCCCCCCACCCCCCAGCCCCTGCCATGACTGACCCGTCAGCCTGTAAAACCACCATTGCCTTGATCTCAGGGGGTGGGAAGGGCTGCCTCAGGGCACCCTGGGCTCCGGGCCCCCTTCTTCCAGTTGGGCTTCCCTTTGCCAGGGCCAGGGGTCCCGTGGGGGAGGGGGTGGGGAGATTGGGGGGGCAGAGAAGCCCAGTCAGCCATGATGAGGTGGGATTCTCTCCTTCACCTCAGGGGGCCAGGGTGTAAGGGCCATCCTCAGAGCCCCCATCTCCCGCTGTGGCCATCTCAAAGCCTCAGTCCCTTTTCCTTCCAGAAACCCCCACTGCCTTGGCCCATACCTCTCCAGCTCCCCAGGGGCCCAGGCTGGGAGGCTGGAGACTCAGGGTGTGGCCCTTGCTTGACTTACTCTAAGCTTGGGGGGGCGGCCCCAGGGTGGGAGGGGTGGGTACAGGCTGCTGGGTCGTCTGGTGCCTTTGGAGCTGTGCTGCCGGGGTCTCAACACCCGTAACCCCAGAGACCCCACCTTCCACCCTTGGAAGCCAGGGGGCTGAAGAATCCCCTTAGACTCTGCTCCTTGGCCCTAACTTGGCTTCGGGTAGCCGTGCTGGGAAGGAGAGCTCTGTTAGGCTGGTGGCCCCCGCACACACAGCCCTTCTCTGGAGAGCAGGGGCTAGAGTGGGCTGGGGTGGCAGCAAGCAGGTCTAGGGATTGGCCAAAGGCTCCTTTCCCTGGGGGAGGCCCAGGAAGTGGGCTGGGGCTTGTTAAAGAGACAGCCCCTTCCCCCTGCACAAACGGGGCAGGTGCAATAGTGGTGGAGTTGGTGACAGGAGGTGCCCAGCTGGTGGGTCAGTGGCCTCAAGGGCTCTCCTGGGCCCTGGAGTTCAGGATTCTGGCAAGCAGATGGTAGAGGCCCAGGTGCTTGGTGGAGAGGGTAGTCCGGACAGGAGCCCTTCCTGGACTCCCCCCCGGGGAAGGCCCTGTTGCCCTGGGCACTCCGCCCTGGTCTTGGAGACCTGTGAGCATGGAGTGGAAAGGCAGAGGAGCATTTTGCACAATGGAGAAGCCAGAAGGAAGGGGGTGGCCCGGGTGGCCGGGAGGGCTGAGAAGCACAGAGGAGGAGTCCTTCCCGCAGGCAAAGGCGGAGCCCTAGCCCCCCGGCTGGGGTCAGGGCGCTGAGTCTGTCACCACCTGGGCACTCTAGAGGTGAAACCAAAGGTGGGCAGGGGATGGGTGACAGCACTGGGGACCATCTCGGTTGGTCCCAGCTCTGTGAAGCCCTTCCCCAATGCCTTGTGTCGCGTACAGTTTTATGTACAAATGGGCGGCATTTGGCCAGAGGAGACCCCGCTCAAACCCAGCCTGACCTAGTGTCTTCCTAGAGGGGACCCAGTCTGTCCCCAACTCCTACTGTGGAGAGTGTCTCTTGGTAGGGGGAGGGTATATGGGGACATACTTCTCTCTGAGGGTCCCTGAAGCGTGTCTCACACAACGGGAGCGGGGGTCCCGGGCCTCCCTCGCCTCTGGGGGCTCCCTAGGCCCTCAGTCTCCCCTCTTGGGAATCTCTAGGAGGCCCTGTACTCTGTACTCCCGCTGGGGACCATGGGAGCCCGGCTCCCTTCTACCCAGGCTCTCTGGGGAGCCTGTTCTCCTCCCGGGGTTGCTGGGAGGACCTAAGGCCTGTGGGTCCTGGGCCAGCTCTCTTCCCGGGGCGGGGCGCTAGCTCCGAAGCTCGTCTGGGAAGAGCCGTTTCCGGCCCTCAGCGCACCTCCCCGAGGTGTCCGACCGCAGCATTTGGCATGAGAGCGGGCGGCTCTGGGTTGTCTTTTCTCCTAGGGGCCCCGGGAAACCTCTCCCCCGAGGGCCCGGCCTCTGGAGCCATTTCTTCCCTGGGTGGGGGCTCTCTCCTGGTGCTGGGTTGGCTCGCGTTGGCCAAGAGGAAGTCCCTTAGGGGGCGTCTCCACGTGGGACTTCTCTGGGAGGGGGGACTGTGTCTCGCCCATGGGGTTCCGGGCGGCGTGTCTGCCCGTGGGGAGG
>PVHT021183658.1:231949-288840 GCA_004024745.2 Catagonus wagneri | reverse complement strand
CCAGCTCCCCCCAGCCTGCACCCTCCAGCTCCCCCCAGCCTGCACCCTCCAGCCCCCCCCAGCCTGCACCCTCCAGTCCCTGCCGTGCCTCCACGTGGACCCCACATGGGCCCCTTTTCTCCTGACCCTCCGTTTTCCTGGTTTCCTCCTTTCTCTCAAAACCCTCAGGTAGGAAGCCGTCCCAGCCCCTGGTAGTGGGAGCCCTGTTCCTGCCTGGGCACAACGACAGGGACGGATGGGGACAGGGCCAGGCTGGGGCGAGCACTCCTGTAGGAGGCGTCTTTGGCTGTGTGCAAGCTGAGACCTGGAGGCAGCCCCCCAGGGTGGAAGTCGTGCTGGGACGCAGGAGCCGCTGGCCACCTGGCTTCACAGATGCCAGCAGCGGCCCGACTGGGGACTGGGGACCAAGGGGACTGTTTGAGGCGAGCACTTTGACCGCCCCAGCCCAGGGCCAGGGCTGGGGTCCGCAGGCTGCCCCTCAGCTGAAGTCGGTTCCCTGAGCACCTACCAAGTTCCGGAAGATCTAGGTTGGCTTTTTCGGTCCCCACGGCCGCCCAGTGAGGCTGGTGGTGGTGCCCAGGCCCTGAAGCCGAGGAAACAGAGGTGAAGGCACTGGCCAGAAGGGACAGAGCCTGGGGCCAGGCCTGGGGAGGCACTGAGCCCCTCCGTCCCCTCCGGGCGCCTGACCCTTGTCTCCGCCCCGAATGAAGTGGTAGCGCGGCGTGCGCCAGCCCTCCCGTACCGTGCGCTCCCGACCCCCCGTGACGGCCCATTTCACAGGTCAGGAAAGTCGAGCTGAGGGCGAGGCAGGGACTGTCGGGCCCAGAGGAGCGGAGGCTCCCTTTTCTCTCCTCCTCACCCGAGAGCAGACGGCAGCCTTCCTTTGCCTGTCGTCAGTGCTGTCGGGAGCTCTGGGTGTGGCCCTAAGGGGCCTGCTGGTCGCCACTGCGCCCTGCGCCTGCAGCCATGTGCGGAGGAAGTCAGGGGGACTCTAAGGAGCAGGCCCCGGCCTCACCGGGGTGGAAGAGCTGAGAGTAACCAGAATCCTCTTTCTGCATCGGAACCATGGCTGAGCCCACCCGGGGGTGTTTCTCCGGGAAGCTCCGTTTAAGCCCACGCCGTCCCCGCCAAGCGGGCGCCTCCCCACCCCGGCAGGCTCGTCTCGCTCTGTCGGTGCCCGTGGGCTGCCCGTGACTCTGCTCGGCCTTGGCCTCCAGCGTGGCCGCTGAGTGTTCCGCAAGCCCCACAAGGCCACGGAAAGCGGCTGGAATGTGCCAAGTGCTGCAAGCAGGGGCTTCGGCCCTGACCCCGGTCAGCTGCTTCCCCAGAGTTTGGAAACAGCTAGTCCAGCCCCCAAGGGAGTGTGGGTGACTCCGTGCAGCCCCCCCTGACTCCGGGTGAGCCCAGCCCCAAACTCGCAAGGTCGGCGCCCCTCCCCCGGAAGGCGCCCTCTAGAGGCCGGCGTGTGTTGCGCCATCCTAGGCCGAGGCTAGAAAGTTACCTCAGCCTCACCCAGGACAAGGTCTCCTGGGCCAGCTGGGACACTGAGACCCCGGAAGGTCCTGGGGCTGCCCTGGCCCCTTCCTCTGCACCTGCTGCCTCCGCAGGAAGGGGCCACGCATGCGTCCCCACCGAGGGTGCAGTCCTCGTCCTCACGCCCCCGGACGCCCCTTCTGTTCCAGGAGGAGCCGCGGCAGCCGGTCTGGGAGGGCGCCCCTCCTGCGGCAGGGCAGGGCTGCGCTTGCCCAGAGAGCCGGGGACGCGGCGAGGAAAAGAGCGGTGTCTGGAGGAACAGCAGCAGCAGCCCCTGCGGGGGGGCCGGGCCACGAGGGAGCGTGTCCTCCCCGCTGCCGGCTCCACCAGCCGGGCCTGCGGGGGGCAGGGGCGCTGCTCTGCCAAGGGGCTCCCCACCCGCCTTTGTCCTCCCCTGCACCTTTCCTGGGCCATCTGGGTGGACACATAAAATGCAGCCAAGGGGCCAGGGAGCCAGGGCTGAATGGCAGGAAAGGCTGAAGCTAGGGCGGCCCCCCGCTCCCCACCCAGCCCGGTGATTCAGTGCAAGGCGGGGGCCGGACAAAGCCCTTGAAAATGCCAGTCAGAGAGCAGCTTCTTTCCCCAGCGCCCCCCCGACCTCGGGCAGTGGCCTCGACCGGCCTCTTTTCCCAGCTCTGCCCACCCCACTCGGTCCCTACACACGCGTGCACACACACACGCACTCACACACGCACTCCAGCGTGACAACTGAAGTTTTTGCTCCCATCACAGGATTGTTAATTCATGGAAGCTAAAAATTAATCTACATTCAGACTTCCAGTTGTGGCTCAGAGGTTAAGGACCCTGAATAGGATCCATGAGGAAGTGGGTTCGATCCCTAGCTTCTCTCAGTGGGTGAAGGATCCGGCGTTGCCGTGAGCTGTGGAGTAGATCACAGACGCACTCGGATCCCGCGTTGCTGTGGCTGTGGCGAAGGCCGGTGGCTACAGCTCCTGTTAGACCCCTAGCCTGGGAACCTCCATATGCCGCGGGGGTGGCCCTAAAAAGACCAAAAAAAATCTACGTGGCAGATCACATCTTGGGTCCTAGATAAACAGAAGCAGCTCTCCCTGTGCGTCTGAAATGGGAGCAGCATGAAGACAGCCTGTCCGCAAAGTAGGATGGACCCCAGGGACCTCCTGGCTGTCCCCAGTCTTCATTCATTTGGACAGTTTATATTTTATTTAAATCTACTCTCTGGTTTGATGTACTTTTATATATTCCCCCTAATGTAGGGGTGAAAAGCACACACAACCCGTGCTATTATTATTATCATCACTATTATTTGGCCGGACTGGCAGCATGCAGAAGTTTCCAGGCCAGGAATCAAACCCACACCACAGCAGCGACCTGAGCGGCTGCAATGCCAACGCCGGAGCCTTAACCCACTGCACTGCCAGGGAGCTCCCACACAGCCCGCACTGAGGTGAGCCCACGCAGTCCCGCGGCACCGGCTCCTGGGTGGCCCACACTGCGCCCTGCTCTTTGGAAAACTCCGTCCTGGGCTGGACTCACCGCTGTGGGGGTGGGCAAGCTGAGGCCGCTCGGGAGGACAGTGTCCGTGTTTGCCGCGCACAGAACTCGCACATGGACCCGCACTCCTCGACGTGCACATGGCCCTGCCCACCCCCCCAGCCGCCCCCGCACACAGGGGGACCAGCCTGCATCTGCCCACCCCCACCGCCGCGCCCCCAGCCCTGGTGCTGTGTCTGTCCTGCCTCCTGGGAGACACATGTGGTTCCAGTTAGCAGCGAGCGGGCACTTCCGTCCCAGACAGCCAGGCCCTGCCAAGGCCCCGGCCCCACAGGCGCCCGCGAGAAGGGCCACCGTGGCCCGCATCCGTCCGCTGGCCGGCCCAGCACCCCCTCCCCTGGAGGTCCCCGCTCGCCCTCCGCGGTCTCGCTCTCACCTGGGGCCGGGATCCGCACCCCCGAGCGCGGGGCCGGCTGCGCCCGGGCCTCCAGCCGCGGCGGGCGTCCGTCTGCTCCTCGCTCTGCTGTGTGTCGAGCGAGCGGGCTGAGCTGGACGGACAGGAGGAGGGCAGGGTGTCAGGGGGGCGGGCGGGGGAGGGAGGGGGCGTGTGGAAACGAAACTTTAATAACAGAGCCCCTTTTGTTTCCGAGCATATGGGATATTTCATACATACTGAAGACATTAGCCGTCTATATTTTTAAGGGCTCGGGGCTAAAGGATGAATAAATACAGCCCGCATTCTGCTCGGCGGCGCGCACACGCTGACTTCTGGAGCATTTCAAACCCCGGAGAGAAAGCACCCGGTGACACCGGACACTTACAAATAAATGTTTCTGAAACCTCGGGCCGGCTCGACCCCCGCACGGCCACCTGGAGCCTCGGGGCTGCTGCCCTCCGGCTGCCCACCCCTCCGCTTCCCGCTCCCCGCAGGAAGAACGAGGCCCTGCGATCAAGCCCCCGCCCCACTTCTCTTCCTCAGGCCCCCAAACCCCAGCAGGGCCCCAGCCCGCCGGAGTCGCCCGCGGAGCTTGGAAATCTGTGCCCTCCTTTCAAACACAGGGGTCCAAGGCCCAGAAAGGGGCAGGGACTTGCCTGAGGTCACACAGCAAATCGGGAGCTTGAGCCAAGGGGCAGTGCCTTCTTCTTTCCCACATCGGGGGGTGGGGTGGGGAGACCCCCACCCTGGAAGGGTGCTGAGGCGAGGGCCGGGAGAGGCCCGCCTGCCTTTTCCGAAGCGCTGCTCCGGGCACCCATCCACGGAAGCGTCAGCAGGGCTGGAACCTGGGCCAGCCCCAGGAAATCCCCTTCGGCTGGCAGATCCCAACAGGCCTGAAGGCCTCAGGGGAGGGCGCCTCCCTCCCGGGCGGTTCGGCTCCCCGTTCCCTGGTGCCTCCCGTCTCTCCCCTGTGAGGACAAACACGGGCCCAGAGAGGGCCGGGCCTCGGTCAGAGTCACACAGCAAGGTGATGGCAGAGCGGAAAATCGAACCTGCGTCTTCAGACCCCGGGCTTGCTGGTGGGCTTTGCTGGTGAGCCGTTCCCCGCCCCCCTCCAGACGGAGCCCTTCTTCCTGGTCTGCGGGTCCCCGCCGATATTAGAGTCCAGCCCTTCTCACCACCGCCTAGCTGTCCATTCGGTGGAGTCGTTAGCGCAGTGCTGGCACAGAGTAGGTGCCCTTGTGAGCGCGGACCATGTACTGTCACGGCACTGACCGAGTTTCTCCCCTGCACCAAGCCCCACGCCAGGCACTGGGACCAGCCCACACCCTCTCCCAGGGCTCGTGGAAGAGGCAGAGCCTACTCTGTGGGCATCTTTGCCACCTCCGGGAGCAGCTGAGGCTCAGAGAGGTTCAGGCGCTTCTCTAGGCCACACGGGTTGTAGGTGATGGGGTGGGGCCTCCAGCCAGATTTCCTGACCCCGGAGTCGGTGCTTGTCACCATTTAGGGACCACTTGGCCCTGGGCTCCTACCCGCCCTGGTCCCAAGACTGCCCGGCGCCATGTTACTGTTGAATGTCTGTTTGTTTTCTTTTTGCTTTTTAGGGCTGCACCTGAGGCATATGGAGGTTCCCAGGCTAGAGGTCCAATCGGAGCTGGCCTACACCACAGCCACAGCAACGCCAGACCTGAACCATGTCTGCAACCTACACCGCAGCTCATGGCAACGCCAGATCCCTAACCCACTGAGCGGGGCCAGGGGTGAAACCCACATCATCACGGGCACGGTGTCGGGTTCTTACCCTGCTGAGCCCCAGTGGGAACTCCCTTGATGTCTCTCTAGTTAATAAGAGCGGGCAGAGAGCGCCCCTACACCCTCCAGGAAGAGAGGGCACTGCTGCAGGAGCTGGAGACCCGGGTCCCCAGCCTCGCGCTGCCACTGGACAGCTGTTGGGGTCCTGGTGCTAAGGACACAGTTCTTCTGTAACCTGGAGACGGCCGCCCTCTAAGCGTGCGGGTCATGTGCTAGAGGGATGTGCCAGGAGCTTGGCCGTGGACGTGGTGATTTCCCCGTCTGGAACTTCCCCTTGCACGTGGATCCTGGCATTAAATCCCGTCTGGGTCCCGACAGGCCCTGACTGGCCTCCTTGCCAGCCCGCGCCCCTCGCTCTAACTGCATCAGCCCCCAGAGTCAGCCTCTCAAAGAAGCTGCATCTGTCACCCCCACAGTGACCCCACAGCAGCTCCCACTGCCCGACGGCAGCGCGGAGTTAGAGGGGTGGTCAAGACGCCGGGGGACCTGGCCCCCCGACAGCCCCCATTGCAGACACGCTTCCAGGCCGCGTGGCCTCCTCGGGCCTCCAAGTGAGCGGGTCCAGCACCACGCCCGCCCGCCATCTCTCCCGCTGCCATCATCAGCTTCCCGACGGGGAAGGTCCCTGAGCTTCAGGGCACAAACTTGCCACTCTCGGCTGGCGACAGCTCAAAGGCCTGTTTTAGAAAGGGGGAGCTCCCAGTGAGCTCTTGGCTGAGTTCCGCAAGGCAGGCAAGGGAGAGACCGTTTTCTTGGTGCCCGTTATCTCAGATGACAATTCAACAGCCGTTCTTGGACCACCGGCTCTGGGCTAGGCGCTGTGCTAGCGTGTCAGCGGACGCCTTGTCTGCTGGCTCCCAACGGGCCCAGGAGGCGGGGAGGCGCTGGCGGGCTGCCCACGGCTTCTAGGTCAGGGCTTTCCATCCCCTGGGCTGCGAGCCCTGGGGCGCTGAGGTTCAGCCTCAGACCCCGTCGTCCCCACCGCAGAGCCAGGGCTCAGTGGGTTCGGCTGCGAGGACCCCTGGCCTGGCCCTGGTGAGATTCTTTGATGGAAGGAGCTGGCGGGCCTTGTGTGCGCAGGTGCAGGGCTCCTCCGGCCGGCAGGCGCTGTCCGGCAGAGCCGTGGCGGCGCTGTGGCCCCTGGAAAGCGGTGGACACTCACACGTGGCCCTGCTCGGGAGCAAGAGGATCCGACCCACGGTGTGGTCGGTCCCAGCCGGCTCGCCCCGCCGGCACACTGGCGGTCCCCACTCCCGGAGGCCACTGCATTGATGACGCAGCCCGGAGCCGGGGAGGGCGAGGCGACCCTCCTGCGTGCGTGGGCGGGGAGGGCCGGGGAGCCTCCGGCCCGGGAAGACGGTTCTTGCGCCGTGGGCAAGCAGCAAGGGGTGCCGAGTGCAGGCGCGGCCGCAGTCCCCCTGCCCCCATGCGCCGGCGCAGCAGAAGCCACGAGAAGACAGCAGGGGTTAGCTCGATTCCCCAAGGAGGACGCGCCACCCACTTCGGTTCGGGACCCTCACCCTCCGCCTCCGCCGCCCACCAGTGGTCAGACCGTGAAGAGAAACTGGGGTGTCGGCACCCTCACTGACGCCCCGAGTGGACCCCTGACCAGACCCAGCGGTGCAGAGGTCACAGGCCACCTCCCCCCCCCCCCGGCCTCTCTGTGCTGATTTGGGGCATGAATGAATCGGGGGCTGGAGACCAAGCCGGAGAGGGCCGGCCACCCGAGCCCCTGCCCAGGAGGACACTGCCCCTGCCATGTGTCTCCCCAGGGCCCCCTCTGACACGTGAGCGGTCCTGATCAGATCACCGGTAATTGAGTTGCTTTGGAGGTTAAATTCCATCCAGATGTGGAGGGCGGGTGCCTTCCTGAGCAGAGCAGGGCGAGTACCGATCCAGGGGGGCTGGGGGGCCAGGCAGCCAACTTGCAGAGTGCCCGGGAGGCCTGGGCTCCAACATTGTCCTCCGAAAACGCCAGAAGCAAGGCCAGGACCCCCGAGTTCAACCCCTGTACGGGCAGATGGGGAAACTGAGACCCTAAGAGCTTAAGAGCAGAAGGGGCCGGTCCGGCCACGACTCGTGGGCCCCAGACGTCTTCAGTCGGGGTGTGTAGGTGGAAGCAGGCACGGCAGCCCATTCCCCAGAAATCGCCACCGGCGCCCGGATTCGGAGGTCAGAGGGGCCTCGGGGTTGGAGACCTGCTCGAGTCACCTCCAGCATGAGCCGCAAACCAGAGACAGCGCTGGGCTCAGCTTGGAGGGGGGGCTCCAGGCAGGGCCCCCACCCCACCGCCGCACATTGCGGGAGAGCCCGTGGCCCAGGCCCCTCTTCCCAGGGCCCCTCCACGCCCTTCTCCTTTGACCTCTGGGCCAGGCAGCTTCCTGGCTCCTGCGGCCCACTTACTGGAAGGCAGGAAGGGACCAGCCGGCATGGGGGTGGGGGAGGGGGGGCGGGGGCCTGAGAACCTGGAGAGAATCAGAGGAAATGGGGGGGCTGGGGGAAGATTAAGAAGGGAATTTTTTTCCTCCTGCCTCATGTTTTGGCTGCGTCAGTGCGAACATGTCTGGGCGCCTTATCGCGAAGGCCGGTATGGTCTGCACGAGAAACAAAAGTGTCTGTGGCGGGGAAAACTGCATCTTGATCAAGTGTCCCTTTGGAATGGCGGATTGTGGGGCTCTTATCAGCAGGCGGCTGGGCCCCACATACCTCTCGTCTGGCTGTCCCCAGACCTGAGCCCCTCTCTCTCTGCCCCGCCCCTGCCCTCCACGCTGCTCCCGCCCCCAGAAAGTGTCTCTGCTGAAAGTATCTGGGAAGTCAGGACACCCAAGGGCTGGTCCTGCCCTGTCTCCGATGCTGTGTGGCCCGGGCCGAACCCCGCTCCCTCTCTGGGCCTCAGTTTCCTCTCAGTTAAAGGGCAGGCAAGAAGCATGAGCTAGGCGGTTTGTAAAGATCCTTCCAGCAACATTAACACGTTGTAGTTCGGACATTTTCATGCCTCGTTGCGAACATTTCCATCTCTCACCTGCATGCCATCACACGCTAAAAACTGTGGCGGTCCCCTTCCTTCCGTTAGACTCGTGGAGCTGAGAAACGGGTCCAGCCTCCGGCCTGTGCGGCCCAGAAGCGGGTCCTTTCCAGCTCCCACCCGAGACAGCCCAGGAGACCCTAAGGCTTGCTATTCTTTTTAGACAAATATTTTTTCCTCAAAATCCTTCCTGCATAGAAATCCACATGGGAAACCGGCAGGGGCCACGGTTGTGCCCGTCACCCCCGGCCCCTGCCCCGCGCACACGCCGGGTGGCGTGCAAACCGGTGTTCAGAGGACAGAGGTCTGGGCCCGGCTCCGTGGAGCCGTGGGGCCTCGGCTCCAGCCCGGCCACCTGGCCATGTGAACGGGGAGACCCTTTCCCTCCTCTGAGCCTCAGTCTCGTCGTCTGACCTCACCGCGGCCGCCTCACCAACCGCCTGCTGGTTGGGAGACACACCGAGCGGGTGGGAAGGTGCCCCGTCACCCGTCGGGCTGGTCGGCACCGTCACCGAGAGCCTGGAGGCTGCACGTGCGACCTGGCTCGGTCTTAGAGACCCTCTCCGCAGGTGCTCTCTCGTACAGCTGGGGAAACCGCGGCCTGGGGACACGGGAAGGGACTTGGCGAGGTCGCCAGTGAGACGCGGCAGAGCAGGGCGAAGGCAGAGACCGGGGGCGGTGGCCCTTCTCTGACCCTGGTCGAGATGCCACCTGTCAGGGAGGCCTGTCCGCGGGCTGGAGGCCTTGCTGGCGTGCAGAGCTCTCGCGCAGCTCGGAAGCTCAGCGTGAGCCGCGTCCGGGCCGCGGTCCTCCAGCCTCCGGGCCCCGCAGGGCGGGGCGGGGAGAAGCGCTTTGTGTGGAAGCTGAGCCCCAGCTCCGGCTCCCTCAAGTCCTGCCCTTGGCGGGCGGCACGGAGACGCCCCGCAGCCCCGCCGGCCGCCCTCCGCCCGGCCCCGCGCCGGGTCCTGGTGCGCTCCCCGGTCTGCCCGGCACCTCTGTCCTCTGGCCCTCTGGGTGGCAGGGCGTGGGCTCGCACACGTGTGCCCGTCTGCCGGTCGGAGAAAGACAAGGCCGAGGCCGGCGTGACCACGCAGGGCACACGCTCCCCCCGCGGGGACGGCCCCTGCCCCACAGCCGCACCCACCGCGCGCCTCGTTCTGTCCCTCGCTGTCACCCGGAGCTGCACGCGGAGCTGCAGGCCATCAAGGCCACGACGCTCGTGTGCAGCTCCGACAGCTCCTCCCCCGCCCGGGGGCCTGGCGTCCTCCCCACCCGGCTTTGCCTTGGAGCGCTTCTCGTCACAGGCACATCCAGGCCAGCACAGCGCGTCAGATGGTAAAAAGAGGTGTTTTTACCTATAAGAACAGGCCAAGCAAGTTCCTGTTGTGGCTCAGCGGTAACGAACCTGACTAGGACGCGGGTTCGATCCCTGGCCTCGCTGAGTGGGTTAAGGATCCGCCGTTGCCGTGAGCTGTGGTGTAGGTTGAAGACACGGCTCGGATGTGGTGTTGCTGTGGCTGTGGTGTAGGCCGGCGGCAGCTGTAGTTCCGATTAGACCCCTGGGAACCTCCATATGCCGCTTTTTAGGGTGCGAACCTAAAAAGCAAAAAAAAAAAAAACAAACCCGAAAAAACGAAACAGGCACAGCTGCTCCCAGTGCAGACAGCAGAGAGCCAGGCTTGGAAAGGAGAGGGGCCCTGTCTGAAGCCACACGGCACATTAGAGACAGAAAAGGGAGCCGAGCTCAGCCTGGGCTCTGCCTGCAGCTCCCTTGGGCTGAGCACCTGCCAGACAGGGGCTTTCCTCGCTGTCCTGGTCGGTTCTGGTCCTCGTCCCCCGCATCCCCGCAGGCGGCCTCTTCCCACTCCCCCCGGACACAGGTCGGGGCCCCACAGGTAGCGTCTCTGGTCCCAGACTCTAGGCCTGTTTCCCTGCAAAGGAGGGGGCCAGAGGCCAAGCTGCAGGCGCGCGGTGCAAAGGAACGGTCTATTCGGACTCCGGCAGCTCTCACCGTGAAGGCCAAAGCTCTGAAGGCCAGTCGTGGGCGGCGGGGACCCTTTGCCGGAGATTCCAGAGCGAAGGTGCAAAGGTGCGGCTTTCTGGCGGGGCCGAGGCGGGGCCGTCCTACAGCGGACACTGCCCAACGCCGAGAGAGGCTCTCTATGAGGTGGTGAGTGCCCCGTCACCGGAGAAACGCAAGCAAGTTCCAGATTCCAGCACGGGCAGCCAGAGGCTGGGGTGGTTTTAGGAGAGACACCCTCAAAAGCCCTTTTGTGTCCCGAGAGGGTGTGATCTGGGCACACACGTTCGCTCACACGGGCCACAGTCAGGCCAACACAAGCCCCTCTGTCCTCCGATGGCTGAGTCAAGACTCTCCCCAGGGGCGTCCTCCGTCCCTCGGGCCCCAGGCCGACGGGGGAGGGGTGCTCAGATAGCCCGTGGGGTCCCCCCAGTGCCTCCCGCACCCCCGCCTCTGGGGGGCCTCTGGAACTTGCCCAGCCGCCCTGCCCTTCCCCGCGGCCAGACCCCCACCCCTGCGTTCTGTTGCTCTAACTCCGCCTGAATCAGAGCAGCTTTTCTCAAGGTTATTTTTGGAGGCACAGGGACACCGCACACAAACATCTCGTCTTGTAGCAGCGAGAAAGCTTTTAAAAGAATAACTGTCCTTCATCAAGGATCGGGTGGCCGATTTAGCAAATAAAAGTACACAATGCCCGTTAAATACGAGTTTCAGTGAAAGAACAAGCACACTTTTTTTAAGTCTAAGGGTGACCTGTGCAATACTTGGGGTGTGCTTATACTAAAACATGAGTCATAGTTCCCCTGACGTTTTCATCGAACTGGGCACCTTGTACCTCTGATGGCCTCTCTAGCCAAGGAGAAGGTCTTCGCCGGCGGTCAGCCTGAACCTAATTCAGCTCTCGTACTCGGTGATCTTCCTTTTTAATCAGAGAGCAGGGCCTAGCGAGCATTTAACGTTGCTTACCGTGCTTTGTTTATGTGCGTGCCCTGTAGGGATCCGATATAAAGCTTCCATTTACAGTGGAAAATGTAAGGTTCCTTTTTAAAGGAATGGATTCGAGTTTTAAAAAGTGAGTCAACTTAAAGAAAAATGTCACGTGAGCAAAGTCAAGGCTAAGCCCAGAAGTGACAAGCGCAGGAAGGCGGCAGCCGGGGACGGGTGGGGCCGCCCGAGGAGGGGCTCGTCCCTTGCCCATCACGGAGCTCCCTCCGTGGTGCCGGCTCCCTGCTGGCACAGGCTCCAGGGGGAGTTCTCGGCTGGGCAGAAGGGGAGGCGGGAGGCCCCCTGTGCATGCTGCAGTCCGGCCGGGTTCAGCCCATCGCCACCACCGAGGCCCCCAGCTCGTTTATACAAAACAGGCTCCTCGTCCGGGCTCAACTTCAGAGAGGCTGTTTCTGTGGAGGCCACCGCTGGGGACTTCTCGCTGCGTCTCCAAGTCAAACCCCAGCCTCTCCGGCTGTGCCAGGAAACCAGCCCTCCTTCCCCCTCCGGCTCCTCTCGCCGTCAGGGCTGCAGGTCCGCGGCCTCCCAGACGCCCCGCTCCAGGGCCTCCTGGCCGGACCCCACGCCCCAGCTGAGGACCAGCGAGGGCCTTGGAGCTAGAGGCGGGGCGGGACCTTGTTCCCGGCGTGGCCCCGAGTGTGCGGACCGCGCCGCAGCCCGCGTTTCTCATCACCGACCCGGACACGGGCCCGTCCTTGTGAGGCTCTGGCTTGGGCGCTGCGCTAAGGCCTGTCCCGCGTGTCCTCATTTCACCCTCACCGGGACCCCTGAGCAGGAGCTGCCGTCAGCCTGTGTCACAGAGGGGAGGGTCTGGGCTCAGAGGCCTGAAGTAACACACGCCAAGGTCACACAGCTAAAGGGGCTCAGCCCAGGACTCGAACCCGGGCCGGGTGACTGTGGACCCCCCCCACCGAACCTCCTTCCAGCTGCAGGATGCTAGTCCCCGCGAGCTCCTCGGGCAGGGGCTCCGTCCTGAACACCGGGTCTCTGTCGTGTCTCAGAAGCAAAGCGGGAAAGGGAAAGGCAGCACCCAAGGGGCTGCGGGCTCCGCTCAGCGCGTCTCAGTCCCTTCACCGCCTGCCCTGCGTCGACTCCGCAGCCGGCGAGAGAGCGCGTCACCGTGTGTCTGTCGGCGGCCCCCTGCCCGCTGTGTCCCGCCTGGCGGTCTCAGGAGCCTTGGTCGGGCTGCGCTGGTTGCTCCATCCCCCTGCTGGCGCCCTCGGTCTCGTGAGAGCGGAGCCAGGGCGCGCGCCGGCCAGAGAAGGCCTGGGGACCCTCCCGCTCGGCCCCCCTCTCTTTATCCTCCCAGAGCCGCTTCTCCCCAAGGCGGAGACAGGCCCGGCACAGACATCAAAGGGCCTGCCCGCCGGTGCTCGACGCAGGGCCTCGTAAAGTAACAGGAAACACGAGGAGGACCCGGCGCAGCCCCCAGCGCAGGCGGCCCTCTGCGCGGGCTTTGGCTGAACTCGCGCCCCTCGCAGCCCGGCAGCCTGGCCTCTCCCCGCAGACTGTCTGCACCCCCGCCCCCGGGATGGGGTCCGAGTACAGCCTCAAGGCGGGGTTCCCCCTCGCCAAGGATCACGCCGGCTGGAGCCCTTGCTCCCCTTTCTCCTGGGCTCCGGAAGGCGTCGTGGACGGCACGGTGCTGGGCTCACAAGCGGGCCTTCAGCTGCAGGTCCATTCGCCCAGCTCGGGCCTCGCTCGAGACCGGGGCTCGTAACCGAGTGCCCCGCTCTTTGCGCCCTGCCAAGCGGAGCACCTGTCACCCCTGCTCAGAACCGTCCGAGGGGACAGCCTGGGGCGTCTACTCAATGCCGAGGGCGTCTCGCCCCGGACCCAGCAGGGCCTCAGCCAGGAGCTCACCAGCGCGTGTCAGCCTGGCGCTCAGCGGCAGGTACACAAGAGTATCCTCGCTGCAAGACCGTCTGCGGAAAGCGAAAGCCTGGGACACGCGTTACTGCGCGTCAGCAGAGGCTACAGGGTCTAGTGCAGGGTGTGTGTGGCTGATGGCACTTGGCGGTGAGGTCCATGCCGAGAAGCGGCCTCGGGACACACAGCCCAGCAGGACGGCGTGCAGGGCAGGACGGGAGGGGCAGACACCCTGAACAGCTGCAGCCTAGACTCGCTCTGCAGGGCGCGGGGACCTGGTGGCAAGGTGCCTTCTAGGAAGGCGCCCGCTGGGGGGGAGTGCTGTTTTACTAACTATTCAGTTGTACTATTTGCTTTTTTAATTTTTGACTTTTTTTTAGGGTCACACCTGTGGCATATGCAAGTTCCCAGGCTAGGGGTTGAATCAGAGCTGCAGCCACCGGCCTCCACCACAGCCACGCCAGATCTTTAACCCTCTGAGCGAGGCCAGGGATCGAACCTGAGTCCTCGTGGATACCGGTCGGGTTTGTGGTCGCTGAGCCACGACAGGAACTCCTTATATTTGCTTTTTTTTAAACGATGAAAGTACAACATGAGTTTTTTTAGTGTCCAAACACAAAGTGAAAGCCTTTTTTAAAAAACTGATTCTTTACTCTAGAGGAAGTCTAAAAGCCTCAGCCTGACCTTAGGGCCGGGAGCCCCTGGGACCCGCACCGCAGCCCCCGCCTCCTTGGCGCTCCCTGCGCTTTCCCGCACCTCGCCGTGCCCCCACCTCCGCCGGGCCTGGGCCGCGGGCCGTGTCCCTCCCTCCCACAGACACACCCATCCGTGGACACACGCGCACGTACACCTGCACGCCCACCCCATTCGTTCACCGCGTGTCTCCTGGGCGCAGGGCCTGCGGAAATGCCAGCGAGAGCGGCGGACGCGGCTCGTGCCCTCCGAGCTTGCGGCCAGAAGCTGCACAAGTCAACCCAGTAACCCCACAAATGAGGGTGTGATTACAAACCACGCAGGGGAAGCCCCCGTCCTGTCAACGCGATTCCGGAAGAATCTGGCTGCACGTCCAGCGTGGGGGGCGTGGGGCAGGTGTCGGCGTGGCTCCCCGAGGAGGGTCACGTGAGCTGCCGCCTGCCGGCGGAGGGCGTTGACTGGAAGGTGGAGCCAGGGCGCAGGGGCCACGGGCTGTGGTCCAGGGGCTCCCTTCCGCCGTCGCTTCCTGCCCCCCCGCGCCCCCCGCTGAGCGCCCCGCAGTGCGGTCCCAGCCGCCCCGCCCCAGGCGGGGACGACCGACCGGAGGCAGAGGTGGGTGCCCCTTCTCCCTCTTGCGTTTCCGGCCTCCGCCTGGCACTCACCTCTGCGGCCTGGCACGCCGCCGTGCAGTCAGCCCCCTGCCGGGAGCTTGCTGCCGCCCCTGTGTCTTGAGCGCCTTCGCAGCCCGGTTCCTGCGTCGCCTGGCAGTGTCCTTTCTGGTGGTGGCACAGCGGCTAGGGCCTCTCGGCTCCTCCCTCCACGGGTCCTTGTCAGTGACGCCAGGGAGAGAGACCTTTGCCCAGTCTCCGTGGCTCCTCCAGGCCCAAGCCCCGCACAGTTCCAAGAGTGCCCTAGGCCAAGTGCCAGGGCCAGGCTCACCTGCAGCCCCTCCTCCCAGCAGGAAGGAGAGGAGCCTCGAGCAGCGGGGCTCCCCGCCGGGTGCTGTGCTGGCCTGGGGCTCACAGGGACATTGCGCCCCCAGCTCTGGGCTGAGCCCCGCCCACTTCCTGGGACCCTCCCCCTCCTCCCACCCTCGCCCCCGTCCTTTGAAAAGACTGCTCAAGCCCCACTTTGCCAAAGCCGTCACCCGCCCCCTGGTCCGTCCTCATCCAAGCCACTGAGTGCAGCACAGCTCGTGAGCCTGGGTTTGGAGAGCAGGCCTGGGTCCTGACCAGCCGTAAGCCCTGGTCTCCTTCTCTGTCCAAGGGGCAGCAATGGGAATGATCGATTCTACCTTAGTGGGTTCTTGGGAATCAATAAGGCACAAAACCGCCTCCCGGCAGCACCTGGTATGCTGGCGCTGGAGTCGTGTTGGCGCTGCTCTCAACTGCAGCGCTGCATGTCCGCGCCCCGCATTCAGAAAGCAGCATGACCGCTAGCTCTCCCGCGGGGAGAGGCTGCGCTGTGTCTCCCCGAATCCGAGCCCAGGCCTGGGTGCCAGAAGACCTGGCTGGTAAGCCCGGCTCCGCTGCCCACGACCGTGTGACTGCGAGAAAGCCTGTCCTCTGGGCCACGCGGGCCCAGGATGGAGCAGTGTCCCTCAAGGATGAGAAGCTGGGGTGCTCTCCCCCTTGTCAACCCCAGTGCCAGGCATGCAGGAGGTGGGTCCTTAGGGTGGGCTTGAGAGGGCGCAGAGGGGAAGGGGGGTTCAGAGGCGCAGGCCTGGGGAGGCTCTGGCTCTGCCAGAGAAGCCAAGGCCGTGGTTTACAGCCGGACTGCTGGTCTCCAGCCGCCTGAGCCCAGACGAGCCGAGTCTGTTCACTGTGTACCAAGGGTGCGGTGAGGCGTGGAGGGATCTGTGTGGCCAGCACGCAGCCCGGGCAGGAAGGCAGCTGGCAGGGCGCAGGAGTGGGTGGCCGGGGTGTCTGAGTGGGCACGTGGGGCCACGTGGGTGTGCCGAGGGCAGGGCTAGCCCGCCTCCCACCTCTGTGACCTCAGGCCGGTGGATTCGCCTCATCCGTGCAATGGAGCTAGTGATGGTGCCCGTCTGGGAGGACCAGACAGGGCCCGGGAAGCGCCTGGCATGTAGTGGGCGCTCAGTCACGTGTTCGTAAAATTACTGTTGTTTTGTTCTTATTGGTATTGTGCGTCCGAGCACAGTTGAGTGTGTGTGTGTGTGTGTGTGTCTGTGTGTGCGAGTGTTTGCAAGTACACATGTGCAGGAGAGGCTGCAGTGCTGTGGTTGAATGAGAGTGTGCACAAGTGTCATGAAAGGTGCCGGTTCCAGGCAGCTCCCAGGATTCTTGGGCTCCAGGAACCCTAGAGGGGGCCCCTCCGAGGCCGGGCCCCTGGTCCAGGAGGTCACGGCTCCTGCTGCGTCGTCCCACACCCCTCCCTGAGGAGCCCGAGAGACAGAGGACGCCCCCCAGCGGCCCACTCTAGGCGGCTCTGCTCCCCTTGCCTGGTCTTCTGGTCCCTGGGGGGTGGGGGGAAGCAGCTCAGGAGACGGCCCCTGCCTGTGGCCGCCGCAGCCCCAGCTGAGTCACGGAAGTCGCTGTGAGCTGCGCGGGGCTGCAGAAGAGACGCTGCTGCCCACGGACCCCACGAGCCGGAAGAGAACTGTGGCTCCTGCCACCCCAGTTTGCAGAGGGGCAAAGGGACCTGGCGGCACCTAGCCCCCCCCAGGTCCCACCCAGGACCCCCGACCCGCCTTCTCGGGAGCGATGGGGAGGGAGGTGTTTCTGGGCAGCGGGCCGACCCCAGCCAGCGCTGCGGGCTCCACCAGCCACCTGCCTCCAGAGGGGGGCCGGGCGCGGCCACGGAGCACGGGGCTGAGCAGCAGGTGAGGCCAGGCGGGGCGTGCGGGCGAGTGGACCCGTGCAGGCCGTTAGCAAGTGGGCTTCGTCCCCGTGTGCAGCGTGTGCTCTTCCACAGGTCGAGGAGTTTCTCCTCAGGAAATAAGCCGTGTGTGCATTCAAGGTACAGCTGCCGAGAGATCAGGGCTGCCCGTCTTGGGGAGATGTTCAAAGTCACCTCACAGCCGGCGGCGGGGCAGCTGCACAGGGTGAGGCCCCGAGGGCCGAGGCGGGTCTGGGGTCCTGAACTTGGACAGGGACTCGCAGTGCGCTGCTTCGTGGAGGGAGGCAGGTTGCAAAGCCGGACGTAAGCCCACCTTTGGGAAAACAAGGTGCCTGTGTCAGTATTCACACGTGTGGGCCCAGGATGTGGATAACGGAGCCTTCGCGAACAGGCTAGCAGTTAACCACTCTCCGTGGTGGTTCTTGGGCTGGTTCTCGTTTCCTGTTGTTCCTCCTACTTATTTTCCCTGCTCTCCTCTAGTTATTATGTGTTTGGCACTAAAAGCCGTGAGCGGGCCCGAGATGACGGCTGTAGAGTCGTTGTCACCACCCCGGGGCTGGAGGGAGCTCGTGGCAGGAAGCCCTGGCCCATGCTAGCACCTGCTAACCCAGAATCAGTCCACTCCGCCGGCCCTGCCATCGCTGGCCCAGGAGGCCTCGGGCCCGGCCCCGCCTCTCCCAGTCCGGCCAGAATAACACAGGCCCTGGGAGAGGCTCTTGGGACATTTTTCTCTTTGGAGCTTACGGTCCTTTTCTGGGCGGCTCCGTGCCTCTCCCAGGAGACAGGGTGCGGGGGGACCGCGTCCCCAATTCGGAGGAGAGTCAAGTCCCAGAGAGACACGGTCACTGGCCAAAGGTCAGCGGCAGAACCAACGCCACCTGGGTCCAGCTGCCGAGAAGGCGGAGGCAGGAGCTCGACATCTGGGCGCTGCCCCCCGGCCTCTGCCGCCCTCCCCCGCCCCCGCCAGCTCCCCAAAGTCCAGGAACATCTGGCTGCTGGCCTTGCTCCAGGAGGGGCGAGTGGCGGAGGGGCCTCCTTCCGCCAGGCCCCGCGGCTGCTTGCTGTGACGCAAGGCACATCAGTCAGGGCTGAGGGCTGCTGCCGGGGGGGCCGGCTCCCCCCCCCAGACATTCCAGCGTAATGGAATCTCCTTTCCTGTCCATTTATTACCAGCCCGCAGAGCTCTGCCAAGCGCCGTCTGCACATTCAACCCCCACCCCAGCCCTGCCTTTTCCTGGGAAGGGGCTCCCTGGGGGCCCAGGAGGGGTGCCAGACCCTCCTCTCACTAGCATGTCCCACTCTGCTTCTGCCCCGTCCATGGGTTTGGTCAAGGGGCCAAGTCTAAGCTAAGCGCTTCCCAGAAGGTTATCTTGCATGTCCCTACCTGTGGGGTGGCCTCTCTCTCGTTATCCTCCCCTTAACAGATGAGAAAACTCAGGCTCAGAGAGGTTAACTCATTTGCTCAGAGTCACACAGCAAGATGATGGCAGAATCTGCCCACCTCCCAAACCTAAGGTCTTTCCTTGCTTGTCTCTTCTTGAAAATACGGTTCTTCCCTCATTGAAAGGTCTTGGCACCCTTGTCAGAAGTCGGCTGAGGAGTTCCTGCTGTGGCACAGCAGCATCGGGGCCTCTCTGGGCGTCTTCCACCCCGGCCCCACGCAGTGGCTGAAGGGCCCAGCGTTGCTGCAGCTGTGGTGTAGGTCGCAAGTGAGGCTTGGATCCCCGGCCCGGGAACTGCTTATGCCGCAGGGCGGCCAAAAAGGAAAAAAGAAAAAACCCCACCAAATCTGTTGAGCACAGATGTATGGCTCCAGTCCCGGGCTCTCCCTTCCAGCCCTGATCTGGGATCTGACCTTGAACCGAGACCCGACCGTCTGGATTCCCAGGGCTCTGAACTCGGGAGCCCGAGGACTCCTGCTTTCCTCTTTCTTTTCAGGGCTGTTTGGGCTCTTCTGGGCCCCTTGAAATCCCGGAAGAGCCGTAGCGCCAGCTTGTCAGTTTGTACGGTGAAGGCAGCCGGGGCTGTGACGGGCACTGCGTTTACGCTGCAGATTTGTCTGAGGGCTACTTCTACTTCCATACTGTTGATGTTGATGGAGTTTTCCAGCCCACGCATATATGCTTCGCCATTTATTGCGATCTCGACTTTACTTCCCCTGTGTCCGATGGGTTGCAGAGATAAATTTTGCATTTCTTTTGCTGAATGTGTTCTTATGAATTTGATTCTTTGAGATGCTAGCATTCCTGGACTTGTTTCCTTAATTTCATTTTCGGGTTGTTCGTTGCACATGAATATAGAGATACAGTCGATTTTGTATGTTGAGCTTGTATCCTGCCCACTTGTTGAACTCGTTATTTTGAATAGTTTTTTTTAGTGGATTCCTTGGGATAGTCTGTACACAAGATCGTGTCATTTGTGAAAAGAGATTCGTTGTGCTTCTTCCTTCCCAAACTGATGGCTTTTATTCCTTCTTCTGGCCTCGTTGCCCTGACCAGAATCCCCAGGTCGGCCCTGAGAGAAGAGCCAGGCGCAGACAGCCCGGCCCCGGCCCATCCCCCTTTCCATGCTCACTTTCACCCCCCTCTCTTTCCGCCCAAACTGCGGTGAGGGTGGGGCCTTGCGAGGGACGAGTGTGTACGGGTAGGTGACAGGTGCAGAGAGAGCAAGAAGGACCTCAGGTGGACCCCTGAAAGCTCAGGTGACAGAAGGATCCCCACCGGTAACTGAGAAAAGTGAGGCCCAGGAAAAAAAAACTAACAGTGTTTATGGAACCCCAGCTCTGTGCCAAACGCTCAGGATGCAGAGAGGAATCCGACTCTGCAAAGTCGAAGCTGGACTTCCAGCTGAGGTCAAAGCTCCAGGAGACCCGCCTCTTGTAAGAGGGCAGCACCGGAGGCACCTGACAGCGTCACCCCCAGCCTCTCCTGGTTTCTGGAAGGGGCCCCTGCAGGCAGCAGGGTGAAGAGGCCGCTCCTCCGCGTCCTGCCGGGGTCTTGGGCCCACGGCGAACTCCGCTGCGACTTAGTGCCCCTTCTGCGAAATGGGGCGAGTTCGTGTGACGAGAACGGAGCGGCGAATGTGGGAGGCGGTCAGCGCTGAGCCTGGTGGAGCGTGAGTGCGCGTCTGGCACCGCACGGCTGGGGCCGGGGCGCTGCGGGGGCTGGGCGGCGGGCCTGCCGCGCTGTCTGCGCCCTTGGGAGGCGTGACAGAGCCTGCCGGGACCTCCGCTCGCTCGTCGGGCAGGGCTCCGCGTCACTGGCCGGGGGCTCCCTGCTGGGGACTCGCGGAGAAGACGGGGTGGTGACGAGTACTCTCGCTTTACCGCGCGCAGGAGTCGGGGTTCCGCGGGAGAAACAGAACCAGCAGGAGGCACACGGAAAGAGGCCCGCTGCAGGGGATCGGCTTCCGCGCTGCGGCCGCGGCCGCGTCCGGCGAGCCTGAGTCGCGGGTGACGGTTGGTTTCCCGGCAGGTGGAGCTGGTGGACAGGCGTGTTGTCCGACATCACTCTGGGTCTTTCTGTGAGGGTGTTTTTGGATGAAACGGGCATTTTTATCTGCGCCTGGTAAGGCGGACTGCCCTCTGCGATATCGGTGGGCCCCATCTAATCAGCGGAAGGTCTGAATAGAACAAAATGACCGACGCGCTGGTGGGTGACGGAGAGTCTCCGCCGACGGTCCCCGAACCAGGGCTCTGGCTTTTCCTGCCCTTGGACTCAAACCGAAACATTGGCGCTCCTGGTTCTCAGGCTTTTAGACTCAAACCAAAACTACATCGTCAGCTCTATGCTTGCCTGCTTGCTGTGTGTGTGTGTGTGTGTGTCTGTGTCTGTGTCTGTGTGTGTGTGTGTGTGTGTGTGTGTGTATCTGTGTGTCTGGTGTCTGCGTATGTGTGTCTGTGTGTGTATGTGTCTGGTGTGTCTGTGTGTCTGCTGTCTGCGTGTGTGTGTCCACTCCCTGGGGTCTGCGTCTCTGAGGAACGCTGCCTCCTGTCGCAGCGGGTGGGCAGTGCGAAGGGCTGGCTGGAACCCGCAGGCCCGGGAGAGTGTCTTCTTCAGGGAGACCTCAGCTGTGTTACTAAGACCTTTCAGCTGATTCCATCAGGACCATCCAGATATACGCCCCCTTCCTGAGCGTCCACTGATGATGGACTTTAATCGCATCGACACGACGCCGTGCCAGCTGGGGACTGCAGCCCGGCCAGTTGGCACGTAAAGCCAACCGTCACGGCACGGGCCGGATGAAGTGCCAAGCCCTCGCCAGCTGACTCGTTTCTCCAACAATCCCGTGAGGATTTTTTAGCTCTTTTTCTCCTGGAAGAAAGTGATTTGCCCAAGCTCCCCGGCTGAGAGGGAGGGGCTGGGGCTTGAACCCAGGCTTCCTCAGGTGCGCTCCTCTGGCTCTCGGGTTCCGAGTCCCTCCCTAAGTCTCCCAACCCTCAGACAGCCCTGTGAAGTGGATTCCCTCCTCGGCTTTAGCAGCAGGCGGACGCTCAGAGAAAGTGGCAGCCCCCGTCCCCGGGGCTCAGCTAGGACGTGCGGGGCTGTCCCGCACCAGCTCAGGTCCCTGCCCCACAGCAGCCGTCTGCCCTGGCCCTGGCCGCAGCCGCCCGCCCCAAAGGCAAAGGCCCGGCCTCTGCCCGCAGCATTCTGTGTGGAGCAGCGCCCCCACCCCATGCTCTCAGCACTGTCCTGTGTCAGGGACAGGGCTCGTCCAGGTGCGCCGTGGAGGCCGGCCTCGCAGTAAAGGGTGGGCCGGGGGACACTTGTCTCTGGAGAGCTCCTCCGGGCGAGGCCCATCCCGGGGGTGTCCCAAGGCCGTGCTGGGGGTCGTCCAGCCGGGACCGAAGCCCTCGGTGTCTGTCCCCCGCCTCGGGCTGCGCGGGCCGGAGTTGCCCAACACAATGTGTTCCTTGTGCAGCCAGGGCGCCTTCAGGGACACCAGACCCCCGAGGGTCCCGGCCCAGCCAAGCCTGTGGTCAGCGCTGGCTGTGGCCCGGCCCGCCCACTCCTTCCTGCGGGGGCCTGGGTGCCGGGGAGGAGGCCCTGAGGACAAGGCCCTGCTCTGTTCTTAGCCCAGGAGGGGTGGCGAGTCCAGCCGCACCTCACACGGGCTCACCCTCGCTGCCTGGCACCGCGAGCCTCAGAGGAAACCCGGCCGCCTGGGCTTGTCACCCTCCCAGCTCTCAGACAGGCTACAACTCAGAGGTCGGGTGTCAGTATAGCTTCAGGGACCCTGGGGCAGGGGCAAGGGCCCAGAAGCCCCCGCAGCCAGTGTGGCTCCCTCCGCTTAGCCCCTTTGGCAGGAACTCAGGCTGGCTTGGTGACTGAGGAGAGGCGCTCAGGGAGGCTGGGCAGGGCCTCCGGTCACACAGCTGGAGGCAGAGATGGGGTGGGGGTGGGGGCGGGGACGGGGACCCGGAGCCCCAGCGTCCCTGGTCCGTGCTGCGCCCGACCACCCTGTGCAAACCCTGACCTGACCGTGAGCACCCTGCAAAGATGTCAGTACACACACGCGCGCGTGCACACACACAGGCACACACACACAGGCACACGTACACCAACACACACAGAGGCTCAGACACACACATGCACACGCACTCGCACATATATGCACTTGCACACACACACAGAGGCGCACACACACGTGAACATGTACACGTACACCAACACACACACAGACACACACGCACGCGCACAGGCTCACACGAGCATCCTGTCCTCGGTAACCAAACCCCTCCAAGAACAGCCTAGGGCCTCAAGGTGCTTCCCAGTTCACCACCCTCTCCTTGGGAGGCCGCGCGCCTCCCACGGCCCTGGTCTGGGTGCGGGGGTCAGGGTCCCAGCTCAGGGTCCCCGGGTGTGGACGGGAGGACGGTCCGGCGTGCGTGGCGCTCTCTGCATCCTCCCCCAGTCCTCCCAGCGCCCGCGGGTCCGGCTTCGGAGCGGCCCCGCCGCGGCCGCGGCACACGTGGTTCCCATCAGCCGCCGGATGAACGGTGCCTTGTGCGAGCGCGGGGCTCCCCTCCTGGCGGCAGCGGCCAGGGGGCGGCTCGGGGCGGGGGCGGGGGCCAGGCCAGCGGGAGAGCCGGGGCCTGTGTTCAGCCGGGGAAGGGCGCCATGCCGGCCCTGCGGCCCACGGGCTCGGTCTGGGCAGCCCACAGAGCTCCTGGGCCGGGAGCCACCCCCGCGTGAAGGGGGTGATAGGACCCCGCCGGGCGGAGGCGCTCGGGGCCTGGACCTTGTGGGGGGTCCAGCCGACCCGGTTCAGGGGGCGGGGGAGGGCCCGAGTGCGGAGGGGGGCTGGGTCTGCTCCGTCTCTTCCTTTGTGTGTGTGTTGCGGGGGTGGGGACACCGTCACCGCCCGGTTCCATCCGCTCCCTCCGCACCTCAAAGGGCCTCACCGGGAGCTTGGGAAGCGGCCCTCAGCTCCGCGAAGGAGGCAGACGGGAGAGGCCGGCCGGCCACCGCCGGACTGAACGAGACCTGGGGCGGGCGGGGTCTGGGGCCGGCCGAGCCCTTGCTGGGCGCTCTGCGCATCACCGGCATCAGCTCGCTAACTCTCCGCCCTCCGTTGGTGCTCCTGTTCCACCGAGCAGGACCGCCGAGAGAGGCCGAGCAGCCGGCCTGCCGCCTCCACACCCCCGCTGCACGGCCGCGGCCCAGGGTCGCCTCCCCGAGGGCGGCGGTGCCCGGGGCTGCGGGGGCAGAGCTCCGTGGCAGCCCTGCTCAGACTCCTGCCCCAGAGCTTCCAGGGGCCCAGGTCCCCCTCGCACGGAGAAGAGGCTCCGGGGGCTTTGAGAAGAGGGCGGTGCACACCTCGCCTCTTTGTACCAAACTAGGGTGGCCGTCCTGTCACCGTCAGGAAAAAGGGCAGCTCCCACCCCTCGGCCAAGGCCTGAAGACCTGGCAAAAGTCTCCAGCTTTGGAGTCCCCGTCATGGCTCAGCGGTAACAAACCCAACTAGTACCCGTGAGGATGTGGGTTCGATCCCTGGCCTCGCTCAGTGGGTTACAGATCTGGCCTTGCTGTGAGCTGTGGTGTAGGTCGCAGACGCGGCTTGGATCTGGAGTTGCTGTGGCTGTGGTGTAGACCAGCAGCTGCAGCTCCGAGTCAGCCTGTAGCCTGGGAACCTCCATATGCCGCAGGTGTGGCTCCAGCTTCACCCGCGCCGCAACCCGCACCCTCCAGGCTCAGGCCTTCAGCTTCTCGGCACCCTCGGCCTCCTCCCTCAGCACCAGGCTTCGCTTATGCTTTCCCTGCCCGAACCCTCTGCTTTCCCACCCGGGCTAACTAGTCTTTCCAGACTCAGCCAAGCCCCAGATGCCCCTGGCGCCCGCTGGGCTCCGAACCCACCCCCAGGCTTTCCCAGACCTTCTGCAAGCCGAGCCCAGGGCCCGCGGGCCATTTCACGGGACTGGCCCCAAATTCCGAATCTGTCTCCGTGATGGGCTTCCTCTCCCGACTGTCGAAGAGGGGCCCTGCCTCCTCAGACCTGGTCTCCCCCTTCCTCTTGTAACCCAGCCACCTGGGGAGTCGGGTGGGCTGCACTGACGAGGGGGTCACTGGCTAAAGGGCCATTTCTAGCCCCTAGGCTTTCAGTGGCTCCTGCGCTCCGCGGAGACCACGTAAGGAGGACAGATTTAGGAACCGGCTGTCCTTCTCGTCTGCTCCATAGACCAGGGTGTCTTCCTCGAGGTGAGGGGTGCTCACGTCTCCCGGGCGCCCCCTTCACCCTGAGCCTGCGCCCTCTGGAGAGCAGGGCCAGGGAGGGCCTTTGGAGAAAGCAGCCTTGTGGAAGAAACTTCGGATGTGTTCAGGGGACAAGCCGCACACACGTGCAGGTGGCTTTACCTATGATCCTAAACATCTAACTCATTTGACGATTAAATTAAGCGAGGGGCGTTCACGGGCTGAACCCCAGGAATAGTTCATAATACCAGGAGGTGGTCAGAGAAAAGAAGCAGCAGAAGAGGACCTCCAGGCAGACGGAAAGAAGGGGGGTTGTGCGGTGCGAGGGCGTGGACTTGAAGCTACAAGGCTTGGTCCAGATCGGACTCGGCCGCCCTACAGCCAGGAGGCCATGGACAAGGCACCGGCCTCAGAGCCGAGCCGCACGTCTGTAGGACGGAGTGACACCCCTGCTAAACGGTGGCCTTGATGAGTGTAGACACCCAAGTGTGGGCAGCATTATGGGGGATTTCAATTTTCTTAGGTTTGCTTATTTGCATTTAATTTTCTGTAAAGAATGTGTATTACTTGTATTAATTCGAAAAATAAACGCCAGCAGGCCTTCCCAAGGACACAGACTGGCGGGACTCGTTCCTGAGTTTGTGTCGGCCTGCCGCTGAGGACGCTGTTCATCACGATGTACGGATGACATTTTCTGGGAGAAACGTATCTGCTTTGGTCCCAGGAGGTTTCCCTCAGTCACCCTGGCTGCCCGTGGGCTTCACGCCACAGCCATGCACCTCTGGTGTCCACGGTGAGGGTGTGATTTGAATAAACGCTGACCCGGCTCTATGGCGAGCGCAGGACGGGGGAGTCCTCCGAGGAGCAGGGAGCATTGCCCCAGGGAGCAGGGCGTGAAGATTCCGTGACCTGCACTAACGATGGCAGTCACTGCCCAGGAATCTTGTGTCCAATATGCATGGAAAGGACATAGTTGTAGAAGAGAAGCATCTGACAGCACGTAAGGACGCTGACAGTTTGTCGTGATTACCGGGGGATTCGCACACAGAATGTTGGTGTGTTCTCATTTCTGCAAAACAACCTTATTCATCAGCCAGGAAGGAAGCGTCCTAAAATGTGACTGTGGTTTTCCTGCAGGCTTGGGATCTGGACATTTTCGTTTTCTCCTCATCTGTCTGTATGTTCTCAGTTTTCCACAATGGACATCTTATAACGTTTGCTCTTTAAAAAAAAAAAAAAGTATTTTCTTAAAAGGAAGGATTTCGCCCCAGACTTTGCCCCTACTAAGTGTCTAAGTCACGACCGCCTGCATTTTTAGCCTTTTTCTTGCCTCTACTTCTTCTCCCTTCTCCGTGCGCCTGTTTCCTCACCTGCTTTTAATCGGCGCCGTCTTGCTGTCCTTCCCGCGTCCTTGAAAGGGGCCCGAAATCCTTGCTGAGCCAGGGCCAGGCAGAAGCCAGGGCGCAGGTCCAGCCCACCGCGCCTGTCCAGCGGTCCCCACCGCCCCACGCCGCCTCCTGGAGCATTGTTCTAATTAGGGGGGGACGCAAAGCAGACTCAAAGGCGGAACTATAAACACCAGAGGCAAAGCCCCATAAACATCTGGGTAACTGACTCCAGCTGTGCAGCCGGCCTCAGCCCTCGTGCGCGCCGGGAGCGGGCTGGGGGCTGGGCTGACGGTGCAGGACTCCTGCCCTGAGCAGGGAGCCGTGAGGCTGGGTGGGCCAGTCCCGGGTGAGCTCGCACTCAGGCGAGCGGGGGTGGCAGGGCCAAGCGACCTCCAAGTCATTTGTAATCTGCACCCCTTGGCCTCAAGTTCTACTTCTGTAAAACGGGGAAGAGAAGAACTGAGAGATTAGCCGCCCTCCTCAGCCCACCACACCCCGCTCAAGCCGCACGTCTGTGCGCTGGGGAGAAACGCCCCGACCACTGCTATGACACAACAAACACACACACCACGCGACAAACATGCGCGGCAGTAAAGGTGTCTGTAATGTAACCTGTGCATTACTGTACGTACTCTTTAGCATTCTGTTTCTGTATCTTTAAACTTGCCCTGGCTTTCTGTGCTCAGGTGGTTTGTAGAGGCAAACCAGGCAGATTCCTACCGGAAGAGATTTAGGTGCAGAGGACCAGAGCGGGCATTTGCAGGTCTGCTGGGGGCTCCTCCGGCACAGGGACCCGTGGTCTTTCTCCGGCCCAGAGACACGCAGCCTGGCCAGGGCAGGCAGGAAGAAAGCGCCCTGGATCAAAATGAGCAGCTCCCAGACCTGGCTATACAGTAGAAGCCTGGGGAGCTTCCTCGGACACAGAGTCCTGTGCCCTTCCTGGGTTCCTGAGCCAGAGTCCGGAGCAGCAGGGCCTGGCATGTGCTTTTAGAAGTGACACAGTTGAATCTGAGGCCAGGAGCGTCTGTGTCTGGCACAGGCGGATGACTGGTACTATCAGGCCTAGAGCCCGTGTCTGGATAGGCTGTGGAGTCACCCGGGAGTCTCACCTCCTCCTCTGTGCTCGGCCAGTCCCATGCCAAGGCAGGAAATCGAACCCCATCCCGCACAATATGCGAAATCAGCTCAGAGCAGATCAGAGGCCTAAAGGACCTGTCTGATGAGGGCCCAGTATCCAGGATATATAAAGGACGCTTACAACCCGAGGAAAAAAAAGACAAACAACCCAGTTCGAAAATGGACAGGAGTTCCCTTCGTGGCTCAGTGGTTAACGAATCCGACTAAGAACCATGAGGTTGCGGGTTTGATCCCTGGCCTTGCTCAGTGGGTTAAGGATCCGGTGTTGCCGTGAGCTGTGGTGTAGGCTGCAGATGTGGCTTGGATCCTACATTGCTGTGGCTATGGCGAAGGCCGGCAGCTACAGCTCCTGTTAGACCCCTAGCCTGGGAACCTCCATATGTTGCGGGTCCGCAGCCAGAGAGCCAGGCAGGCAGTGCAGCTTCATGAACACACTAAAGCCTACCGGTTGTGCACTTTAAAGCGTTATCTTTCGGTAAGTGAATTACATCTCAGTTTTTAAAAAACCAGGAGTTCCGGCTGTAGGGCAGCGGGTTAAAAATCTCAAGTTGTCTCTGTGGCAGCGCAGGTTTGATCCCTGGCCCAGCGCAGTGGCTTAAGGATCTGGCGTTGCTGCGGCTGCGGCGTAGTTTGCAGCCGCGTCTCGGATTCCATTCCTGGCCTGGAAACTTCCATATGCTGAGGCTGTGGCCAATGTACATACACAAAGTCAGAGTTGCCTTTAATGCTGCAGATGTATTTTTATTGTATTAAAATGTATAACACAAAATTTGCCCTTTTAACCACTTTTAGGCATTAATTACATTCACAATGTTGTGCAACCACCACTTTCTAACATTTTCCGGCGTCCTGAGCAGAAACCCTGGACCCATGAAGCAACGACTTTCCATCCCTCTCCCCTCAGTTGCTGGTAGCCTCTAATTTACTCTCTGTCCTTGTCAATATTCCCGTTCTAGATATTTCCTCTAAGAGAAATCATACATTTGTCCTTTCGTGTGTCTGCCTGTATGGTCGGGCCACTCCCCACGGCTGTTCTCTTGCTCTCTGCACACCCCCGGCTCAACCCGTCCCTGCCCCCCACGCCCGCGCCCACCCCCCGCGCCCCAGCTAGTGACTGTTCTAGCTCCACTCGCTAGTTTACTAAAGGGAAACAGCTGCCCCTCGAGGGTCATCAGCCTGCGGGCCGCGAGGGAGGCGCGCAGGTGCCGCCGGTAACTGATGAACCAGTGACGTCACTCCCGGTACCGGGCCGCCCCGCCCCCGGCGGCAAAGATGGCGGCGCGCTCGCCGCTGGGCCGTAGCTCCGGGGCCCCGTGTTTCGGACGTGGACGGTCCCCTACCCGATAAACCGTCGGTATGTGTGCCGCGTTTCCTTCTTCCACCTCGAGGCCGAGGAGCCCCAACACCGGCTGGGGTGCAGCCCAGCCGCCGGCGCTGAGGTGTCGGGACGCAGGCGGAGGCGGCAGCCGTGGGGACGACGCCCGGGAGGCCGCCGCTGGCACGTGGCCCGGGGCGGGGGACCGCCGTGAGCGGGGCCTCTGTCTTCCCTTGTGCGGACGGTCTCCCGGCGAAACCTCAGCGCCTCTCGCTTTCCGTCTCAGCCCGAGCTGGCGGCCGGCCCGACAGCGTGAGCACGGCCGGTGACGCAGACAAGACGGGGCCCTGGGGGGTCTGTGAAACGCCGGGCGCCGGCGGGGCGGGCAGACGCGCGCCCGGACCTACCGCCCCTCCACGGTTCAAGCCACGGCCTCGGTATTAGCTCCGGGACAGGCTGTGAACGGGACGTGGCCGGCTACCTGGAAGGGTTTGGTGGCAGCCGCAAGGCAGTGCGTTCCGTGGAGCTGTGGGCCCGGCCGTGGAAGGGAGCAGGTGACCGTGCAGTGCGGGAGCAACAGCCGAGGGTCTGCACCGTGTGGACGGCAAGACGCGTCCAGCAGTGCGGGAGGCCGCGTCTGGGCCGTGGGACAGCTGTGTTCTGTAAGAATCAGGACCGCCGTGGACACGGGCGCAGCCGAGAGGCCGGCCCACTTACCCAGCCGTGAAGTTCAGGAACAAGGCTGTACAGTGGCGAACCTGGCATGTCCCGCAGCCTCCCTGCGGCCGGGCTGTGAACGGACCACTTAAACACTGGAGAGATGGGAAACTCGCTCCCTCGACACACAGAGACACCCCAGGAGCAGCCATCCCAGTGCCGACACCACGTCACCCAGCGGTCACTCCTCACCACAATCCGAGGTCAGCGCCGACCACCCAAGGACCACGCCCGCGACTCGTCAGACAGCAGCTCGGATGCGCCACCGGGGGACACACTGTAGCCTGGTCCTGGGACTGGCAGGTGAGTGCCCGGTGATCCGGTTTGGGTAGGACTGGAATTAGAACGGGGCGGGAGACTTCACCTGCCTTCTTCCGGCCCCACCTGAGACTGCTAAAGCCGGTAGTCCCGCCCTTCCCGCGAAACGCGCGTTAAGCTCCGGGTGTGCCGCTGCCGAGCCGTTTGGGTGCCGAGGGGGACAGTGGTGTGGGCTGTGCGCAGGTCTTGTCTCAGCATGCTGTTACTGCGTGGATTTTGCGTAATGATCACGGTCGTCTCTGTGTCATGCCCATTAAACGTCCAGAATCTCACCCTGTTTCCAAACCAAACTTGGATCCTCTCGCCTGCAGCGAAGCCAAACTACAGACATCGAGTGGCGGTGAAGGAAAGTGTGGTGTTGATTGCAGGGCGCCAAACAAGGAGAATGGGCAGCCAGCGCTCAAAAGCGCTGAACTCCCTGGGGGCTTTCAGGGAAAGTTTTTTAAAGAAAGGGTGGGGGAGAGGGTTGCCAAGTGTGTGGTCAGCTCATGGACAGTCTTCTGATTGGTTGGTGGTGAGGTAATTGCGAGTCAGAGCCGTCAGCCTTCAGGTTCCAGCGGGTCTGGGGTCTGCCTGCTTGTCCGCGTACAATTAGCTTCTCCCACCTGGTGAGAGTTTGCGTATCTGCAGAACAGCTGGAAGGATTTCTCTCAGAATAGTATCCAGAACCCTTAGGAGGACCTCAAGGCCCTTGACCTTGTTTAATGGCTAAATTATTCTTATTGTCTTACTTGACTGCCTTTGTTTCTGCATTTTCTTACTTTTCTGATTAAATTTGTTTTAGAAACTCATGGAAGCCTAGGAAGCTAGCTTTTCTACAAAGAGAGGATGTGGGGGGGTCTGTCCCAGGAAGGCTCCATTGAGCCCCCCGTGGCTGCAGTTCCTAGTGTGACTGGAGGGTGTTTACAGGCTGGGTGGCACTGGTGGCTTCACTGCAGAGTGAGTCTGACTGCCGCGTCTGCATCGAGATGCCTGCATCATGCTCCCCGACCGCTGTGAGAAGTGGACTGATAAGCGCGTGGCCCCGCCGTTTGCCCGCCTGTTGGCCTCCGGCCGCTGCTGCTGTCTGCGTGGCTCCTGCGGTGTTTGGTCGCAGTGCACCTCTGCATTCCCGGGCTCCGGACGGCGTGGAAGAGGGAGGGCTGAGCTGGGAAGGGGGTGCGGGGCGCACGGGGTGGAGGGGCGGTCAGGCCCTCAAGATGGCTGTTCTCTTTCTGTTCTTACAGCCCCTGCACCCACCCCCACCCACCCCAGCTAGTGACTGTTCTAAGCCTCAGGCCGGAACGGCTCGACTGGCTAGTTTATTAAAGGGAAACATCTGCCCTGGTGATGGGGGTGGTCACCCTGAGGGGCTGCGAGGGAGGCGCCCCAGCTGCTGGTTTCCTCGGTAACTGAAGAACCAGCTGACGTCACTTCCGCCGTAAAGGGCCGCCTCCCCCACCGCAGTAGTGAAAGTTGCTGCCCCATCCTGCCTGCTGTCGGTGGGTACAGGGCGAGGTGTCACTCCGTGACCCTTTGTTTTGGGAGATCCCTTGCCCTCAAAACCCCTTATCTCTGTTGCTGTTTCCGGGCTTTTTCTTTGGTCTTGAGGCCGGGCAGCTACAAGGCTTGCACGCCAGTGGGATGCAAGCCAGCGCTGCCTTCTTCCACTCAGTATGTTTTCAAGGTTAATTCGTTGTGTAACACGTACCAGAACGTCGTTTCTTTTTTCGATGTTTCATTGTATGTGTGTACAATATTTTATTTATCCGTTCCTCACTCGATGGACACTATTGTGAATACTGTTTAGCCGTTTGAGAGACTGTTTGCGGTAGAAGCTGTACCATTTTACAGAACCACCAGTAATGTGGAAGAATTCGAAGCTTCATACATTTTCACCAAAACTTACTTTGCTTTTTAAACAAATCAGAGCCATCCTAGGATGTGTGAAGTTGTTTTGCGTGCATTTCCCTGGTGACTAATGATGCTGGGCAAATTGTCATGGGCTGTTGGCCACGTGTATGTCTCCTTTGGAGACATGTCTGTTAAAGTTTTCTGCCTATTTTTAAACTGAATTGTTGGAGTTCCTTAAATATTTTGGAAATTTAACCCTTAGAAGACATAGGATTTGGAAACATTTTCTGACATTCTCTAGGTTGTCTTTTCACTCTTTTTTTTTGGCCTTTTTGTCATTTTAGGGCCGCACTGGCAGCATGTGGAGGTTCCCAGGCTTGGGGTCTAATCGGAGCTGTAGCCACTGGCCTACGCCGCAGCCACAGCAATGCAGGATCAGAGCCGCATCTGTGACCTACACCACAGCTCACGGCAACGCCAGATCGTAACCCACTGAGCAAGGCCAGGGATCGAACCTGCCTCCTCATGGTTCCTAGTCAGATTCATTAACCACTGCGCCACGATGGGAACTCCTTCACTCTCTTGATAATGTCCTTCGCACAAAAGTTTTTAATTTCAGTAAAGACCAGTTTACCTATTCCTTGTGTCCAGTGCTCATGACATCGTATTTAAGAAACCATTACCAAATCCAAGGTCATGGAGATATGTAGCTATGTTATCTCCTAGAGCGCTGTAGCTTGGCTCTAAAATTTACATCTTTTGATTCATCTCAAGTTATTTTTGCATGCAGTGTAAGGTAAGGTCCCAGTGTAGCTTTAGCACGTGATAGCCAAGTTTTGCTGTGCCATTTAAAAATTCTGTTATTGGAGTTCCCATCGTGGCTCAGTGGTTAATGAATCTGGCTAGGAACCATGAGGTTGCGGGATTGATCGCTGGCCTTGCTCAGTGGGTTAATGATCCGGCGTTGCCGCGACCTGTGCTGTAGGTCGCAGATGCGGCTCAGATCCCGCGTTGCTGTGGCTGTGGTGTAGGCCGGCGGGTACAGCTCCTGTTAGACCCCTAGCCTGGGAACCTCCATATGCCACGAGTGTAGCCCTAGAAAAGGCAAAAAGACAAAAAAAAAATTCTGTTATAGTTGATTTACAGTGTTCTGTCAATTTCTGCTGCACAGCAAAGTGACACAGTCATACATCTGTACACACTCTCCTCATATTATCTTTCCTCATGTTCCGTCACAAGTGATTGGACAAAGTTCCCTGTGTTGTTCAGCAGGACATCGTTGTCCATCCATTCTAAATGTCAAAGTTTGCATCTCCTAACCCCAAACTCTGAGTCCATCCCACCCCCCTTGGCAACCACACGGCTGCTTTTCGTGTCTGTGAATCCATTTTTGTTCTGTAGAAAAGTTCGTTTGCATCATATTTTAGATTGCACATGTAAGTGATATCATATGGTATTTGTCTCTTTCTCACTTATTTCACTTAGTGTGAGAATCTCTAGTTCCATCCATGTTGCTGCAAATGACATTATCTTGTTTTCTTTTATGGCTGAGTAGTATTCCGTTGTGTGTATGAACCACATCTTCTTAATCCATTCATCTGTCAATGGATGTTTAGGTTGTTTCCATGTCTTGGCTATTGCAAAAGAGCTGCTATGAACATAGGCGTGTATGTATCTTTTTGAATGAAAGTTTTGTATGGATGTAAGCCCAGGAGTGGGATTGCTGGATCATGTGGTAGTTCTATATTTAGTTTTCTGAGGCATCTCCATACTGTTTTCCATACCAGTTTCCATTCCCATCAACAGTGCAAAAGGGTTCTGTATATCTTCTTTGGAGAAATGTCTGTTTAGGTCTTCTGCCCATTTTTCAATTGGGTTTTGTTTGTTTGTTTTTGCTGGTGAGTTATTTGTATGTTTTGGAGATTAAGCCCTGTCATTTGCATTGTTTGCAACTATTTTTTCCCATTCCGTAGATTGTCTTTTCATTTTTTTTTAAATGGTTTCTTTTGCTGTGCAAAAGCTTGCAAGTTTTATCAGGTCCCATTGGTTTATTTTTGTTTCTATTGCCTTGGGAGACTGACTTAAGAAAATATTTCTATGGTCGATGTAAGAGAAAGTTTTGCCTATGTTCTCTTCTAGGAGTTTGATGGTGTCTTATGATTAAGTCTTTAAGCCACTTAGAGTTTATTTTTGTGCATGGTGTGAGGCCATGTTCTAGTTGCACTGACCAGTTTCCCAACACCACTTACTGAAGAGACCGTTTTCCCATTTTATATTCTTGCCTCCTTTGTCAAAGATTAATTGACTCTAAGTGTCTGGGTTGATTTCTTTGCTCTCTGTTCTGTTCCATTGGTTCATATGTCTGTTTTTATACCAGTACCACTGTCCTGATTACTGTAGCTTTGTAATATTGCCTGTAATATTGCCTTTGTAATATGCCTCCTGCTTTGTTTTTGTTTTTTTTTTTTCCACCTCAGGATTGCTTTGGCAATTCTGGGCCTTTTGTGGTTCCATATAAGTTTTTGGATTGTTTGTTCGAGTTCTGTGAAGAATGTCATGGGTAATTTGATAGGGATTGCATTGAATCTGTAGATTGCTTTGGGCAGTATGGCCATTATTATGATATTCTTCCAATCCAGGAGCGAGGGATGTCGTTCCGTTTCTTTAAATCCTCTTTAATTTCCTTGATTGTTTTATAATCCTCAGAATGAAGTCATAAACCTTGGTCAGGTTTATTCCTAGGTATTTAATTTTTTGGCGGGCAATTTTCAAAGCTATTTTTTTATATCCCGTTCCTCATATCTCACTGTCAGTGTACAGAAATGGAACCGATTTCTGAGTGTTAATCTTGTGTCCTGCTGCTTTGCTGAGTCCGTTCATCAGTTCAGGTGGTTTCTGTGTGGAGTCCTTGGGGCTTTCTGTGTAATGTCACGCATTCTGCATGTAGAGTGATAGTTGTACCTCTTCTCTTCCAATTTGGATGCCTTTTCTTTTCCTTGTCTGATTGCTGTGGCCAGGACTTCCAATACTATGTTGAATAAAAGTGGTGAGAGTGGTCATCCTTGTCTTGCTCCAGATTTTAGCAGGAAGGCTTTCAGCTCTTTTCCATTGAGTATTACATTGGCTGTGGGTTTGTCATAAATGGCTTTTATTATGTTAAGATATGTTCCCTCTGTACCCACTTGGGTAAGAGTTTTTATCATGATTGGATGTTGGATTTTTGTCAAAAGGTTTTTCTGCATCTATTGAGATGATCATGTGGTTTTTGATTTTTCTTTTGTTACTGTGGTGTATGATGTTGATTGAGTTGCATATGTCGAACCATCCTTGTGAACCTGGGTTGAATCCCATTTGGTCGTGGTGTGTGATCTTTTTTATGTGTTGTTGGATCTGTTGAGAATTTTTGTACCTATTCATCAAAGAAAGATATTGGCCTGTAATTTTCTTTTATTGGTAGTATCTTTGTCTGGTTTTGGTATTAGAGTGATGGCGGTCTCGTGGAATATCTTTGGGAGTGTTCCTTCTTTAGCCTTTTGGAAAAGTTTAAGGAGGATGAGTATAAGTTCCTCTTTGTGTGGTAGAATTTGCCTATGAAGCCATCTGGTCCTGGACTTGTTTGTAGGGAGTCTTTTTATTACATAGCCAATTTCATTTCTAGTAATGTGTCTGTTTAAATAATCCTTTCCTTATTGATTCAGTCTTGGTGAGCTGTATGTCTAAAG
The DNA here is from genome assembly GCA_004024745.2 of Catagonus wagneri. NCBI lineage: Eukaryota > Metazoa > Chordata > Mammalia > Artiodactyla > Tayassuidae > Catagonus > Catagonus wagneri. Next base: position 253,994 of record PVHT021183658.1, on the reverse strand, counting down.
AAAGTTCATTTCTTCTAGGCTGTCAAATTTGTTGACATGTAATTGTTCATAGTATTCTGTTATGTTTTTTGGATTTAGCAGTATCTGTTGAGATTTCTTATTTTTCATTTCTTTTTAAAATTTTAAAAAAATTTTAATGATTTTTACTTTTCTTCATTATAGCTGGTTTACAGTGTTCTGTCAATTTTCTACTGTACGGAAAGGTGACCCAGTCACACATCCATTTGTACATTCTTTTTTTCTCGCATTTCATGCTCCATAATAAGTGACTAGGTATAGTTCCCAGTGCTGTACAGCAGGATCTCATTGCTTATCCATTCCAAAGATAATAGTTTGCATCTTTTAATCCAAATTCCCAGTCCATCCCACTCCCTCCTCCTCCCCCTTGGCAACCACAAATCTTTTCTCCATGTCCATGATTTTCTTTTCTGTGGAAGGGTTGATTTGTGCTATATGTTCAATTCAAGATATGAGTGATATTATATGGTATTTGTCTTTCTCTTTCTGACTTCACTCAGTATGAGAGTCTCTAGTTCCATCCGTGTTGCTGCAAGTGGCATTATTTTGTTCTTTGTTATGGCTGAGTAGTACTCCATTGTGTATATAGACCACATCGTCTTAATCCATTCATCTGTCGATGGACATTTAGGTTGTTTCCAAGTCTTGGCTATTGTGAATAGTGCTGCTGTGAACATACGAGTAAATGTCTTTTTCAAGGAAAGTTTTGTCAGGATATATGCCCAGGGGGGGGATTGATGGGTCATACGATAGTTCTAGATACAGTTTTCTAAGGTGCCTCCATACTGTTGTCCATAGTGTTGTTTCTCACCAACAGTGCAGGAGGGTTCCCTTTTCTCCACACCCTCTCCAGCATTTGTTGTTTGTTATTAATGATGGCCATTCTGACCGTCATAGTAGTTTTGATTTGTATTTCTCTAATAATCAGTGATGTTGAGCATTTTTTCATGTGCTTGTTGGCCATCTGTATATCTTGTTTGGAGAAATGTCTACTCAGGTCTTTTGCCCATTTTTCAATTGGGTTGTTGGCTTTTTTGCTCTTGAGTTGTATAAGTTGTTTGCATATTTTAGAGATTAAGTCCTTATCAGTTGCATCATTTGAAACTATTTTCTCCCATTCTATAAGTTGTCTTTTTTTTTTTTTTAATGGTTTCCTTTGCTGTGCAAAAGCCTGTCAGTTTGGTTAGGTCCCATTGGTTTATTTTTGCTTTTATTTCTGTTGCCTTGGGAAACCGACCTGAGAAAACATTTGTAAGGCTGATATCAGAGAATGTTTTGCCTATGTTCTCTTCTAGGAGTTTGATGGTGTCTTGACTTACACTTAAATCTTTAAGCCATTTTGAGTTTATGTTGCATGAGTGAGGGTGTGTTCCAGTTTCATTGATTTACATGTGGCTGTCCAGTTTTCCCAGCACCACTTGCTGAAAAGACTGTCTTTTTCTCATTTTATAGTCTTGCCTCCTTTGTCGAAGATTAATTGACCATAGGTGTCTGCGTTTATTTCTGGGTTCTCTATTCCGTTCCATTGGTCCGTATGTCTGTTTTGGTACCAGTACCACACTGTCTTGATTACTGTGGCCCTGCAATATTGTCTGAAGTCTGGGAGAGTTATGCCTCCTGCTTGGTTTTTGTTCCTCAGGATTGCTTTGGCAATTCTGGGTCTTTTGTGGTTCCATATAAATTTTCCAATTGTTTGTTCTAGTTCTGTGAAAAATGTCTTGGGTAATATGATAGGGATTGCATTGAATTTGTAGATTGCTTTCGGTAGCATGGCCATTTTTACAGTATTAATTTTTCCAACCCGGGAGCATGGAATGTCTTTCCATTTCTTTGAATCCTCTTTCATTTCCTTGATTAATGTTTTATAGTTCTCAGCATAAAGTCTTTCACCTCTTTGGTCAGGTTTATTCCTAGGTATTTAATTTTTTGGTGGGCAGTTTTAAAAGGTATTGTATTTTTGTATTCCTTTTCTAATATTTCATTGTTAGTATAAGGAAATGTAATCTCTGAATGTTAATCTTATATCCTGCTACTTTGTTGAATTTTTGATCAGTTTGAGTTGTTATTGTGTGGAGTCCTTAGGGTTTTCTGTATATATCACGTCATCTGCATAGAGTGACAGTTGCACCTCTTCTCTTCCACGTTGGATGCCTTTTCTTTCTTTTCCTTGTCTGATTGCTGTGGCCAGGACTTCCAATACTATGCTGAATAAAAGTGGTAAGAGTGGGCATCCTTGTCTTGTTGCAGATTTTAGTGGGAAGGCTTTCAGCTTTTCTCCATTGAGTAAAATATTGGCTGTGGGTTTGTCATAAATGGCTTTTATTATGTTAAGGTATGTTTCCTCTGTACCACTTTGGTGGTTTTTATCATGAATGGATGTTGGATTTTGTCAAAAGGTTTTTCTGCGTCTATTGAGATGATCATATGGTTTTTGACTTTTCTTTTGTTAATGTGTGTGTGACACTGATTGATTTGCGTATGTTGAACCATCCTTGTGAACCTGGGATTAAACCCTCTTGGTTGTGGTGTATAATCTTTTTTATATGTTGTTGGATTCAGTTGGCTAAAATTTTGTTGAGAATTTTTGCGTCTATATTCATTAAAGATATTGGCCTGTAATTTTCTTTTTTTGGTAGTATCTTTGTCTGGTTTTGGTATTAGGGTGATGGCGGTCTCATGGAATGTCTTTGGGAGTGTTCCTTCCTCTTCAACCTTTTGGAAGTTTAAGGAGGATGGGTAAAATTTCCTTTTGGTATGTTTGGTAGAATTTGCCCTTGAAGCCATCTGATCTTGGACTTTTATTTGTAGGGAGTGTTTTTCTTACAAGTTCAATTTCATTTCTAGTGATCGGTCTGTTCAGTTGATCTATTTCTTCTTGATTCAGTTTGGCAGGGTGTAAGTCTCTAGAAAGTTGTCCATTTCTTCTAGGTTGTCAAATTTGTTGTCATATACTTTTTCATAGTAGTCTCCAGTGGGTTTTTTTTGTATTTCTGCGTATCCATTGTGATTTCTCCTTTGTCATTTCATATTTTGTTTTTTTAGGTTTTTTCTCTCCTCTTCTTGGTGAGTCTGGCCAGAGGTTTGCCAACTTTGTTTATACCCTTTCAAGGAGCCAGTTCTTGGTTTTATTGATTTTTCCTATCTTTTTCAATAATAATTTTAAAAAATTACTTAATGAATTTTATTACATTTATAGGTGTACAACAATCATCACAACCCAGTTTTATAGGACTTCCATCCCAAACCCTCAGTGTATCCTCCTACCCCCCAATCTGTCTCATTTGGAAACCATAAGTTTTTCAAAATCTGTGAGTCTGTATCTGTTCTGCAAAGAAGTTCATTGTGTCCTCTTTTAGATTCCACATGTAAGTGGTAGCCTTTGCTGTTGGTGTCTCATTGTCTGATTGACCTCACTTCGCATGATAATTTCTAGGTCCATCCGTGTTGCTGCAAATGTCATTATTTCTTTCCTTTTAATGGCTGAGTGATATTCCATTGTGTATATGTCGTAACACGTCTTCTTTATTCACCCCTCTGCTGATGGACTTTTAGGTTGTTTCCATGACTTGGCTATTGCATAGGGTGCTGCAATGAACATTGGAGTACATGTGTCCTTGTGAGTCATGGTTTTCTCTGGATAGGCGCCCAGGAGTGGGATTGCTAGATCAAATGGTAATTCCGTTTTTAGTTTTCTGAGGAATCTCCATACTGTTTTCCACAGTGGTTGCAACAGTTTACATTCCCACCAACAATGTAATAGGGTTCCTTTTTGTTGACACCCTCTCCAGCACTTATTGTTTGTAGACTTTTTGATGATGGCCATTCTGGCTGGTGTAAGGTGGTGCCTCATAGTGGTTTTGATTTGCATTTCTCTAATAACGAGTGATGTTGAACATCTTTTCATGTGTTTTTTGTCCATCTGTATGTCTTCTTTGGAGAATAGTCTGTTTAGATCTTCTGCCCATTTTTTGATGGGGTTGCTTGTTTTTTTGGTATTGAGCAGCAGAAGGTGTTTATAAAGTTTGGAGATTAATCCCTTGTCCGTCGATTCATATGCAGATATTTTCCCCCATTCTGTGGGCTGTCTTTTTCATTTTTTAGGGTTTCCTTTTCTGTGCAGAAACTTTTAAGTTTAGTTACGTCCTGTTTGTTTATTTTTGTTTTTATTTGTCATTACTTGAACAAGTGGATTTGAGAAGATGTTGCTGTCGTTTATATCGGAGAGTGTTTGGCCTATGTTTTCCTCTAAGAGTTTTATATTATCTTATGTTTTTATTTGTCATTACTCGTCCTGTTTGTTTATTTTTGTTTTTATTTGTCATTACTAGAACAAGTGGATCTGAGAAGATGTTGCTGTCGTTTATATCAGAGAGTGTTTGGCCTATGTTTTCCTCTAAGAGTTTTATATTATCTGGTCTTATATCTAGATCTTTAATCTATTTTGAGTTTATTTTTGTGTATGGTATTAGGCAGTGTTCTAATTTCATTATTTTATGTGTGGCTGTCCAGTTTTCCCAGCACCACTTATTGAACAGGCTGTCTTTTCTCCATTGTATATTCTTGCATCCTTTGTCGTAGATTAGTTGACTGTAGGTGCATGGGTTTAATTCTGGGCTTTCTATCCTATTCCACTGATCCAGATTTCTGTCTTTGTGCCAGTACCATACAGTTTTGATGACTGTAGCTATGGCAGTATAGTCTGAAGTCAGGGAGCCTGATTCTTCCAGCTCCTTTTTTCTTTTTCAGGATGACTTTGGCTATTCTGGGTCTTTTCTGCTTCCAAACAAACTTTAAAATATTCTGTTTTAGTTCTGTGAAAAATGTCCTTGGTAGTTTGATAGGGATTGCATCGACTCTGTAGATTGCCTTGGGTAGTGTAGTCATTTTGATAATATTGACTCTTCCAGTCCAAGAGAATGGTATGTCTTTCCATCTGTTCGTGTCATACTTGATTTCTTTCATCAGCATCTTATAGTTTTCAGAGTACAGGTCTTCTGTCTTTTTAGGTAGGTTTATTCCTAAGTACTTGATTCTTTTGGATGCAGTGGTAGGCGGGATTGCTTCCCTAATTTCTCTTTCTGATCTTTCATTGTTAGTATATAGAAATGCAGTCAGTTTCTGTGTATTAATTTTATATCCTTCAACTTTGCCAGATTCATTGACAAGCTCTAACAGTTTTCTGGTAGCGTCTTTAGGATTTTCTAGATATAGTATCATGTTATCTGCAAATAGTGATAGTTTTGCCAAACTATAGACTTCCAAACCTATGTTGAATAGTAGTGGCCAGAGTGGGCATCCTTGTCTTGTTCCTTATCTCAGCAGAAATTCTTTAAGCTTTTCACTGTTAAGAATGATGTTAGCTGTGGTTTGTCATAGATGGCCTTTATTATGTTGAGGTAGGTTCCTTCTATGCCCACTTTCTGAGGGGTTTTTATCAGAAGTGGGTGCTGAATTTTGTCAAAGCTTTTTTTGTGCATCTATTGAGAGGATCATATGGTTTTTACTCTTCAGTTGTTAACAGGGTGTATCATACTGATTGATTTGTGGATACTGAAGAATCCTTGCATCCCTGGGATAAATCCCACTTGATCGTGATGTACAATCCTTTTAATGTATTGTTGGATTTGGTTTGCTAGTATTGTGTATCAATTGTAGATTTTTGGTTTGCAGTTACCATGAAGTTTGGATATAGGGGGAGATATATATATGTGTATATGTATATATGTATATATGTGTATATGTATATATGTGTGTATATATATATATGATTGTTTTAAGTTGTTGGTCTCTTAATTGCAAGTGTGACTCCAGTGTCCTGCAGTTGTACCCTGCTCTTCTCATGATTTCTGATTTTGGTAGCATAATTGTGCATGGATGATTTAGTATCTTTACTGTATATATGCCTTTACTGGTGAGCCTTGTCATTTGTGGTATTTTTGTTTCTCGTTGTGGCCTTTTCTTTTCTGCCTAGAGAAGTTTCTTTGGTATTTGTTGTAAAGCTAGTTTAGTGTTGCTGAATTCTCTTAGCTTTTGCTTATCTGTAAAGCTTTTGATTTCTCCTTCAAATCTGAAAGAGAGCCTTGCTGGGTAAAGTAATCCTGGTTGGAGATTTTTTCCTTTCATCACGTTAAGTATATCGTGCCTCTCCCTCCTGGCTGCAGAGCTTCTGCTGAAAAATCTGCCGATAACCTTATTGGGGTTCCCTTGTATGTTATTTGTGTCTTTTCCCTAGCTGCTTTCAGTATTTTCTTTTTGTCTTTAATTTTGGTGATTTTGATTAATATGTGTCTTGGTGTGTTCCTCCTTGGGTTTATTTTTTATGGTACTCATTGTGATTCCTGGATTTCAGTGAGTGGTTCCTTTCCCATGGTAGAGAAGTTTTTGGCTGTTATCTCCTCAAATATTTTTTCTGTCCCTTTCTCTCTTCTCCCTCTGGAACCCCTATAACATGGATGTTGGAGCATTTGTTAGCCCAGAGTTCTCTCAGACTCCCCTCATTTCCTTTCAGTCTTACCTCTTTTCTCTTCCACATCAGTGATTTCCACTAGTCTATCCTCCACCTTGCTTATTCATTCTTCTGCCTCCTGTATTCTACTGTTGGCTGCTTCTATGAATTTTTTATTTCAGTTATTGTATTTTGCATCTGTTCTTGCTTAAGTTTTATATCTTGTATTTCTTTGCTCAGTGTTTCCTGTAAATTATCAATCTTTGCTTCCAGTTTATTTCCAATGTCTTGCATCATCTTCAGCATTGACAGTCTGAGGTCTTATTCCTGGAGGCTGATAATCTCCTGATCACTTAGCCATTTTTCTGTTTTTTTTTTCTTTCAACCTTATATGAGTTATAGTTATCTGTATTTTCATTTTTATAGGTTTTTGGTGTGGTGACCTTTTTGCAGACAGTAGAGTTGAAGCCTCTCTTGCTTCTGGGGTCTGCCCCCTTTGTGGCTGCAGTTAGTACTAGGGTTTGCTGTAAGCTTCACGAGGGGAGGGACTGGTGCCTGCCCACTGATAGGTGGGGCTGATTCCTATCCCTCTGGTAGATGGGGCTTTGTCTCTGGGTGAGATTAGAGGCAACTGTGTGCCTGGGCGGGGGACGGGGGGGGGGGGAGCTTTAGGCAGCCTCTTTACTGATGGGTGGGGCTGTGTTCCCACCAGGATTATTGTTTGGCCTGGGGCTTCTCAGCACTGATGGGTGTGGTGAGATTTTCCCAAAATGGCCACCTCCAGAGAAACACACGCTGATGAATATTGCCAAGAGCTTTGCCTCCAAAATCCTTCCACTACAAAGAGCCACAGTCAACCCCTGTTTTCCCAGGAGATTCTCCAAGAACTGCAGTCAGGTCCGACCCAGATTCTTATGGAGATTTTGCTTTGCCCTGGGACCCAGTGCACGTGAAAGTCTGTGTGCATCTTTCAAGAAGTGTGTCTCCTTTCCCCCCATTCCTGTGGAGCTCCTGCACACAAGCCCCACTGGCCTTCAATGCCTGCTGCTCCAGGGGCTCCTTCTCCCAGTGCCAGATCCCCAGGCATGAGGATTTGAAGTGGGGCTCAGAACTCTCAGTCCTGTAGGTGAATCTCTGTGATACAGTTACTTTCCAGGCTGAGTGGCTTCCCACCCGGGACGTATGGGCCTCCTACCTCTTGATGTGGTCTCCTCTTTGTCTTCTGGAGTAGAATATCTTTTTGAAAGTTTCCAGTACAATTGGTTGAAGGTTGCTTGGCATTTGGTTGTAATTTTGTTGTTTTTATGAGAGAGCTGAGCTCCAGTCCTTCTATTCTGCCATCTTAATCCCATTCCCCTATTGTTTTTTGAGTCTGTATTTTATTGATTTCCTGTCTGATCTTTATGATTTCCTTCCTTCTGCTGACTTTAGATTTTGTTTGTTCTTCTTTTTCAAATTTTTCTAGGTGATGGGTTAAGTTGTCATTTGAGATTTTTCTGCCTTTCTGAGCAAGGCCTGTGTTGCTCTGAACCCCCTCTGACCCTGCTTTTGCGGCGTCCCGTAGATTTTGAGTGGTTGTGTTTTCATTGTCATTTGTCTGAAGGTATTTTTTAATTTTTTAGATTTCCTCGTTGACCTTTTTTTTTTTTTTGGTCTTTTTTGTCCTTTTATGGCCACACCCACGGCATATGGAGGTTCCCAGGCTAGGGGTCTAATCGGAACTGTAGCCACCGGCCTATGCCACAGCCACAGCAACATCAGATCTTAACCGCGTCCGTGCCCTATACCACGGCTCACAACAATGCTGGATCCTTAACCCACTGAGTGAGGCCAGGGATTGAACCTGAAACCTCCTGGTTCCTAGTTGGATTCATTTCCTCTGCGCCATGATGGGAACTCCTGGCTCTTTTTTTAGCAGCATATTGTTTAGTCTCCATGTAGTTAGTTTTTTCTCATTTTTTTTCCCATGGTTGATTTCTACTTTCATGCCATTGTGGTCAGAGAAGATACTTGAAATAATTCCCATATTCTTAAATTTGTTGAAGTTAATTTTGTGCCCCAGCATGTGATTAGTCCTTGATATTGTTCCATGTGCAATTGAAAAGAATGTATATTCTAATTTTTTTGGATGTAATGTCCTGAAAACATCAATTAAGTCTGACTGTTCTTTTGTGTCATTTAGGATGTCTGTTGCCTTGTTGATTTTCTGTCTAGAGGATCTGACTTTTGCTGTGAATAGGATGTAAAAATGTTCTGCCATTGTTGTCATCCCAGCAGCTTCTCCTTTTATGTCTGTTACTATTTGTTGTATGTATTTGGGTGCACCTATATTAGGGGCATACATGTTGATGAATGTAATATCCTTTTCTTGAATTGATCCTTTTATTGTTAAATAGTGTCTTTCTTTATGGCCTTTGTTTTAAAGTCTTTATTTTGTCTGATATGAGTATTGTAACTCCCACTTTCCTGTCATTTCAATTCATATGAAATACATTTTTCCATCCTCTCGCTTTCAATTTACATGTGTCCTTGTAGGTACATATTGTAGATTCTTGCCTATTTTATCCCATCCTCCACCCTGTCTTTTGATTGGAGCATTCAGTCCATTGATATTTAATGTAATTATTGATAAATATGTGTTTATTTCCATTTTAAACCCTGTTTTCCAGTTGATTCTATGCTTCTCCTTTGTTCTTTTCTTATTCTGGTTGGATGATTTCCTTTTCTTTTATGCGCGTGTCCTCTTCTTTTTAGTTCTTGTGAGTGTATTGTTTGGTTTTGATTTCTGGCTGCCCTGTTTTTCAAATATGTTAACCCCTTCCTAAATCTGCTTCCCTTAGCCTGGTAGTTATATAGACTCAAACACATTCTAAAAAAAAAAAAAAAACCGATTTTGGGAGTTCTTGTTGTGGTGCAGTGGAAACGAATCTGAGTAGTAACCATGAGGTTGTGGGTTTGATCCCTGGCCTTACTCACTGGGTTGAAGATGTGGCACTGTCATGAGCTGTGGTGTAGGCCACAGACATGGCTCAGATCCTGCATTGCTGTGGCTGTAGTGTAGTCCAGCAGCTGAGACTTTGAGTTGACCCCTAGCCGGCACTTCCACATGCCACAGCTGTGGCCATAAAAACTGAAAATAAAATAAAATTTAAAGTTAATAAATGATCTAGATTTTTTCCTTTCCCGCATTTTATGATTTTGATATCCCTTTTTACATCTTCATGTTTATCCTTTTGCTGTTCCTTGTGTTTACTGTCATTTTTACATGTAAGTTTTTTTCCTTTTAGATCTGTGTACTGGCTATTTAAGTCATTACTTTCCAGCTGTGATTTCCTCCATCCTCTATCATCTTACATCTTTCCTATTTAGAGGAGACCTTTCAGTATTTCTTTTAGAATAGGTTTAGGATTGCTGTACTCTTTTAGTTTCTGTTCATTGGAGAAATTCTTTATTTCTCCTATTTTAAATGATAAACTTGCTGGGTAGAGTATTCTAGGTTGCAAATTTTTCTCTTTTACAACTTCAAATATATTTTGTCACTCTCTTCTGGCCTGTAGTGTTTCTCTAGAGAAATCAGCTGATAGCCTTATGGGCGTTCCCTTATAATGAACTCTTTGTTTCTCTCTTGTTGCCTTTGGAATTCTCTCTTTAACTTTTGCCTTTTTTATCATAATATGTCTTGGTGTGGGCCTGCTTAGGTTCAATTTGTTTGGGGCCCTCTGTGCTTCCTGTATCTTGATATCTGTTTCCTTTATAAGTTTTCAGCCATAATTTCTTCAAATATATTTTCAGTCCCCTTTTCTTATTCTTCACTTTATGGGGTCCCTATTATATATGTATATATATGTATTGTATTATACATATATATTGTATTATATATGTATTGGCCTGCTTTGTATTACCCTATAAATCTCCTATGTTGCTTTCATGTATTTTCTTTTTTTTTTGTTTTTGTTTTTGTTGTTTGTCTTTTTGCCTTTTATCTAGAGCTGCACCCACGGCATATGGAGGTTCCCAGGCTAGGGGTCTAACAGGAGCTGTAGCTGCTGGCCTTTGCCACAGCCACAGCAACGCGGGATCCAAGCCATATCTGCAACCTACACCACGGCTCACGGCAATGCCAGATCCTTAACCCACTGAGCAAGGCCAGGGATCGAACCCGCAACCTCATGGTTCTTAGTCGGATTCGTTAACCACTGAGCCACGAAGGGAACTCCTCATGTATTTTCTTTTGATTTTCTCTCTGCTGTCCTGACTGGGGGATTTGCATTATTCTGTCTTCCAAGTCACTTACTTCGTTTCTCTTTGTTATTCATTCTGCTCTTTAGTGCCTTTAACTCAGCTTGTGACTATGCAAGTGAATTGTCTAATTTTTCTTGGCTCCTTCTTATATTTCCTAGTTCCTTCCTAAAGGAGTCTGAATTACTGTTTATATCTGCTCTTACACTGCTTCATATTCACCCTTAATTCCTTCAGTATTTTGACTATCTCCATTTTGAACTTGGTTTCTGTTAGACTGCTGAGGTCTGTTTCACCATTTGCTATGTCAGGGGAATTCTCCTGCTCTTTTAACTGGAAATGGTTCCTGGGTTTCTTCATTTTGCTTATATTTGTTTTATTCTGTGAGTTTAGGAAAAACAACTACTGTAGTGTAGTCTTAGGGGGCTCTTTCCATGGGAGAGTGCCCCTGGGTGGTTTGTGAGGACTTACTGGTTTCTTTTATTTTGTTTGGGGTATAGGAACTGCTTTTGGTCTCTATGCTTGCTGTCTCTCTCCTCAGTGTGTACAGGCTGTTAGCTGCTTGATAGGGGTGTGTCGGTGTATGGCCTGTGCTTGCTTCCAGGAAGATGGAGAAAATGTGCAGGGCTAGTAGCCAGTGCCTTGTTGCTAGGCTCTTGACTGTGGCAAGGACCCAGGGGAGGTGGCACAGGTTGCTCCTGGTTACAGGGCCCTGGGAAGTGGCAGTGACCCTCAGGGAGGTGTAGGAGGTGTCCAGAACTCCCGGCAGCTGCAACAGCAGGGCATGTCTGTTCCCAGGGGAGTGAGGCAACAGTTGCAGTTCCCTCCTCTACAGTGACCCCAGAGGTGACGGGGGCCATCGGTGGTGCCTGTTCACAGACCGCTAGGGGTGGCAGGCAACACTCACCTCTGGAGACTAGGATGGTTTGCCCCTGCTGCCCATAGCCTGTGCACGCAGCACCCCACAACCCACAGCCCGCACCACACAAGAGGCGCCCTGCTGCCCGTGAGCCTGTGTGTGCACAGAGAAAGGTACTCCTGTGGCGGTCCGCCCCTCCTCCACTCACCCTCCCCAACAGTGGCACCTTGCTTCTTCTGCAGGCCCAGGCCTCCTCCCAGGTTCCCTCGGCTGTGGCGCTCCACTCCCCTGCCCGTGGTGCGTCACTCCCAAGCACTTCGGGCTGTATGCACACAGACAACGCTGGTCCCCTCCCCAGAACTGACCTCCAAAGCCCGAGTCCCAGCACCCAGCCCCACCTGAGTGTCTCAGGGTGTGGTGTCCCTGGTGGTGGTACTGCTGGTCCGTGTGGCTCTTGCTCTGCTTTGCCCTCCTCAGTCCGGCTGCTGCACTTTTCCCTGGAGTGTCGGTGTTCTCCCAGGGTGCGGGTTCCTTCCTCATCCACAGCTCCCTCTCAGGGGTGCTGGTTCAGTCTTTTTTTTCCCATTGTTGGCCACCGCATGGCATATGGAGTTCCTAGGCCATATGCATAGGGATAGGTCTGATCCTCAGTCACCACCTAAGCCTCAGCTATGGCAATGCCAGATCCTTAACCCGCTGTGCTGGGCCGGGTATTGAACCTGCAACTCGGTGCTCCCAAGATGCCATGGTTCAGTCTTGATTCCTTTTTTCCCCCTCTTCTCTTGCTCTTTTTTCTTTTTTTCCCTTTTTGTTCTACAGTTATATGGAGCATTTCTTGCCCTTTCTGGAGGTTTAAGGTCTTCTGCCAGCATTCAGTAGATGTTCCGTGCCAGCATGGAGATGGTTTATTTTGACGTGCTTGTCGGAGGAGGTGAACGCCATCTCTTACTCCTTTGCCATCTTGATCCCACCAGCCCGAGTGCCATTTGCTGAGGAGTCTTTTCCTTACCACTGATGAAGTCTTAGTGGTCTTGTCAAAAATCAAGTGACAATACATGTGAGGATTTGTTTCTAGGTTCTCAGTTCTGTTTCATAGTCTACTTTTCTATTTTCATTTAGTACCACACTGTTTTGACTCTGTATTGTAGCTTTGAAGTAAGCTTTGAAATCAGGAAGTATGAGTATGGCAGCTTTGCCTTTTTCAATATTGTTTTGGTCCTTCTGCATCTCCTGAACCACATGTGAATATTAGGGGTTTATTTTTGGCCTTGCCCATGGCATATGGAAATTCCTGGGCTAGGGATCAAACCTGCACTGCAGTGGTGAAAATGCCAGATCCTTATCCACTAGGCCACCAGGGAACTCTGAATATTAGGTTTTTTTTTTAGGGCCTCCGAGATTTAATAGGAATTGAAATAAATCTGTATATTGCTTGGGTAGTATTGTTATATGAACGATGGTAATCTTCTAATCAATAAACACAGGATTTTTTCTACTTATTTAGGTATTCTTTAATTTAAGCAATGTTTTATAGTTTTCAGGGTACAAGCCTTTTCCCTCCTTGAATAAATTATGAAATATATACATATAGACAGATTTTTTTTCTAAAGGCCATACTGGTGGCATAATGGAAGTATGCCTCCATTCAGTATGGAGGCATATTGAGTCCAGGTGCAGCTGAGAACTACACTGCAGCTATGGCAATGCCAGATCCTTTAACCTACTACACTGGGCTGGGGCTCAAACCCAAGCTTCTGCAGTCAGATTCTTAACCCACTGCACCACAGCAAGAACTCCTATGCTGTGAAATGTTTTATTTTTATTAATTTTATTTTTTATTGAAATACGGTTGATTTAAAATGTGCCAGTTTCTGCTGTACAGCAGAGTGGCCCAGCCATATATATATATATATATATATATATATATATATATATTTTTTTTTTTTTAATAGTCTTTTCCATCATAGTCTATCCCAAGAGACTGGATTTAGTTCCCTGTGCTATACAATAGGACCTTGTTTTTTCATTTTGCTTTTGTCCTTTTAGGACCGCACCCACGGCATATGGAGGTTCCCAGACTAGGGGTCGAATCAGAGCTGTAGCTGCCAGCCTACACCACAGCTCACAGCAACACTGGATCCTTAACCCACTGAGGGAGGCCAGGGATTGAACTCACATCCTTATGGAAACTGGTTGAGTTCATTACCACTGAGCCACAACCAGGACTCCAGGACCTTGCTGTTCATCCGTTCTGAAAGTAACCATCTGCATCTACTAACCCCAATCCCAGTCCATCCCACTCCCTAACCCTCTTGGCAACTGTAAGTCTCTTCTCTATGTCGTGAGTCTGTTCTCTGTGTCTGTTTTGTAGATATGTTCACTTGTGCCATATTTTATTTTACTTTTTATTTATTTATTTTTGGGGGGCCGCACCCGCAGCATATGGAGGTTCCCAGGCTAGGGGTCGAACAGGAGCTGTAGCTGCTGGCCTTCGCCACAGGCACAGCAATGCTAGATCAGAACCACGTGTGCGACCAACACCACAGCTCACAGCAATGCCAGATCCTTAAACCACTGAGGCGGGGCCAGGGATCGCACCCACAACTTCATGGCTCCTAGTCGGATCGTTTCTGCTGTACCACAACGGGAACTCCAGTGTGCCATATTTTAGATTCCACATATAAATGATGTCATATGGTATTTTTTTCCTCTTTTTCTCCACTTAGTATGAGAATCTCTAGTAGCAGAAGGCAGTATTTCATTCTTTTTTTCGTTTCTGAAAGTTTTATTGACGTGTAGTTGACTTAGCAGGTTAGGTGATTTCTGCTGTGGAACAGAGCGATTGGTTACACATCGCACACCCGTTCTCTTTCGGGCTCTTTTCCCACATAGATGATCCCAGAACACTGTGCAGGCTGCTGCTCGCCGCTTTGGCCAGTCATCCCATAGACCTCAGCGTGCATAGGCCAGTCCTAAACCCTAGTCCGTCCCTCCCCGACCTGTCCCCTTCGGTAACCCGAAGTTTTTCAAAGTCTGTGAGTCTTTTTATTCTGTCAATAAGTCCATTTGTATCCTTTTTTAATATTCCACAAATAAGTCACATGATGTTTGTCTTTCACTAACTTCACTTAGTGTGACAATCTTAGGTCCAGCCGTGTTGCCGCCAATGGCGATATTTCATTCTTTTTGATGGCTGAGTAGAATTCCATTGTACACATGTACCATGTCTTCTTAATCCATTCATCTGTTGGTGGACATTTAGGTTGTTTCCATGTCTTGGCTGTTGTGAATACTGCATCTATGAATATAGAGATGCATGTATCTTTTTTAGTTATAATTTTGCCCAGATGTATTCCCAGGAGTGGGATTGCTGGATTATGTGGTAGTTCTAGATTTAGTCTTCTGAGGAACTTCTACACCGTTTTCCATAGTGGCCGTACCCGTTTACATTCCCAGCAACAGTGCAGGAGGGTTTCCTTTTCTCCACACCCCCTCCAGCATTTGTTACTTGGTTTGGGGGAGGCTTTTTTTAGCCCCACCAGTGGAAAATGGAAATTCCCAGGCCAAGGACTGAACCTGCACCACAGTTGCAACCTGTGCTGCAGCTGTGGCAGTGCTGGATCCTTAACCCACTGTGCCGCCTGAAACATCCCAGCATTTCTTATTTGTAGATTTTTTAATGGTAGCCATTCTGACCAGTGTGAGGTAGCACCTCACTGTAGTTTTACTTTGCATTTCTCTGATAATGAGTGATGTTGAGCATTTTTTTCATGTGCCTGTTGGCCATCTGTATATCTCTTCGGAGAAATGTCTTTTTTAGGTCTTCTGCCCATTTTCACTTGGGTTGTTTGTTTTTTTCCTGTTGAGTTGTATGGTTGTTTGCATATTTTGGAGATTAAGTCGGTTGCATTGTTTGCAACTATTTTCTCCCATTCCGTAGGTTGTCTTTTTTTTTTTTTTTTTTTAATGGTTTCCTTTGCTGGGCAAAAGCTTGTCAGTTTGATTAGATCCCCTTTGTTCATTTTTGTTTTTGTTTCTATTGCCTTGGGAGACTGACCTAAGGAAACATCTGTAGGAATTCCCATCGTGGCTCAGCGGAAACGAATCCGATTAGGAACCATGAGGTTGTGGGTTTGATCCCTGGCCTCGCTCAGTGGGTTAAGGATCCGGCATTGCCGTGAGTTGTGGTGTAGGTTGCAGACGCGGCTCAGATCCCACGTTGCTGTGGCTGTGGTGCAGGCCAGGAGCTGTAGTTCTGATTAGACCCCTAGCCTGGAGCCTCCACATGCTGCCTGTGTGGCCCAAAAATGACAAAAAAGAAAAAACATTTGTACAGTTGATGTCAGGGAATGTTTTGCCTATGTTCTCTTCTAGGAGTTTTATGATGTCATGTTGTATGTTTAAGTCTTTAAGCCATTTTGAGCCTATTTTTGTGTGTGGTGTGAGGGGTGTTCGAATTTCATTGATTTACATGAAGCTGTCCAATTTTCCCAGAACCACTTGCTGAAGAGAGTTTTTTGCATTTTATAGTCTTGCTTCCCTTGTTGAAGATTAATTTACTGTGAGTGTCTCGGTTTATTTCTGGGCTCTATATTCTCCATTAATCCACATGTCTGTTTTTATACCAATACCACACTGTAGCTTTGTAGTATTGTCTGGGTCGGAGGGAGTTAGGCCTCCGGCTTTGTTTTGTTTGCTTACTCATGACTGCTTTGGGTCTTTTTTATGGTTCCATATACACTTTTGGATTATTCTGGTTCTTTGAAAACTGTCATTGGTAATTTGATAAGTTTGTGGATTACATTAAATCTGTAGGTTGCTTTGGGTAGAATGGCCATTGAAATAATCTTGGTTCCAAGAGCATGGGGGTTCTTTCCATTACTTTGAATCCTCTTTAATTTCCCTTGTTAATGTTTTATACTTCTCAGCATATAGGTCTTTCACCTCCTTGGTCAGGTTTATTCCTAGGTATTCTGGGAGGGGATACAATTTTAAAGTTACTGTTTTTTACATTCCTTTTCTGGTATTCCATTGTTAGTATACAGAAGTGCAGCGTCTTCTGAATGTTAGTCTTGTATCCTGCTGCTTTGCTGAGCACATATATCGGACTGCGTGCGTTCTCTGGGGTCTTTAGGGGTTTCTGTGTACAATACCATGTCACCTTCGTATATAGACAGTTTTACCTTTTCACTTCCAATTTGAATATCTTCATGAAGTATTTTTTTCTTTGATGGTATTATAAGTAGAATTGTTTTATTAATTTCCCCTAGATTATTGATAGTATATAGAAGTAAAATTTTTGTGTGTTGAATTTTGTCACCTGTAACTTTACTGGATTGATTAGCTCTAATTGTGTGTGTGTGTGTGGACTCTTTAGGGTGTTATAGATGTAAGATCATGTCGTTTGCAGGAAAAGATAATTTTTACTTCCTTTCCAATTTAGGTGGTTTTCATTTCTTTTTCTTACCTAACTGCTCTGGCTAGAAATTCCAGTACTATGTTGAATACAATTCCTGATCTTATATAGAAGTGGTCAAAGAAGGCATTCTTTTTTATTGACATTAAAATATAGTTGATTTACAGTGTTGTGCCAACATCTGCTGTACAGCAAAGTGACACAGACACAGACACACACACACACACACACACACACACACACACACACACACACTCTTTATCTTACATTATCTTCCATCATGATCTGTCCCACAAGACTGGATACAGTTCCCTGTGCTGGACAGTGTGACCTTGTTATTTATCCGTCTAAATGTAAAGGAGTTCCCCTTGTGGCTTAGTGGTGAATGAACCCAACTAGTATCCATGAGGACACGGGTTCGATCCCTGGCCTTGCTCAGTGGGTTAAGGATCTGGCATTGCCCTGAGCTGTGGTGTAGGTCGCAGACGTGCTTTGTATCCTGAGTTGCCATGGCTGTGGTGTAGGCTGGCAACTGCAGCTCCGATTCAGCCCCTAGCATGGGAGCCTCCATATGCCGTAGGTATGGCCCTAAAAAGCAAAACAAACAAACAAACAAAAAACCAAAAAGTGTACTTAGCATCCACTAAACCCTAACTCCCAGGCCCTCCCATTCCTTGCCCTTCCCCTTGACAACCACAAGTCTGGTCTCTATGTCTGTGAGTCTTTTTCTGTTTCGTAGACAGGTTCATTTGTGCCATATTTTAGAGTCCACACATAAGTGGTATATGTGGTACCTGTCCTTGCCTTTCTGACTTAGTTGACTTGGTATGAGACTCTCTACTCGCCTCCATGTTGCTGCAAATGGCATTACATCATTCCTTTTTATGGCTGATATTCCATGGTACAGATGTACCACGTCTTCTTAATCTGTCCGTCTGTCAGCGGGCATTTGGGTTGTTTGCGCGGCTTGGCTGTTGTGAGGAGTGCTGCTGTGAACCTAGGGTGCGTTATCTTTTCGAATCATAGTTTCATCTTGACATATGCTCAGGGGTGGGACTGCTGGGTTATATGCGTTCTTTTTTCAGCTTCCTGAAGAACCTCCATACTGTTTTCCTTGGTGGTCGTACCAGCTCACACTCCCAGCAGCACTGGGGGTCTCTCCTTTCTCCTCGCCCTCTTCACATTTGTTATGTGCAGTGTCTTTAATGACGTCCATTCTGACCGGTGTGAGGTGGTACCTCATTGTACTTCTACTTCACATTTCTCTAATAATTACTGATTTTGAGCATCTTTTCATGTGCCTAGTGACCTTATGTATCCTTTGGGGAAATGTCTGTTAAATCAAAAAAAGACATTCTTGCCTAATAAAAGGGGAAAAATTTTAGTTTTTTACCACTGAGAATGATGCTAGCTGTGTTTCTCATATATGGTGTTTATTATGTCAAGAAAGTTCCATTCCACAACATTTTATTTAGTGTTTTTATCATGAAAAGGTTTTGGATTTTCTCCAGATGCCTTTTCTGCATCAGTTGAGATGATCGTGTGCCTTTTCTGTCTTCATTCTACTAATGTGGGATGTGATCTTGATTTTTATGTTGAACCACCCTTGCATTCTTGGGATAAAGCCCACTTGATGAGGTCATATAATCCCTTTAGTAAGTATTTTGTTGAGAAATCTTGCATCTATATTGATAAGCGATGTTGGTTTGTAGTTTTATTTTATTGTAGAGTTTTTGTCTAGTTTCAATATCAAGGTAATGCTAGAGTTAGAGACTGAGTTCGAAAGTGTTCCTGTCTCTTCTATTTTGGAATGAGTTTGAAAGGATTGGTGTTAATTCTCCTTTAAATACTTGGTTATATAAATCACCAAAGCCATTTTAACCTAGGGTTTTTCTTGCTGTGGTTTTTTGATTAGAGATTCAATCTCCTGACTTGTTAAGGTTTATTCAGATTTTCTGTTCCTTTTTGAGCCAGTTTTGGTAGCTTGGGTATTTCTAGAAATAAAAAAATAAATAAAAAGACAGGTGGCTTGTGCCCCCCAAAAGCCTGAACTCCCACAATCCACGATTGTAAAGTCTTTTTAAAAAATTTAGTGAATTTTATTATACTTACAGTTGTGCCGCCATCATCACAACATAGCTTTGGAACACTTCCATCCCAAACCCCCAGTCCGTCCCTTCCCCACAGTCTGTCCCCCTTGGTAAAAAATAAGTTTTTCAAAATCTGCGAGTCTGTTTCAGTTCTGAAAATAAGTTCATTTGTGTGCTTTTTTTATATTGCACATATAAGTGATATCATATGATGTTTGTCTCTCACTGTATGAACAACTTCACTTAGTAGGGTAATCTCTAGGTCCATCCATGTTGCTGCAGATGGCATTATTTTATTCTTTTTTACGGCTCAGTAGTCACTGTATGTTCTTGCGTCCTTTGTCATATCTTAGTTGACCATAGGTGCTTGGGTTTACTTCTGGGCTTTTCTATCCTGTTCCATCGATCTACATTTATGTTTCTGTGCCAGTACCACACTTTTTTTTTCTTCTTGGTCCACCTGCAGCAGTGGAGCTCCTGGGCTAGGGATCAGACCCAAGCCGCGCTTGTGACTTAAGCCACAGCTTTGGCAATGCTGGATTCTCATTAATCCACCGTGCTGGGCCAAAGGCCGGACCTGCATCCCAGGGCTACCAAGATGCCGATGGTCCCATTGTGCCACAGTGGGAAGTCCATGTACCACACTGTTTTGATGACTCTAGCTCTGTAGTGTAGTCTGAGGTCAACAAGACTGAGGTCAGGGAGACTGATGGCTCCAGCTCCACTTCTCTTTCTCAGGATGGCTTTGGCTATTCAGGGTCTTTTGTGTTCCCAAATTTTAAAATATTTTGATCTAGTTCTGTGAAAGATGCTATTGGTCGTTTGATAGGGATTGCATTGAATCTGTTGATTGCCTTGTGCAGTACAGTCATTTTGACAATACTGATTCTTCCAATCCAGGAGCATGGTATGTCTTTCCATCTGTTTGTGTCATAATTGATTTCTTTCATCAGCATCTTAGTTTTCAGAGTACAGGTCTTTTGTCTCTTTAGGTAGGTTTATTTCTGGGTTATTCGTTTTGATGCGATGGTAAATGGGATTGTTTCCCTAATTTCTCTTTCTGCTCTTTCATTGTTAGCATATAGAAATGCAGTCTAGAAGTTCCCCACATGACTCAGCAGTAACGAACCTGACTAGTATCCATGAGGACTCAGGTTCGATCCCTGTCCTTGCTCAGTGGCTTAAGGACCTGGCATTGCCGTGAGCTGTGGTGTAGGTCACGGACTTGGCTCAGATCCCATGTTGCTGTGGCTGTGGTATAGGCTGGCAGCTACAGCTCTGACTTGATCCCTAGCCCAAGAACTTCTATATGCTGCAGGTGCAGCCCTAAAAAGCAAAGAAAGAAAATGCAGTTGATTTCTGTGTATTAATTTTGTATCCTGCAACTTTACCAAATTCAGTGATGAGCTCTAACAGTTTTCTGGTAGCATCTTTAGGATTTTCTAGGTATAGTGTCATGTCATCTGCAAACAGTGATAGTTTTACTCTTCCTTTACCAATAGGATTCTTTTTATTTCTTTTTCTTCTCTGATTGCCGTGCCTTGGGACATCCAACACTATGCTGAATAACAGTGGTGAAGCAGACATCCCTGTCTGGTTCCTGATCTCAGTGGGAGTTCTTTCAGCTCTTCACCACTGAGAATGGTGTTAGCTGTGGGTTTGTCATTTATGTTGAGGTAGGTTCCTTCTATGCCCACTTTCTAGAGGTTTTTTGTTTTTTTTTTTAATCAGAAATGGGTGTTGGATTTTGTCAAAAGCTTTTCGTGCATCTATTGAGAGGATCATATGGTTTGTACTCTTCAATTTGTTAACGTGGTGTATCACATTGATTGATTTGCTGATACTGAAAAACCCTTGCACTCCTTTGATAAATCCCACTTGATCATGATGTACAATCCTTTTAATGTATTGCTGGATATGGTTTGCTAGTATTTTGTTGAGGATTTTTGCAGCTATGTTCATCAGTGATATATTGGCCTGTAATTTTCTTTTTTGTGGTATCTTTGTCTGGTTTTGGTATCAGGGTGATGGTGGCCTCATAGAATGAGTTTGGGAGTGTCCCTTCCTCTGCAATGTTTGGGAATAGTTCCAGAAGGATAGGTGTTAGTGCTTCTTTAAATGTTTGATAGAATTTGCTTATGAAGCCATCTGGTCCTGGACTTTTGTTTGTTGCTAGTTTTTAAATAACAGTTTCAATTTCAGAACTTGTGATTGGTCTGTTCATCTTTTCTGTTTCATCTTGGTTTAGTCTTGGAAGATTGTACTTTGCTAAGAATTTGTCCATTTCTTCTAGATTGTCCATTTTATTGGCCTATGGTTGCATATAGTAGTCTCTTATGATCCTTTGTATTTCTGCGATGTCCGTTGTTACTTCTTTTTCATTTCTAATTTTATTGATTTGAGTCCTCTCTCTTTTTTACTTGATAAGTCTGGCTAAGGGTTTATCAATTTTTGTTAATCTTTTCAAAGAACTAGCTTTTAGTTTCATTGATCTTTTCTGTGGTTTTGTTTCTACTTATTTATTTCTGCTCTGATCTTTATGATTTTTTTCCTTCTGCTAACTTTAGGTTTTGTCTGTTCTTCTTTCTTTGCTTTAGGTATAAATTCAGGTTGTTTGAGGTTTTTCTTGTTTCATGAGGTGGGCTTGTATTGCTGTAAAATTCTTAGAACTGCTTTTGATGCACCCCATAGGTTTTAGAGTGTTGTGTCCTTGTTGTCATTTGCTTTTAGGTATTTTTCAGTTTCCTCTGATTTCTTCAGTGATCCATTGGTTGTTTATAGCATGTTGTTTCGTCTCCATGTGTTTGTGTTTTCGGGTTTTTTTTTTTTTTTTTTTTTTTTTTTTTTTTTTTTTTTTTTTTTTTTTTTTTTTTTTTTTTTTTTTTTTTTTTTTTTTTTTTTTTTTTTTTTTTTTTTTTTTTTTTTTTTTTTTTTTTTTTTTTTTTTTTTTTTTTTTTTTTTTTTTTTTTTTTTTTTTT
>PVHT021183658.1:221722-231849 GCA_004024745.2 Catagonus wagneri | reverse complement strand
TATGGAAGTTTGTGGACCAGGTGTTGAATCCTAGCCACAACTGCAGACTACACTACAGCTGAGGCAATGCTGGAACCTAAGCCACTGCTCCAGGCTGGGGAGTAGCCTGCACTGCTACAGAGACAGTGCCAGGTCCTTAACCCACTGTGCTGCAGCGGGAGCTCCCTACATATTCTGAGGGGTCGTTCTCAGTGCGCTAGGTTATCCAGCCAGTTAGATTCAAGGGTTCCAGACAGAGTAATCATATGCAGGGATTTCTCATCTAGCTTGCGCTTCCTGGCCCGTCAGCCCCACCCTCTCCAGTCTCGGGCCGAAGGTGGCAGTGCTGTTTCCAAGCTCAGGCCTGGAAGAGCATGAGACTGACGCCATTGCCTGGTTCCGGCTTTACTGAGCACGTGGTTGGAGGTGGGCTCGTGCAGCGGCTTCTTACCCTTAACATCAGCCTTGGCCGCCGCTACCCATTTACTGCTCCCGTTTCGCAGGTGGGACAATAGCCTTGGCCATGAGGTACTTGCCCAGGGTCACACAGGCAGTGCGGGCCTGTTTGAAATCAGGTTCGCCTACCGTGTGTATTTCAGCAACTCTGCTATACCGCTCCCTTCCTTCCCGGCGGACGGCCGCCGTTCGGGCCCAAGGCTAGAGCGCTCGAGCTCCAGCACATCCCTCGCTGCCCCGAGCGGAGCCCCCGCCCCCGCCCCCGTGGAGGAGCTCCTGCCGCCGCTGCCACCCGAGGCCGCACCCGCGCCCGGAGGCCTTGGGGAGAAAGCCTCGTGTGGACAGCACGCGCAGTGCAAGCCAGCAGCGTGTGCACGCGCACTCGGCTCTCGTGTACCAAAGGTAATTTCCAGAAAGATCCACAGAAACTGGTGGTGGTGGTTCCCCCGAGGAGGCGGCCGTCAGGGTTAGAAGCGCTCGCCGCGTTTCCCAGCCCTGCGTGCGTGTGCAGCCTCGGGTGCAGCCTGCAGGCCGGGGTGCGGGGGCCGGGCTGTCGGCTGCGGAGCCCCGCAGACCGGGGCCACCGCGCTGTGTGCCCCTGGCGGAGTTACTGAGCCGCTCTGAACCCGGAGTCACCGTCCGCTCGATGGGACGGCGGTGCTACCTACCTCGAGGCTGCTGAAAGGACTGAAAGTGCTCGATAGCAGAAGGGCTGGGGTTCCCGTCACGGCTCAGCGGTAACACACCCAACTAGTGACCGTGAGGACGCGGCTCCGTCCCCGGCCGCGCTCATTGGGTTAAGGATCCGGCGCCGCCCTGGGCTGGGGTGAGGGTCTGTGGCCGTGGCCGGCAGCTGCAGCTCTGCTTCCACTCCTGGCCTGGGAACCTCTATATGCGGCAGGTGCGACCCTAAAAAGAAAAAGGAAAAAAAGGAGAAGGGCTTCCTGACAACGTGAGAACTAGTTTTCCTTACTGATGTCACCGAACGATTGATAGTGCATTCACCGCCAGTAACCGCCGCGCCAGCCCTTGGCCGGGAGGTTCACGCTGACTCTAGCCTGAGCGGCCGGGGCGACAGTGCCCCCTGGTGGACGCGTCGTGAACTGCGCCAGATAACTTCCCCCATCAGAGAAAGAGCATCTGTCAGAATTCAGCTTTATTTCTTCCGTTTCAACCATGATATTTCAGCATAAACCACTTAAGAACAATGATATACTCTGGTGTAACAGTCCAGTAATCAAAATCGGGCAGCTTGGCGTTGACACAATACCATTAGCCAGCCCACACATCCATTCCAGTTTGCCAGCTGTCTGCACGGCGTTCTTTCTAGGTAGCTGCTTCCCGACCTGGTCCCATCCAGGGTCTCAAAGGCAGTGTGCCTGCTGGGCCTCTCCGGTTTCCTTGAATCTTGAACCACTTCTCGGCCTTTCTGTATCTTCTGCGACCTTGACATTTTTCTTAGAGTTCAGGCCAGTCACCCTGCAACCTGCCCCACCGCCCGGGTGTGCCGCTCTTCGTCTCGGCTGGGTTCCTGCTGTGTGTTTGTCAGGGACCCCACGGGCACTAGGTCACGTTCTTCTCAGGTGTGCCATGTTTGTCCCAGCCCTGACGTTCACTTCACATCTGCTGGGAGAGCCGGGAGCCGAGCTGCGCGTTGTCACGCAGCCAGTCGGGTCCTGGGTCCAGGGGCTCCACGGGAGCTCAGGGCTGCAAAGCAAGACCCGGCAGCCGGGGCTTCCTCAGACCCTGCGATCTGGCTCTCCACGGGTGGACAGCAGGGTCGTCTTCACAGCGCAGCGGGCCAGCTGCCTGGACCCCCCCACCGAACCCCACCCTCTCTGCTTCACCCTTTTCTAGTTACTTTTCAAACTTTTTAAACTTTTTCATAAATGATCCATCACCTTTTTTTTTTCTTTTGTCTTTTTGCCTTTATCTAGAGCCGCACCCGCGGCATATGGAGGTTCCCAGGCTAGGGGTCTAACAGGAGCTGTACCCGCCGGCCTACACCACAGCCACAGCAACGCGGGATCTGAGCCGCATCTGCGACCTACAGCACAGCTCACGGCAACGCCGGATCATTAACCCACTGAGCAAGGCCAGGGATCGAACCCGCAACCTCACGGTTCCTAGTCGGATTCGTTAACCACGGAGCCATGAAGGGAACTCCCATCACCTTTGTTTTTACTAACACATTTCAGCCAAAGCTTGAGTCCTCTCCCCCTTCACCTCCCCCTCTTCCGAAGTAACCGGTTCAGTCTGGTGAGAGCGAGCGCGCTTTATTGCTGGGGTGACACACACCAGGCCGGCTGTGCTCTCTCCCTACGAATGGTCACCGCAGGTCAGTCTGAGAGAAGCGTCCCTGGCAGGCCGTGGAGGCTGAGCTAATTATTAGCCGCATCACCGCCTTCCAGCCCGTGGCCACACGAGTGGCTGTTTCGCTGACCCCTGTGGCTGGAGCCTGCCGTGTTTCCAGGGCCTCGCTGTTACGAAGCACGCTGCCCTGTGGCCCCAGCGAGGACCCCTCCGAGGGAAACACGCGCTTCTAGGACCTGGGACCACTCCTGGGGTGCCCGTCCCCCGAGTGGACTCCTCACGGCGGATGAGGAGGGTCCCAGCCTTGCGTTCGCTCAGCCGTGGAACCGCAGGACGCGTGGGAGCTCTGAGAGCCCCTGGGCTAGGCCTGCAGTGTTTCCGGGGCTCTCGGGGTTCTGGGGCGGTGGGGAGTTCCCGCTCTGGCGCAGTAGGCTTGGGGCATCTCGGCAGCACCAGGACGCAGGTTTGACCCCAGCCTCGCCACGGCGGGTTAAAGGACGCAGTGCCGTGGCAAAGGTGCGGGGCGGCCAGGGCGGGCGGGTGGTTTCCAGGTGGGAGAAGCTCGGGGGGAGCCTGAGGGCTTCCCTGGAGAGAAGCCGGTCTGTATCTCACGGCCCTGCGCCCTCAGGGGCCGCCGCACGAGCTGTGTGGTGGCCTCGTGACCCCTGCCCCCTTTGGGGACAGGTGTCTGCAAGAGCTGCCCTCGTGCCTGGCGCTCTGCTGGGTGCCCGGCTGGGTCCCGGCATGCCCACGGCAGCCGCCACGTCGTGACCTTCTCCAGCTCGCACTCGGGCCCGACTCAGTGCTCCCACCCCTCCCAGCGCAGCAGCGAGCGCTGCCAGGCCGCGTCTCTGGGCTCCCTCCCGGAGGTTCTGGCCGAGCGGACGGCACCAGGGCCTGGGAGTGTGCACTCCGAAGCGTCCGCTGGGGGCTCAAGCAGCTCGGCCGCGCCTCTGCCGCCGCCTCTGCTTCTCTGGCAGGGCTCACGCGCCACCAGGCTGGGCAGCCAGGAGGTAACCTGTTCTCCCCAAAGCTGTCACTCCTCGCACGTTTCTCCGCGTGGGTGCGAACCCGTGGGAACCGCGCCGCTGAGCGGGGCTGTGCAGAGTCGGGTGTCTCGGGACACAGGAGGCTGTTCAAGTGCGGGTGTGTTGGCTGCACCCCACGCCCGCCGCAGAGGAAGGTCTGGGGGCGGCCTGGGACTCCGCACTTGCAGCCGTTCCTGCAGCGAGGCCGTGGGTCCACGCCTGCCTCGGCCCTTGGCGAGGAGGGGAACAGGAGCCCAAAGGAAGGGCGACGTGTCCGCCGTCAGCTTCGCGCTCCATCCCTGTTCTCGGCGGTTCCCGTGGCCGGCGCTCCTGTCGTCTGAGACACCCCACCGGGCTGTGCCGGCTCAGGCCTCTGCTGCACTGACCAGCCTGGTCCAGTCCACGGGCTTGGCCTTCAGTTCCACTGTCCCCAGACGGGCCGTCGGCGCGAACACAGCTCTCCCCTGCCCTCCCTGCGGCCTTGCAAAGACGTCAGACAGACAGACAGACGTGACCAAGGCGTACAAACAGAACCCCACTTTATTAGCAGTTAGTTCGAGGTTGTACATTAATGGAGGAAGGTTCCCTCTTTGAACGCAACCCAAGCAGCTGGTTTACGGGCACTGGTCAGGCCCCGGGAAGGAGACAGCCGCCCTGACAGACCCCGCCTCTGAGCCAGCCCGCTGCCCTCCCAGGAGGCGACACGGGCTTCATGCACAAATCACAGAGGAGCCCCTAGCTGGTAAGAAAAGCCGCGGTCCTGGCCTTCCCGCCCTCATCCTCCCAGGAAGCAGAGGGCGGGAGGGACTAACAGGACACAGCACAGCCAGAGTCTGCCCTAGCCCTTAACCTTGACCCACACCTGCCCCTTGGGGGCGCTGAGGCCAGTTGAGGGCCAGGCGGGCAGCCAGGGCAGCCAGGGCCCGTGGGCAGGGGGAGGGTCTGGGACCTCAGTGTCACTGCAGCTGGTGACCCGCTTCCCTCTTGGACGTCTGGGCATCTGCGCTGAAGCCCCGCGCTCCGGCTGTATCCAGGGGAATGGGATTGCGTTCCTTCGCAGCCGGGCGGGGGCGGGGGTGGAAGAGGCGGCTCGCGGGCGGGGCGGCCCAGGCTGGCTCGGCTCCCGTGCACAGACCACGGGCCGCCAGCAGATAAAAACCCAGCGCCCACAGAGAGAGGGCGAGGGGCTGCGTGGTGCCCTGTGGCCCATCACAGGGCCGAGGAGGGCACCACAGGGTCCCCAGGGCCAGACAGGCCAGTACCGCGTGGCCAGCCGCCACGCCCGGAGCCGCCTCTTTGTAGCCTCCTCCCGCCTTTCCGCCTGGGCCCGGGTGCGTGGCTGGGCCCTCTGCCCACCTGGCACGCGGTACAGGTGACAGCAGTGGGCATCTGGGGCTGGACTGACGTTCTCGAGCCAGCACGAAAGTGACAGCCCCCACAGTCCACCCAGGATGGGAGGGACGCTCCGTGACACCACCAACAAACCAGACGATCCGCGCGAGGGTCTGTGGGCAGCAGCGTGCCGGCCTCCACAGTCACGTCCAAAAAGCCAGAGCGGGCACATGGGAAACTTGAGGCTCCAGAGAGACTGTGGGTGACCGTTCCGAGATGCAACGCGTGTACCTTAACCGGTCCCTGACTCCACAGCCAGGAGGGAGTCAGTTTTCTGGGGAAAGAGCAGCAGGAGTGAAGGGCGGGGCTGGGGGCACCACTGTCGTCTTGGGTGTGGCCTTGGCCCAGGGCAGGAGCAAGCCCTCGCAGAGGCTGGGGCGTCTGCCGTGGGGTGTGCGCATGCCCGCAGCTTCTCAGCCAGCTGGGAAGGGACGATCCGGTGGAGGGAGGCTGGTGGAGAGAGGCGGCGGCGCAGAGAGAGATTTCTGAAACGAGGCAAATGTTAGTTTCTAAGTCGGGGTGGGGGGTGGAGGGTGGGGGGTCCCCAGAAAACGCCTGGATAGCACTGACCTGCTCCTGCTGCCACCAGCCTGCGGGGACCCTGGGCTCTGCGCGTCGGCCCGGTTTTCTCCGGGGGGGACAGGCCTCTGCTTCCCGCTGGCGCCGGGGCCCTGGCTGTTCCCACTCAGGGACTCGGCAGAGACCCCTCTTTGAACCTCGGCCTCCTCCGAGCGCCAGCCACCCACCCCACGGGCAGCTCTAGAGCCCCGAGTGACAGGCGGCTGCGCGCCACGCCCACCAGCGCCGGCCCCCGGCAGGCAGGGCAGGGTCACGGGCGCAGTTCAAGCTCGTGCCCGTGTCCTTTCTTTTTGTTCAGACGGTGACTCGGTGCACAGGGAAGGCGCCGAGGCTGCTGCCCGCACTGAGCTCGGGTCTCCGCTCCAGGCCGGGGCTGTGTGCTCCCCGCCGGGAGCGCCCGCCGCGCTTCCCCCGCGTGCTGGCCGCGGCTCCTGCAGAGACGCGTTAGTGGGAAGGGAAAAGCAGCGGGACAAGACAGGCCCAGAACACGTGACAGGCCGAGTGCCAGGCTCCCGGAAGGGGCTGGACCAGGCCTCCACTCCGTCCCCTACTCCCACAGGCCTCGAAGCAGCCTGTCCCCTCACTGGGTCAGAGGACAGGGAGGTGGGCTGCCCGCCCCCCGAGGACGGGCTCCGGGAACCCGCGGAGGATGCGAGCCCCGGACGCAGGCGTCCAGCCAGCGGGCAGCTGAGGGCGGGAGGGGGGCCGCTTCTCTGGGGCCGACGACAGCACCCGCAGGTGGCCCACAGAGCACTTCTTCCCGCCCCGCGCAGAACCTGGGACTCAGACCTGGGCTAGTGGGCTAGGCAGGGACCTTTCGGGGGGAGCAGGACCGAGACACGCTGCAGAAGTGGAACTGAGAAGGCTCGAAGGCACCCTGGCGCGGAGAGAGTGGTTTGTCCCCATATCCTGGAGGGACCACGGGCTGACGGGGGCAGGGACGGGGACCTGGCACAGAGGAGGCCCCAGGACGGGCTCAGGGCAGTGTGGCACTTCGGGGGAGAGAGCACTGGACTCAGAACCGGGAGCCTCCGGTCAGGGCTCGGCCCCGCTGGCGACCAGCTGGGCGACACCGGCCCGGGAGGCCCCCTTCCTCCTCTGGACCCGTGGCCACGCCCGCTGAAGGGCCCCCCGCCCCCGCCTGCTCGGGGCCCCCGAGCTGGCCCAGGCTCTCCCGAAGGGCTTTGTGAGGTGTCAGGCCAGGCTGAGCCGGCAGCGGGGACCCCCAGCCTGGGCGACTTCACATTGTTAAAGGGGGGAGAGCAGACCCGAGGAAGCCCAGAGGTGGCCCCGTCTGTAGGGGCCCCGAGGGCAGCTCCAGACTAGCACCGTTGGGGGCGGGTGGGTGTGGGGGGGTCGGGCCTGCCTCTGCCAGGCTCTCCCCGCCCGGCCCGGCCCTTTCCTTTGGCCTACGGTCCCCAGCGCTTCAGGAAACCTGCTTTCCCGGAGACGGTGGTCTCCGCTGCGTCTCAGCAGCCCTGTCACCGAGCGCAGCGCCGGGCCAGCCCCTCCAGGGCCACTTCTCGCCCGGTCCCCGAGGCGGGAAGACACGCCCTCACCCAACCCATTCTCTGCGCCGAGAGCTAACAGCCTTCGGGGCTGGGGCTTGCCATCACTCTGTACAACTTAATTAAAAACAAACCCAACCGAAAAAAAAATATAATATATATATATACACTTTATGTATGTAACACAGTGTGACCCCAGCGCCCGGGGTGTAAACTCTGGCACCAAAAAATTACTAAAATCCTCTAGCGTCTTAGTACTGGGGAGGTTAGGGCCACAGGAAGCTGGGGCCAAGCAGGGACGGGGTCCCCCAGCCCGCCCCGCGTCTGCCGGGCGGAGGGGCACGTCCGCCCCCGGGACCGCGTACGGGGCGGACTCACGCGCCTCGGCCTTTTACCACAGGAAACACCACACGGGTCACGTCCCGGGGAGGAAGCGGGGCGGAGGCCTGGGGCTCTGGCTCCCCCCGGCATGGCTGCGCCCGGGCGCTGGAGGCCGCCGTGGGGACGCGGTGGAGACGGCGGCTGCCAGCGGTTCTCTGCCCAGAGGCGGAACGCGACACGTGGCCGGAAGGGGCGCGGAGGGTCGGCCGCTCAGAGGGCCCCCCGTCCCGGCTGAGCCCCGCGACGAGCCCCGTCAGGGCCACGGCCCCCCGACCCCGCTTGGCCGAAGGCCCGGCCGGGCTCCTCTCCCCGACGGGCCGGAGGACGCGGAAGACGTGGCGGCCGGCAACGCTGCGTGGACAGCGGGCGGGGAGCGGGGTCTCGCGGCCCCCTTCCCACCGGCGTGCGGCCTTGCCCCGGCGGGCCGGGCCGGGCGGAGCGGGCCTCCGGGGGAGGCAGGTCCTGCAGCCACGGACCCGGCCCGGGGCTCTCGGCGCGCGCAGGCCCGCCCCTGCTGGGCCGCGGCGGAGAGTCGCTGCGAAGCGCTCGGCCAGCCCGGGCCCAGCCCCGCTCCGCAGGCCAGTCGGCTCAGTGTGTGGGGGCCGCCGCTGCCGTCACATTCAGTCCGGCGGCGGTGGCGCTGCTACCTGGTGTTCTGGAGCTCCTCCCGCAGCCAGGTGGGCAGCGTCTGGCCCATCTTGTAGAGCAGCTTGGAGAGCTCGATGTTGTGGTCCCGGTAATAGTCCCTCAGGAAGGCACGGGACTGCAACGGGAGGGCACGCTCAGGCCGCGCGGTTCAGGGTGACCCTGCCCCGCACGACCAGCGCCCCCACGACTGTTCACAGCCTCCTTCTACATGGAGTCTTCAAAAGGGAACTCATGTAACAGGAGCAAAGAACAGAGCACACAAGGTCAAAAATCTTGTCATCGGAAGAAAAGAGCATGAATCAAAATCAGGGGCAAATAAGAAACTCGGAATGGTACAAAGGCCTAAATGTACGCCATGACACCACAAAACTTCTAGAGGAGAACACAGGTAAAACATTCTCTGACCTAAATCACAGGAATGTTTTCTTACGTCCTTCTCCCAAGGCAAAAGAAAGAAAAGCAAAAACAGGAGTTCCTGTCATGGCTCAGGGGAAACAAATCTGACTGACATCCATGAGGACACAGGTTCAATCCCGGGCCCGCTCAGCTGGCTGGGGATCCGGCGTTGCCCTGAGCTGTGGTGCAGGTCGTGGCTCGGATCTGGCGTTGTTGTGGCTGTGGTGTACCCCTAACCTGGGAACTTCCAAATGCCTTGGGTG
Source organism: Catagonus wagneri (assembly GCA_004024745.2). Taxonomy (NCBI): domain Eukaryota; kingdom Metazoa; phylum Chordata; class Mammalia; order Artiodactyla; family Tayassuidae; genus Catagonus; species Catagonus wagneri. Next base: position 222,906 of record PVHT021183658.1, on the reverse strand, counting down.
TGGCCCTAAAAAGAAAGACAATAAAGTAAAATAAAAGCAAAAATAAATGGGACCAAACTTTAAAGCTTCTGCACAGCAAAGAAAACCAAAACAAACAAACAGACAAGGTACTGGATGAGAAAATATTTGCAAATGATGCAGCCAACAAGGAGCTGATTTCCAAAACAACAGTGTCAGAAAAACCCAATCAGAAAATGGGCGGAAGAGCTAAGTTGACATTTTTCCAAAGAAAGCATACATGGGTTGTGTCCTAAATGATGTTCTGAGTAGAAATAAGAGCTTCCGACCTTCTTTCATAAAAGCAACGAAATTACAACCAACTGTTGAATAACCTTCAACAAAGTAGACTGGAAACTATCAAAAAAGATATCCTACTCTAGCAAAGAGGAGGCCGTGTCGAGAAGGTAGGAGAGGCAATTATCCGATAGAAGGAACCCCATACCCGCCACATGGGCAGACCTCCAAGTACTGTATCTCAGAGACTCAGCTACAGGACTGAGAGTTCTGAGCCCCACGTCAAGTCCCCACGCCTGGGGACCTGGCACTGGGAGAAGGAGCCCCCAGTGGGGCTTGTGTGCAGGAGCTCCCCGGGGCTGGGGGGAACCGAGACACCCTTCTTGAAAGGTGCACACAGACTTTCACGTGCACTGGGTCCCAGCGCAAAGATCTGGGTTGGACGTGACCGCCCTTCTTGGAGGGTCTCCTGGGAAAACGGGGTGGCTGTGGCTTGTTGTAGGGGAAGGACATTGGAGGCAAAGCTCTCGGGAATATTCGTCAGCATGTGTTTCTCTGGAGGGGGTCGTTTTGGGAAAATCTGGAGCTCCCCGCATCAGCGCTGAGAAGCCCAAAGCCAAACAATAATCCGGGTGGGATCACAGCCCCACCCATCAGTAAACAGGCTGCCTAAAGACCTCCCCCCAGGAACACAGCCGCCTCTAATCTCACCCAGACAAAGCCCCACCCAGCAGAGGGACAGGAATCAACCCCACCCACCAGTGGGCAGGCACCAGTCCCTCCCATCAGGAAGCCTACAGCAAGCCCCTCAACCAACTTCAGCCCAAGGGGACAGACATCAGAAGCAAGAAAGGCTTCAACCTTACTGTCGGCAAAAAGGACACTGTTAGGCCGGCGGGGACAGGTAGCGGCCCCCCCAAATGGCAAAGAGACCCCTCTTATCAAACAGA
>PVHT021183658.1:203702-220722 GCA_004024745.2 Catagonus wagneri | reverse complement strand
ACCAGTCCCTCCCATCAGGAAGCCTACAGCAAGCCCCTCAACCAACTTCAGCCCAAGGGGACAGACATCAGAAGCAAGAAAGGCTTCAACCTTACTGTCGGCAAAAAGGACACTGTTAGGCCGGCGGGGACAGGTAGCGGCCCCCCCAAATGGCAAAGAGACCCCTCTTATCAAACAGACCCCATGAGGAACGGACAAGCCTGCGCGGGAAGATAGGCCACCAGCTGCACCCGCGCCAACAGACGATGGAAGCCACACCTACCCGGAAAGCCCCCAAACGCCTACCCCCGACCAATCACCTAGGGACACGGTGGTCCCTTGCCTAATTTGGCAAAGGCACTACCCGGATCCAGACCCGGAACCAACTAGGCTTAAAAACCCCCGCGCTCCCAACCCGGGCGCGACTTCCCTGACTCCATGCCCGAGTGTCACGGAACCTCGCCCGGGAGCCAGATTCTCCAATAAATCATGATCACCGCCTTTTGCATGTATCCCCTGCTCGTTTCTTTCTCCCCTCTTTCCGTGCTAAACCAATTTCTTGCAGACACCACACTAAAAGTCTACACAAAATGAAAAGGCAGAGAATTATGACCCAGATAAAGCAACAAGTAAAAACCCCAGAAAAACAACTAAGTGATTTGGAGATTACCAACCTCCATGAAAAAGACTTTATTATTTTATTGTTTTTTTGCCTTATCTAGGGCTACACCCGTGGCATATGGAGGTTCCCAGGCCTCCTTCTTAACCACTGAGCCAGGACGGGAACTCCCAGAAAAAGACTTTAGATGAATGATAATAAAGATGATTCAAGATCTGGGAGATAAACTAGAAACAAAGATTGGTAAGTTACAAGAAACACTGAGCAAAGAAAAAGAAGATTTAAAGATTAAGCAAGCATAGATGCAAAATACAGTAACTGAAATTTAAAAATTCACTAGAAGGAACCAACAGCAGAAAACAGGAAGCAGAAGAATGAATACATGAAGTGGAAGACTGCAGGAAATCACTGATGCAGAACAGAAAAGAGAAAAAAGACTGAAAAGAAATGAGGACAGTCTAAGAGAGCTCTGGAGAAACATTAAACACAGCAACATCCGTATTTTATAGGGATGCCAGAGGAGAAAAGAGAAAAAAAGGGCCAGAGAAAATATTTGAAGAGATAATAGTTGACAACTTCCCTAACATGGGAAAGGAACCACTCACTCAAATCCAGGAAGCACAGCGAGTACCGTATAAAACAAACCCAAGAAGGAACACCCCAAGACACATACTAATCAAACTAAACCAAAATTAAAAATACTGAAAGCAGCTAAGGAAAATAAATAAATTACATACAAGAGAACTCTGATAAGGTTATCAGCTGATTTTTCAGCAGAAGCTCTGCAGGCCAGAAGGAAGTGGCACGCTATACTTAATGTGATGAAAGGAAAAAACCTCCAACCAAGATTACTTTACCCAGGAAGGCTCTCATTCAGATCTTAAGGAGAAATCAAAAGCTGTACAAATAAGCAAAAGCTAAGAGAATTCAGCACCACTAAACCAGCTTGACAAAAAATAACTAAAGGAACTTCTCTAGGCAGAAGAGAAAGGCCACAACTTGAAACAAAAATACGACAAATGACAAGGCTCACCAGTAAAGGCATATATATACAGTAAAGATACGAAATCATTCATGCACAAATATGCTACCAAAATCAGAAATCGTGAGGAGGGTATAAATAAATGCAGGACACTGGAGATGCACCTACAATTAAGAAACCAGCAACTTACATCAGTCTTGTATATACACAGACTCCCATATCCAAACTTCATGGTAAGGGCAAAGCAAAAACCTCCAGTAGATACACAAATAAGAAAAGGCAATCCAAACACCACACTTAAGATAGTCATCAAACCACAGGAGAAGACAACAGGAGAAGGAGGGAAGAAGAAAGAGCCACAAAAACAAGTCCATGACTGACCGTTAGTACAATGGTAATAAGAACATACCTATCAATAATTACCTTAAATGTTCATGGACTGAATGCCCCAACCAAAAGACACAGATTGGCTGAATGGATACAAAAACAAGACCCATATACATGCTGTCTTCAAGAGACCACTTCACTTCTAGGGACACATACAAATTGAAAATCAGAGGATGGAAGAAAATATTCCATGCAAATGGGAATCAGAAGAAAGCCGGAGTAGCAATACTTATATAGGCAAAATAGACTTAAAGAATACTGTAAGAGACAAGAAGGACATTATATAATGATCGCTCAACCCAAGAAGATGTAACAATTGTAAATATCCAGGCACCCAACACAGCGTCACCTCAGTACACAAGGCAGCTGCTGACAGCCTTCCAAGGAGAAACTGACAGTAACACAGTAACAGCAGGGCACTTTAACACCCCACTCACAACAATGGACAAATCATCCAGACAGAAAATCATGCATTAGACTGGATGGACTTAATACATATTTATATAACATTCCATCTAAAAGCAGCAGAATACATATTCTTCTCAAGTGCACACAGAACATTCTCCAGGATGGATCGCATTCTGGGACACAAAATCAAGCCTTGGTAAATTTAAGAAAATTGAAATCATATCAAGCATCTTTTCTGACCACACATGTATGACTGGAAAGCAACAACAAGGAAAAAAATGCAAAAAACCACAAAAACGTGAAGACTGAACAACACGCTACTAAGCAACCAACAGATCACTGAAGAAATCAGAGGAAATTAAAAAATAGCTGGAAGCAAATGACAGCAAAGACACAGCACTCCAAAACTTACGGGATGCAGCGCAAGCAGTTCTAAGAGGAAAGTTTATAGCAATACAAGCCCACCTCAGGAAACAAGAAAAAGCTCAAACAACCTAACTTTACACCTAAAGTAACTAGAGAGAGAAGAACAGACAGAACCCAAAGTTAGCAGAAGGAAAGAAGTCATAGAGATCAGAGCAGAAATACATGAAATAGAAACAAAGAAAACCACAGAAAAGATCAATGAAACTAAAAGCTGCTTCTTTGAAAAGGTCAACAATATTGATAAGCCCTCAGACAGACCCATCAAAGAAAAAGAGAGAGAGGACTCAAATCAGTAAAAGTAGGAATGAGAGAGGAGACGTTGCGACGGACGTCACAGGAGGGTCACGCAGAGGAACCTAAGAGACCACTACAAGCAACTATACGCCAATAAAATGGACAGCCTAGAAGAAATGGACACATTCTTAGAAAGATACAATCTTCCAGGACTAAAGCAAGAAGAAATAGAAAAGAACAGACCAATCAAAAATACTACAATTGAAACTGTATTTAAAAAACTTGCAACAGGAGTTCCCATCGTGGCTCAGTGGTTAATGAATCTGATTAGGAACCATGAGGTTGTGGGTTCGATCCCTGGCCTTGCTCAGTGGGTTAAGGATCCAGCGTTGCCGTGAGCTGTGGTGTAGGTTGCAGACGCTGCTTGGATCCCGCATTGCTGTGGCTGTGGCGAAGGCCGGCAGCTACAGCCCCTGTTAGACCCCTAGCTTGGGAACCTCCATATGCCGGGGATGTGGCCCTAGATAAGGCAAAAAAAAGACAGAAAAAAAAAAAAAAGTTGCAACAAACACAAGTCCAGGACTACATGGCTTCCCAGGCAAATTCCATCAAACACTTAGAGAAGAGCTAACATCTGTCTTTTTGAAACTATTCTGAAAAACTGCAGAGGAAGGGACACTCCCAAACTCATTCTATGAGGCCACCATCACATACCAAAACCACCCAAAAATATCACAAAAAAAGAAAATTACAGGCCAGTTTCAATGATGAACACTCATGCAAAAATCCTCAACACAATACCACTGAATCGAATCCAGCAATACATTAAAAGGATTGTACACCAAGGATTTATCCCAAGAATGCAAGGGTTTTTCAATATCTGCAAATCAATCAGTGTGAGACACCACGTTAACAAACTGAAAAATAAAAACCATATGATCCTCTCAATAAATGCACAAAAGGCTTTTGACCAAATCTAACACCCACTTCTGATAAAAAACAAAAACAAAACAAAACCTCCAGAAAGTGGGCATAGAGCAACATTATAAAGGCCATATATGACAAACCTACGCTAATGTCATTTTCAATGGTCCAAAGCTGAAAGAATTCCCGCTAAGATCAGGAAGAAGACAAGGACGTCCACTCTCATCACTGTTATTCAACATAGTTTTGGAAGTCCCAGCCACGGCAATCAGAGAAGAAAAAGAAATAAAAGGAATCCAAATTGGAAAGGAAGAAGTAAAACCATCACTGTTTGCAGATGACATGATACTATACCTAGAAAATCCTAAAGACTGTACTAGAAAACTGTTAGAGTTCATCAGTGAATCTGGCAAAGTCGCAGGATACAAATTAATACGTAGAAATCAACTGCATTTCTATACTAACAATGAAAGAGCAGAAAGAGAAATTAGGGAAGCAATCTCGTTTACCATCGCATCAAAAAGAACCAAATACTTAGGAATAAACCTACCTAAAGAGACAAAAGACCTGTACTCTGAAAACTTTAAGACGCTGATGAAAGAAATCAAGGATGACACAAACAGATGGAAAGACATGCCATGCTCTTGGATTGGAAGAGTCAAATATTATCAAAATAACTATATTCCCCAAGGCAATCTACAGATTCAGTGAAATCCCTATCAAATTACCAAGGGCATTTTTCACAGAACTAGAACAAAATATTTTAAAGTTTGCTTGGAAGCACAAAAGACCCAGAATAGCCAAAGCCATCCTGAGAAAGAAAAATGGGAGCTGGAGGAATCAGGCTCCCTGACCTCGTATCATACTACAAAGCTACAGTCATCAAAACCGCATGGTGCTGGCACAAAGACAGAAATACAGATCAGTGGAACAGGACCTGAACAAAACAAAAACACAACCCACCAAATGGGCGAAATATCTGCAAATGAAGTGACTGGCAAGGGTTTAATCTCCAAAATATACACACACCTCCTGCAGCTCAATACCCAAAAAGCAAACAACGCCATCCAAAAAACGGGCAGAAGATCTAAACAGAGTTCTCCAAAGACGACGTACAGATGGCCAAAAAACACATGAAAGAATGCTCTCCACCACTAATTACTAGGGAAATGCAGTCAGAACTTCAGTGGGCGACCGCCTCACATGGGTCATAATGGCCGTCACTGTGAAACCCACGAACACGTGCCGGGGGCTGTGGGGAAAGGCGAGCCTCCCCCCGTCGGTGGGAAGGTTAATCGGTGCAGCCACTACGGAGCCCAGCATGCAGATCCCCCAACACTAACAGCAGAACCACCAAACGATCCAGCAGCCCCCCTCCCGGGCATCTATCCAGAGAAGAATCAGCACCCCAACGCTCAGAGCCGCACTGCTGACAACAGCAAAGACCCAGAAACAACCCAAGTGTCCACGAGCAGACGGAGGGACAACCATGTGCCATGTATACACACAGGAGCATCCGTCAGCCGTGAAAAATGTGCGTCTCCGCACTGCAGCAGCACGGGTGGACCTGGAGATGCTCGTACTAAGTGAATCGAAGGCAAGTATCGCATGACAGCACTTACACGTGGAATCCAAAACAGAGCAGGTCTGCTTATAAGACAGAAGCAGACTTAGAAAACAGACTTACGGTTACCAAAGAGGAAAGGCGCGGGGGGCCAATTAGGAGTATGGAATTAACAGACACGCACTACTATAAAAACATAGGCATGAATCTACTGCACAACACAGGTAGCTGTATTCAATATCTAATAACCTATAATGGAAAATAGTCTAAAATGTATATACATCATTGAGTAACTCTGCTATACACCTGAAACTATCAATTATACTTTGATATTTTTCTAAAGAAGAGCAAAAGGTAAGAAACAAGGGGAAACGTAGCCAGAGTCCCAGTGTGTGCCCCTCCCCTGCATCACTGGTCATTTGCTGTTCTCTCCTACAAAAATGCCTTACCTGGAGCTCCCACCATGGCTCAGCAGTAATGAACCCGACTAATACCTGTGAGGAGGCAGGTTCGATCCCTGGCCCCGCTCAGGGGGTTAAGGATCCGGTGTTGCCGTGAGCTGTGGTGTAGACCAGCATCTGTAACTCCAATTGGACCCCTGGCCTGGGAACCTCCATATGCTGCAGGTGTGGCCCTAAAAAGACAAAAGAACAAAGAAGAATGCCGTGTCCCTCTATTCCAGAGGCCTGAACACCAGCCCATCCTTGGGCCCACCTCTGGAGACCCCCCCCCACAGTTCCTGCGCGGAGCACTTCCCGCCGTGCGCTCTGCTCGCCGGCACACGGGACCCGTTTCCCGCTCCTTGAAGGCAAAGCCCACGTCTGACTCGTTCTCAGAGTCCCACGGCACCGTGACAAGGACCTGCTCACTGGACCGGCTCCTCCGAGCCGCCGCCGTACCCTAGGCCTCCCCTCCTAAGAGTACCGCGCAGGAAAGCCGAGGCACTGGGCGCTGGGTGAAGGGTAAAGACTTCCCACCCGCGCCCGGCACAGGCCCCTCCAGCTGCGCTCCCGCACAGGCGGCGCGGCCGCCACTTACATCCGAGTCCATCTCCGGGTACCTCCGGCCCTTGCTTCTGCCCAGACACTTGGTCTTCCCGCCTTCGAGCAGCTGGCACCAGAACCCTTTCTTCGGGTCAAACCTGCAGAGGCGGGGAAAGCCCTTCCCACGTCAGGCGGTGTTCATGTTCGCGGAGCCCAGGGACGGCGGAGCCGGGGCCGCGGGCCCTGCCTCTGGGCTCCACCCGCGCGCCCGCGCCTCTTGCGCCTCTTCCCCGCGGAAGGCGGCCGCGCCGAGCCCTCTCCTCCCCGCTGCGCAGGCTCAGTCCCTGCGGCAAGTCCCCCTCCTTACTCGGGGATCTTCCTGGCCCTCAAGAGGCCTTTTTTAACCCATGAACCCAGAGGCCGGGGTCGGGGAAGGCGGGGGCAGCTGAGTGGGGGTCCTTTCGCTTTTTAACAAACTCAACCTTTATCAAAGAAACCCTCTGTCTACTGCTGTGTTTACGCATGTGTGCATCATTGAAAGTTTTTTTTTTTTTTTTGAGTAAATTTCAGAAATGACAGAGCAAGTCTGCCTTCAGGACCTGAGGTTCTGGGGAGAGGGAGCGGAGACACAGCAGCAGAACTCGGCCCAGCTCGGGAATCGCGCGGACAGTCCTGGGCCTACGGACAGCGGGAAAGGGGGGGGCAGAACTCCTGAAGGGGGCGCGGGGCGGCCCGGGTGCTGGTCCTGATGCGAGCAGCGGTGGTGGCCCAGGCCGACTGCCCCAGTGCACACCGTCTTTCCAGAGAGGGGCCCCGGGAGGGAGGGGCTGTGACTCCGTCCCCAGCATCCGGGGGGACAGCGAGGCTGGAGGGACCTGGGACACAGGTCCGAGGTCACACAGCTAAAGAAGCAGAGCCTCGGGGCCCCGACCCCGGCCTCTCGGCCCACAGCCACACGCGCGGCTGCTGCTTCCTTCTGCCCTCTGCACCTCACTCCCAAGGCGGGAAACCCAGCATTCTTGCTGCAAGACTTTCCTAAGAAGGTAGCTGGGGAGGTGGCCTCATCTCCCCTCCTCTCGAGAAGCCCTTCATCCGGCCGAGCGTGTGACCTGTCGGTGACACGCACACCAGGGGACAGCCCCTGCCCTGAGACCCTCAACTCCGGCGGGCACCTACTCGCCCGGGCGGCCATTCCCAGGGCACTCGTGCCGAGTTCTGAGTGATGGGGATTATTAGGCATCAACAGTATTTACATTGTGTTTTCCGTGAAATTGTAGTGAAGTCATAGTCTAATGCTAAGAAACCCTTGTGGGAACTGCAGTTGCTCACTGTTTATCTAAGTTACCTAGACAAAACACTCTGAAAATGTTTGGCCCAGACTGAAAAGAACCCCTCAGGGGTACGACTGACCAGAGAGCAGAGTTACCACCCCCCTTTTCCTTGAGTCAATACCTTTATCAATATGACTCAAGTCATAGTTACTTTTCTGCTAAACTGCCATCAGGGACATCCACACTTGCGACTCTAATTAATGTGCTTCTCTCTCACAATTATTCAAGCGCTTGGCTTTTGGGCCCTGGTGCCTGCTCGGGACATGCCCTGTTGAAAGATCGGAGTAACGCTCACGCCAAGGTTTTGTGGTAGTCAATCGTGTTCGTCACCCCGAGGAACTTCTGCACTGTGTCCATCACTTTGGCAGGCTCTGTTCGCAGCAGTTTGCCATCCAGGACAAGAATCTGGAATTTTAAAAAGGGAGAGGAGTTCCCGTCGTGGCTCAGCGGTTAACGAATCCGACTAAGAACCATGAGGTTGCTGGTTCGATCCCTGGCCTTGCTCAGTGGGTTAAGGATCCGGCGTTGCCGTGAGCTGTGGTGTAGGTTGCAGACGTGGCTCGGATCCCGCGTTGCTGTGGCTGTGGCGAAGGCCGGCGGCTACAGCTACTGCTAGACCCCTAGCCTGGGAACCTCCATATGCCGCAGGTGCGGCTCTACATAAAGGCAAAAAGATAAAAAACAAACAAAAAACCAAAAACAAACAAACAACAAAAAAAAAAAAATAAAAAGGGAGAAAGTCAACTGAACCTGTTTTTTGTTTGTTTTTGAATTTTTTAGGGCTACAGCTGTTGCCAGGCTAGGGGTTAAGTCAGAACTAGAGCTTCAGGCCTACACCACAACCACAGCAACACCGGATCTGAGCCGTGTCTGCGAGCTACCCCACGGCTCACAGCAACGCTGGATCCTTAACCCACTGAGCAGGGCCAGGGATTGAACCTGCATCCTTGGGCATACTAGTCTGGTTCATTTCCACTGTGCCACAACAGGAACTCCTGCTGAGCCTGTTTTCACTCCGGTGGCAAACAAACAGGGCCCCAGCCTTCTGAGCCCGCAGCCATGGTCGCGAGCTGGGGAGGCAGCACTCTGCACGGCCTGCCCCCGCCTCGACGGGAGGTGTCCTGGGCGGTGTCAGCCCTGCTCTCTGCCAGCTTCCTCCTAGAGTTTAGGCTGTCGCCACAACCCGGCCTCCGCTCGGGTCCCCACGTGCCCTCCCGCCTCTTCCCAGCCCAGCCCACACGTCCCACCGCCTGAGTCTTCCAGAGGGTCCCTCCATCATCTCAGCCACCTGGCCCCGCCCACTGCCCCTCCATCACTCACGCCCCCTCCCCGGGCCTATTCCAGGGCTTTCTGGGTCCCCTAGGGGTGCAGAGCCTGTTGTGATGGGCTAAGGGCTTGGGATGAACGAGACTGAAACCTCTGAAGGCCCCAAAGATCTAACTCTTCAGCGTTTCTGGCCTCGGAACGGTTAAGACAGATTCTGAGGCTGTCTGCTAACTGCCCTGAGTCCCGGCTGGACGCCCCCCCGAGGCCAGGGGCAGGGGGCTACCTGGTTGGCGTGAAAGGCGCCGAGCCAGCGCTCGAGGTGGGTGGCGTACCAGCCGGGGACCAGGCAGCGGTTCTGCAGGGCGCGCAGCTTCGCGGGTGCGTCGGGCCCAGCCGTGATGGCCTCGTGGAAGGTGTACCTCAGTGCTGCGGGGTCGTCGTGGGCTCGCTGGTGCTGCAGGCGAGGGGCGGAGAGGCCCAGCACGTCACACGGAGGACCCAGGGGAAGAGGCTCGTGGGGGACGGCCACCGAGAGGCAGCCAGGAGACCCTCGGCTGGAAGCAGCAGGCCCGGGTTCAAGTTCTAGCTCTACCTGTCTCTACCCTCTGAGCGCAGGGACGCCACAGCCCTCGCGGCCCGAGGTTCCTCATCTTTGCAAGATGGGCGCTGGCCCAGATCGGAGCTTCCAGATGCTGGTCACCTGCACAGCATCTCTGCGACTTCTGCCAAATCCACGTAACCCATCCTTGGATTTATATAAATGCAGTTCAAGGGAAACCTCCAGACTGCCTTCGCAGAGGGAAAACCAGGATAAGCCGTCATCCAGAAAAGGGAACTGGGAACAGCACAGGGCTAGAGCGGTGCTCCCCAACATGGGGCAGAGCCGGACGCCGGCTCGAGCCACCGATGAGGCCAGGACGGCGCCCCGGCGGGCTGGGGGCCGTGTAAGAAGAGACGCCGCGCGCCTGTGCCCTCTGCCCATAAGGACGCAGAGAAGGCGGCTGTCTAAATGCCAGAGGGGAGCTCTCACCACGAACCAAATCAAGGGGCACCTTGACTAGGACTTAGACCTCTAGGCTCCAGACCCGTGAGAAATGAATTGTGTTGGTTAAGCCTCCCAGAGTGTCATACTCGCTGTGGCGGCCAAACGGACTGAGACAGAAGCACCGGGCAGGGCCTGGAGAGGGCAGGACATCTGGTCTGAACCACCTAAAACAGTGCCACGGACAGCTGGCACCCGAGAATCCCCAAGTCCGGAGATCAGGAACCCGGGCACCAGGGGCAACCCTCACGAGCCCACCAGAGATCACGCGCAGCTCGGGGGGCGGGGGGCTCGATAATGGCGCCTGGCGACACCTCCTCTTGACCCCTGGGAGGCAGGCCGCCGTCCTTCCCCCCCAGCGCTGCTGGGACTCGGTCCCTCCTCGTCCTGCCTCAACCGTGGACAGGAGCAAGAACGGGGGCTGGCACTTGCGGGGTCTGGGCTAAAATGCCAGCACACGGACTTGAGCTAGTCCATGGCCTGCCGAACCGGTTCCCATGTGTGAGAGGGGGGCAGGCCCAAGCCCTCTGCCCTCTAGAGAACTGCAGGGACGCTTCAGCGGGGGCGGCGGGCGGCAGCAGCGCGGGGCAGAAAGGCAAGCGGTGCTGCCCAGACGGCCCCCCCTGCAGCCCCCCACCCCCACCCCCGCGGGCTCCGCTTGCTGCAGGAGCCGCTGTGCGCGTGGCCGGTCGGGGGCGCTCGGCAGGGCACAGAGAAGTGGCCTTTATTTCCCAGGGATAAAGGCCGGACAGAGGTAAGGAGCAGACATTGCTACAGAACACGAGGAGAAGCAGGACCGGCCTCCAGACCAGGCGGTCCCCGGGCTCGGGTGAGGGGGAGGGAGGGTCCGAGGAGACGGGGAGGGTCTACACCTGCCTCCCCCCGGCCTGTGGTCACCACGAGGCCCCAGAGAGGCAGCGGGCCTCGAAAGCGTCCAGGGGAGCAGGCTCAGAGGGTGGGGGGCCGGGCCTCTCGGCCAGGAGGCCCCGCGCCGGCGCCGCAGCGTCTCGGGAGGCGGGCGGCGGGGGAGGCAGGCCCATGGCCGGGGCCCAGGCTCTCCCGCGAGCGCCGTGGCGGTGCTCGGGAGAAACGGAGTCGGTCCCGGGAATTAAAGGACGTCCTGGCTCTGACACAGTCGGGGAGGGGCTGGGAGTCCCGCTCTCACCCCAGCCGCAGTCCGGTAACTCCCCTACCTGGTCGCATGTGCGTGCTCCGCCAAGAACGGCGGCTGCTGTGTCTAGTCCTTCTCTGAACTCCCAGCCCAGCCCAGCCGGCGCCCAGCGAGGCGGCCACCGGCAGCGTGAGCCCAGATCACCGCGCACCAAGTCTGGGCTCCGCCAAGCGGGGCCCAGCCTCCGCCTCTCGCGGCGTCCGACTCAGAGGCAAATCCCCAGACGAAGCCAGCAAGGCGAGCAGGCCGCGCGCTGGCGACGACGACGGATGAACCCTCCGCCAGCCCGAAGCGCAGCGCAGCCGGGCCCCTGTCCTCACCCAGGCCCACGCTCCGGGGACGCGCGCCGAGTGCCCCCGGCCTCCACCGCCGCGAGCGGCAGACAGCGCCCCCGCGCGGCCGGCCCGGCTCACCTGGTACCAGGAGTAGGCTCGGTCGGCCGGGTTGATGAGGATGCTCAGAATCTTGGCCTTGGGCAGCAGCGCGGCCGCGCGCCGGGGCGCCAGCTCCGAGTCGAAGTAGTTGGCGCTCTTCTCAAAGTAGAAGTCGGAGGTGGTGTTGGAGGGGACAGGGAAGAAGTCCATGTACCTGCAGGAAGCCAGAGGGGCTCGCAGGCCAGACTCAGCAGCAAGGGGCCCGAGGGGCGCGGCCCGGAGGGCGAGGCTCCCTGCGTGGGACCGGGAAGGCCAGCCGGCACGCCGCTCCGGTCAGACGGACTCGCGTCCCGCAAGGGGCCCCCACCGAGTGCCTGCCTGCGCGCTCCCTGCTGCGAATCCACTCCTCCCGGGAGACCTCGGGTCGGGGGGTCGAGGACGAGCGAGAGCGCGGACGGCCGAGGGCAGCGGCCGGGCTGTCACGGGGCCCTACCTCTCCCTGCCGCCAGGGGGCGAGAGGGGTCGCCTGTGACCAGGGGCCGCCAGCGCCGCGGGGAGGGACCCCTTCGGCGACGGCGGAGCACAGGCGTCTCTGCCCTGCCAGGGCTCCTTCCGAGCCGTCACCGTGGGGCACGGGACGAGGCGGGGAGGGGTCGCCCGCCGTGCACGCCCGCCCCGGCCTCGCGGGCTGAGCCTGCCAGCTCCAGACGAACGCCCCACAGCTGCCCAGAGTGGCTGTCGCACCTGTCCTCTGAGACCGCCGCAGGCTGAGGGCCCCTCGGAAAACGAACTGGGCACTGCAGAGCCCCGGGGCAACGACTCATGCAAAACAGAGGTGCGACCTCGGGGGGGGTCGCGGGTCAGGAGCCCAAGCGGCCCACCCTCGTCGGGGGGCAGGATCGCCACCCATCCTGGGTCAGGGCTCCCCAGGGTGGTCCCAGGGACCCTCTACCGGAATCGCCTGGGGGCCTCTGCACCTCCAGATAAAAAATCCCAAGACTTATCTTGGAAATCAGGCCAAAAGAGCGCTAGCTCTCTCCTGTTATAAACTAGTGTCCAGGAGCTCCCCGTGCAGCTCAGAGTAACAACCCCGACTAGCATCTGTAAGGATGTGGGTTCAATCCCTAGCCTCACTCAGTGGTTTAAAGATCTGGCATTGCTGTGGCTGTAGTGCAGGCCGGCAGCTGTAGCTCGGATTCAACCCCTAGCCTGGGAACCTCCGTATGCCGAGGGTGCGGCCCTAAAAAGCAAAAAATAAAAATAAAAATAGCACCTGCGTGTCCACAGTTCATTGTCTGTCACAGCTAAGTGGAGAAAGCTCTCAGAAAGAAGCTTTTTACCTCGGTGTTTAGCCAAGTCATTTGGCAGCAAAACCTGACTTACGAATCTTACTTGGCATAAACATTCACACACTTGGCTACAGACACATTAATGTATTTGCTAATGGCTGCTGCCCCAGAACCCAACGAAAGTGCTGCTATTTAAACGCACTGCGTCTCACCCCGCCGCCTCCAAACCGGGGAGGACGGCGTCCGGCTGTCGCGGGCTTTAGCTAAGAGACGGGGGCACCGTGGCGGCAACAGGCGGGCAGAGAGACAAACGGCGGATAAACGAACGTGAGAAAAAACACCAAAATACCAACAGAAGAATGCCCATGATGCTTCTACTCAGACCACTGCCGCAAACGTAAACAAGGCTGACACGAGTATAAGTAGGTTCAGGAAAAACAAACAGGAGAGAGCTGCCCGCTGCGACCCCCCGTGTGAAGCCACCTCCCGCAGCGCCGCCCCCGGGAACCTCGGGACACAGGCTCAGGCGGGAGGCTGTGATCTCGGCCACCTCCCAGGGACTCCCTGAAGGCCGGCGAGCACCTGTGAAGGGCTCCCCAGGACGTCTCCCGCGCCCCAGCCTATGGTCCCTGCTCTGTCCCCAGCTCTTCTCCTCTGGGAACGGGGTGCCGCTGTGCTGCGGGGGGCTGGACGCCGAGGCGCGGAACCCCAGCAGCGATGGGAGGGGCAGAGGGCGTCCTCAGCCGGTGGCCCGCCTGTGACAAGGCTCCAGCAGTGTGACTCAAGGGGCACCGCGCTCTGGCCTGTTTACAGGAACCTGGGCTGCGTGTGAGCGAAAGCACCGGCTGCCTCCTGCCGTGGTGCTGCCGACCTCTGCCCGGGCGGCCCCCATGGCGTCAGGCCCATCCCGCCGCGGCCGGAGAGGCCCACTTACCAGTCGATGCCCTTGTGATAGTTGTGGCCGTTGAAAAACTGGATCTCCTCGAAGGTCTCTGAGCTGGGGTAGTTGCTGCTGAGGTCGGGGTGCAGGCCCAGGAACAGGTAGAGGGCAGTGGTGCCTGCGGGGGGAGGGCAGCTGAGACCGGGGCCCGGCCCCCAGCACAAGGCGGGCCCCGAGTCTGGGCTCGGTCCCGGCCCCACTGCTCCCTGGGGACACCAGAAAAGTCCCTGCCCGTCTCTCGGCGTAGCTTCCTCCTCTCTCTGGGGAAGAGGTCACAGGGTGACTCAGGGTGGGCAAAGACGTGGCCTGCATGTGGCACCCACGCCAGCATCCGCTGCGGGCATTGCTACCTCATCACAGCGTATTCTGCGTCACTAAACAAGGACGTGGTCTCGGTGCCACGTCGCTGTACCCCAGCGGTCACGTGCACTCAATTGCTGGCTCCTCAGAATCCAGGGTTCAGGTGGCTTCTGCCAGTTACTTCTGGCTCCAGGCCTCCGTCCCCTCCAGGACTTGGGGGGCTCAGGCAAAGGGGGGCCCGTGCTCTCCAGTCTAATGGGAAATTCCTGCAGGGCCAGGAAACCTGGCTTGGAGGTCCCCCGCACTGCCTGAAGCGCAGGGCCTGCCCCCGAGACAGCCCTTCCCTCCCCGTGTGCGCGTCTGCAGTCTGTGTCCTGCAGCGAGCTTCCAGCACAGCAGCGGGCTACGGGCTGGGTGCTGAGGAGCGTATGCTTCGAGGTCACAGAGAGGGTCACCTGCCGTTCCTGAGTGTGTCAGAGAGAGGGACTTGGGGCTCCGAGTCGGGTCTGTGAGATGGGAGGGGCGCCGCCAAGACTCGGCCGCGAGTCCCTTGTCCCCCCGCGCCGCCCGGCAGCCGGGACCGACCGATGCCTGTCCTCTCGGCCCTGAGCCCCGGCTCCCCGGCTCCCCGGCCTGCAGGGCAGCCGACCTGGGCCGATCTGCTCTGACTCAGGGGCCCCCAGGGGGACGCGGGGCGAGCCCCCGAGGCTGTGGTTCAGGACAGACGGGAGCAGTCAGCCAGCCCCCGACCTCTGCCCGCTTCGCTCCGACTTCCTGGGAAAGAGGCGGCGGATCACAGCGCAGAGGGAGCGGGGCGAGCTGGTCCCCGGAGCTCTGCGGCCGGGACAGCAGGCGGTGGGGGGGACGGTCGGGAGCAGAGGCACCTGCCTGTCTTCTGGGGGCCGATGACGAGGAGCTTGGGGAAGCGGTCGCACGTCTTCTCCTTGGACCAGATGTCTTTGTGCCGCTTGTCCTCGCAGGGGTCCTGGAACGGCAGCGGGGGTGTTGGGGCCCGGGGCTCGGCGGACGGGCTCCCAGCGCACACAGGGCATGTGGCTCCTACAGCCCCGAAGGACACGCCTGACAACAGGATCTCCACTTTGGGCCATGGAGACGCTGGCAGGCAGGGGCCACTTCTGGTCAGTCTCGAGCTCCCAGACAGAACCCAGCGAAAACGCTCAGCCCAGGCACGTAAGAGGCCCTCGTGAGCTCCTACTGCTGAATATGAAAGTTCAGCAAGGGGTCAGCGAACTTTTCCTACAAGTTTTAGAAAATCTTTTGACATGTTTAGTAAATATTTTAGGCTTGGGTACCATCTGGTCTGTTTTAAGTTTTCTTTCTATTTTTTGTCCTTCTAGGGCCGCACTCGCAGCATACGGAGGTTCCCAGGCTAGGGGTCAGATCTGAGCGTCGTCTGTGACCTACAGCACAGCTCACGGCAACGCCGGATCCTTAACCTGCTGCGCGAGGCCAGGGATCGAACCTGCGTCCTCAGGGACACTAGTCGGGTTCGTTTCCGCCGAGCCAGGGCGGGATCCCCTGCTATGACTTTTCAGTTGTGCTGTTGTAGCTTGAAGGCAGCCACAGACACTCCGCACAGGAATGAGCGCGGCCGTGTTCCAATAAAACCCCATTTGCTGAGACAGACCGCAGGCCACCCTGGACCCCCAGTCGGGGCTCTGAGACCAGCACTCCGGCTGCTGCTTCCAGTTTGTGACCACCCCGGGGCAGACTTGCCCAGGAACCGTCCCCGCAGGTTGCCGTCTGTCCCCTCCCCAGGCTCAGAGCCGCAGTGAGCGTCCGCCCGGCTGGGGCTGCTTCCCACACTCTCACACTGTGCTCACCTGCTCTGCAGAGGCCGGCTGAGTGTGCGTGTCGGGAGGTCTCGTGTGCACAGAACAAGCACGAGTGCCCACGCTGGTGAGCCAGCCTGCACCTGAGCTTACACTCGAAATGGGCAGAGGGCATGAGGGCTGACACCCTGACCCGTGCCCGGAGCGCCTGGCGGGCAGGGTGGGCCTTCCATCCCTGCCACGAGGCACCCCGGCCACCCGCACCACCCACCTGCCAGAGCGGGTCCTTCTCCTCGGAGAAGAGCTGGAAGTACTTCTGGGCCAGCTGCACCGGGGGCAGCGTCTGCAGGCGCAGGTTGGTCCAGGAGCGCAGGAAGCGCACCAGGTGCTGGAAGGTGTACAGGCCCAGGCGGTCGTTCCCGTAGTTGGACAGGTGCGTCATGAAGATGCTGATCTGTGCGGGGGAGGGGGGGGTCACCTCCCAGCCGCCTCCAGCACCTTCACCCTGCGGCCAACCCTTGGTCTTGCTTCAGCTTGCAGGGCCGCTCGGTGACCAGTTCAAGGTTCACTGGGGCCGCCAATAACCTCGCTGTGCGACCTTGGGGGCCGCACAGCCACGCAAACCCAACCTGACTGATCGCAGCCATGGCAGCCCTGCAAGGGGAAGCAGACCCCCTGTGCAGCCGCGGGGGCCTCATGTACGTTTGTGGCCAGAGGGTGCGGGGGTGCATGGAAGATAAGGGGCGCATGGAAGATAAGGGGTACAGGTCACCCTGAAAAGCTGAACAGCACCGCCACCCGTCACTAGCTAATGTTGTTGAAGCGTGGACGACCACTTCCTTCTCCAGATGAGGAAAGAGAACCCTGAACGCTCAGATGAACAGTTTTAAGTGTGTCATATGCATACATGGTTTAATACTGTGTACGTGTATCATTTACATGCATGTACGTACTTTAACACGTTCACGCGCCAGGGACGCTCACGTGTGTACACGCGCAGAAAAAGAA
>PVHT021183658.1:118078-203602 GCA_004024745.2 Catagonus wagneri | reverse complement strand
CCGCCTCCCCCCCCGTCCCCCCCCCGCCGCCAGCGCCGAGGACGCTCACGGGGTTGAGCAGCACGGTGAGGAAGAGCTCGCCCCCGTTGATGATCTTGTCCAGCTCGCCGGAGCCGCCGGGGTACTCGTTGTAGAAGATGGTGTGCGTGAAGAGGCCGCACGTCTGCCGCGGGAGGACCTGGCGGGAGAGGGCGGCTGCGGCTCCTCCGGGCACGGCGGCGGCGGCGGCGGGAGGCCCTGCCTCGGACGCACAGTGCGGCGTCTCCTCGGAAAGGCGGCCCCTCGTGTGACCCCGCGGCCCCGCCCTCGGGCTCTGCTCCCCGAAGGCCTCGTGCGGCCCGTGACGGTCCCCCGGGCGCGAAAACGCCACTTTACTCTGCGGGGACCCCGCGCGGCCCGAGGGAACGGACGGGCAGCGGCAGTTTCCGGAGCCGCCGCCCGGGAGCGCCCCGCCCGGCCCTGGAGCGGCCCCCTGCGCCTGCGCGCTCGGCCTCAGCGCCGCCTCCGGCACTTGCGCTCGAGCGCCGGTCCGCGTGTTCACGACGCGCGGGGAGCCCCCGTCTGTCGCGCCCAGAGCCAGGGGGACGCGGGGGACGCAGCAGGCCAGCGGCCAGACCCCAGGCCCCGCGTCCGGCTCGCCGGCAGCTCCCGCTGCTCTTGGTTCTACCGGAGCCCAGGGCCTGCGCTCGCTTAAAAGCTTCCCCTCGCGGACTAAAAGCTCAAGTCCATCCAGACGCCCTGGGTGGCCGACAGACCTGCTCCCCGCCGGCTCCACTCCCGTCAGTCCCCTCTAAGCGGGGCAGCCCCGGCAGGAGCCTTGCTCGTCTGCCGTGCGCGCGCGCGCGCGCGCTTCCTCCCGCAGCAGCAGGGCTGCGCCCGGGGTGTTCAGCTCCTCCCGTCCTGGCCCCGTCCTGGCCCCCTCCTCGGGACGCCCACCGTCTGACTGCCCCGGACGTGACACGTGATCCCCGTCTCCCGCCTCTGGAGCGTCAGGACCCCCAGAAAGGGGCAGACGCGCGTCCCACGTGCACGGCAGAAAGCGGCCCGAAGCGCGTCGCCGGCCCCACAGCCAGCTTCCCGGGACGGCAGGTGCACGCGCCCCGGGCCCGCTCACCATGATGCCGTCGTGGATGAAGCCGCGGCGGTGGCGGGCCGGCTTCAGGTGGGGGTACTCCTCCGTGCTGGTCACGCGGACGCTCCACACCTGCTTCCAGGCCTCGTACAGCTGCGCGTGCACGGGGTAGACGCCCGAGTGGTGGGGCGCCACTGCGTACCCCATGTCTGTGGGAATGCCGTGCTCCTGCGGAGAGGGGCAGGGGGTGAGCCCGGAGCCTTACTCGCCTGGCACCACAGGAGAGAGAAACCCGAGGCTGGAACGCAAGGCCCGGGCCCTCCCGGTACAGACGGGAGGCTGTGGCTCGCGCTGAGCAAGGCGCCCCAGGGCCTGGGGGAGAGGGACCGGCGGCGGGCGGGACTCCAATCAGCCCGGCCCCCGCTTCCGCCGGCACCGGGGGCCGGGCCTGCCTCCCTCGGCCTAACTGGAAGACGCACGCGCTCGGGCCGAGCCGGCGCCCAGGCCTCAGCCCTCCTTGCTGGGCACCTCCGCCGGCTCCTCGGGGCTCCCACCGCGGCCTGAAGGTGAGGGCTCGGGCTCAGGAAACAAGCAGGCCCGGCTCTGACTCCTGGCCGGACCTTGTACTAGCCGGCGCAGCCTCTCCGAGCTCCAGGTTCTCGTCTGAAGCGAAGCTGCGGAGCTCCGCCTGCTGGGCTCTCGGGAGACCCGATGCACAGCGGCGCTGGCGCCGTCAGTCAGGCCTGTCTGACCGGCGGTTCCGAGCCCGCCCCAGCCCCGGCCGCCGGATCGGCCCCGGAGGGCGTCTTACTCACGACAGCGAATTTCTTGTTCAGAGCCATCTGCTCGGCCAGCACGGACTGGTTGTGGAAAAGGTGGGGCTGCATGTGGCTCCACATGTGGGGGAACCACCAGAACTCCTTCACGTAGGACAGCAGCAGGTCGTCCCCCGCGTCCTCGGCGTCGGTGCCTGCGGCCAAACGCAGCCGGCTCAGCCCCCAGCCGCAGAGCAGGCAGAGCCCCAGTCCAGGGCCCCGGCTTCGGGTGTGGCCCTGAGTCGGCGGCTGACCGTCAGGCCCGCTCTGGCCTGCGCGACGCTCGGGCCCCCAGCGCCCCTCCCAGCTCCGGCTTGCCTGCTCTGACCCCTTCCGGTTTCCCAGAGAACCCTGTCTTTTATGGACCCGCACATGCTCTGTGCATCCCGACAGGCTCGGCGGCCCCGCCGTGCGCCCATCGCTGCAAGTGCCTCTGACATGCCGAGGGCTCAGAATATAGAAGCACGTACGGAGGATCCCGTGCTGCTCCCGCTCGGCTCCGGGGCCGTGCTGCACACAAACTGCGTTTTGCCCAGAATTCCAGAATCTGTCCTCACTGCAGCCCAAGGCCAAGGCAGCTCGAGGGAACACTCAGTGTAGACAACAGCTCAGAGGTGGCTCCCTCCTGCTCTGCCCCAGAGGGCAGGCGTGAGGGACGAGGCCAGGCCCCCAAGGGGACGGCAGGCAGCCCTCAGCCTTCAGGCTCAGCCGTTCAGACCGGGGTGCGCACGACTTCAGGGCATTTCCACCTCTTCTGCGGTACACTCTGCAGTGTTCTTACAACTCACCCCATTCCCATTAAAGCACAAGCAGTATAAGTAATACTAAAAGGGGGGTGAGGGGAGAAGCAGCCCACCCGCAGGACAGCAGGGCCTGAGGCCTGGGGACAGGTGAGAGGGAGCCACCTCCCGTCACTGCCCCCTGCTGGGGCTGGGACTGCCCGGAGGACGGCTGGCCCAGGGGACGGCGCCGGGGCTCGCATGTGGCCCGAAGCGGGCCAGGGTCCCGCGCTGACCCTGCGGCCCAGCACGGAGGCTCTGGATGCTCAGGGCCCTGGAAGGTGCCCGTGGGGCGGGGCTGGCCACTCACCCGTGTGGAAGAATTTCCCTGAGTAGCCCAGGTTGAAGGTGAAGTTCGGGACGTGTGCGCGGAGTTCGTTTTGCGTATCAAACAGGGCCTAGGACAGACGGGGGAGGGGAGAGGGTGAGGGGGGGCCGGGCGCTCCCCGCCACCCCCGTGGGGGCCCAGAGGGGCCCTGCTGCTGTGGGACCAGCTCAGGTTCGCAGGACCCGGCAGAAAATGAAAACAGGGCACCTTTGCTCAAAAACTGTTAAAAATGTCAAGAGGAGAAGGTGGAGCGTGAACCGGTGCGGGCCCCTCTGAGCACGCGGCACACAGCGCCCACGTCAGGAAGCCAGACTCGGGCCGCCACCTCCACCCGGCCCCTCGCAAGACAGCCCTAGACCCCAGCGCTTCTCCAGCCTCAGTTTCTCCAGGTTTGAAATGGGGGGAGTGACGGCTCCCCGGGTGCTCTTGGGAGCATGGAAGGGACGACCGCCTGTCAAGCAGTCTGCTGTTCTGCCAAGTGATGAAAAACGGTGGCGCTGCCGTGTCTGTGGTCACTGTGAGCCTCGTGGTCACCCGCCAGACCGGGGCGGGGGGCGGTGTTCTCCTTTCTGGTGGCTGTAAAGCTGATGCCAGAGGACCATGACTTTTCCGAAGCTGCACTGTGAGCCCAGCAGCGCGGCGTGCCCACGCCTGGCACGCCCCTGCTTGCAGGTCAGTGACAGCCCATCAACGCTCATGAAACACGCAGTTGCTCTCTGGAGTCAAGACTCAAAAAAAAATCCTACCAGACACGGAGCACGAGGCTGCCGGGAAACCCAGTCTCAGGACACTGCAAACCAAGTCCCGGCCCCCAGGGTCACCACACTCTGCCTGACGACAGCCGCGTGTGCTGCGTGGCCCCGGGCAGGGTGCTCTCCCTCGCTGAGCCTCAGTGCTGCCTCTGCAAAGCGGGGTGAACAGCACCACCCGCCTCACAGGGCCGCCGTGAGGGTCGGCAGAGGCGCTGCAGAGGGCTGAGCACGGCGCGGGGGTCGCCGCGACCCGAGTGAGCGCTGCCACTGCCATCGCTTAGGTGGCACCACTGCCCGCGCTGGCACTTACTGCCTGTACAGGTCAGGAGGAGACAGCCGCGCCTCTGAGAGAAGTGCTCGGCTGTAACCAGTGCCTGGGCTTCAAAACCAAGCCAGACCAAAAACTCTCTGCCCTTTCTGACTCGAAAGAATGTTTAAGGCAAACGGGCTGGGGTGGGTGAAGCGCTCTGCGGCCGGCACTGAGCTGAGGGCCTGGAAGAGTCACCTGCCTGTCACCTTCTACAGAAGAGGCTCCAAAGTGCTAGCATTCTTCTCATTCCAAAAACGGGCAAAGAAAGAATCAAGAAGGGCAAGCCTGGGGTCACAGGAGACACAGTGAGCCCGGCAGCCTGATTTCCTCCCGGGTCAACGCCGGACCGTCTCCAGGACTCACCCTGATGGGCAGCAGAGACCGGCGTTACAGCCGGGGAGGCCAAGCCCGGGCCACCGGGAGAAGGTCTACGTAGAAAAGAGCAAAAGCTGCTTTGCTAGGAGGGGTTCAGAGCACACCACGGCGCCTCTGGGGGAGTCATCTCAAAATTCTCCCTCAGGAGTTCCTCTTGCGGCTCAGCGGAAACGAATCTGACAGGCATCCATGAGGACGAGGGTTCGATCCCTGGCCTCGCTCAGTGGGTTAAGGATCTGGCGTTGCCGTGAGCTGTGGTGTGGGTCACAGACGCGGCTTGAATTCCACGTTGCTGTGGCTGTGGTGCAGGCCAGCAGCTGTAACTCCTGATTCGACCCCTAGCCTGGGAACTTCCATATGTCGCAGGTGTGGTCCTAAAAAGACAAAACAAAACAAAAACAAACAAACAACTCTTTTTCATCAGGGGCGCCCTTAAGGAAGTAAAATCTCAGGGGCAAACCCAACGGGCAGAGCAGATCAGAGCCGCACTGCCCCGTCCGCAAGCAGGGGCCAGAAGGGCACAGAGCCCGGCGCCTGCACGCGCCCCGCCACCTCCCGTCCGCCCACCTGTCATTTCACCACCGAGGCTCAGACAGGGCATGGGACTTGCCCAAGTCACCCAGTGAGGGTCAGACTGGGACTCAAACCTGCTCCACGGAAGCGGGCATCTGCCTAAGGAGAAGCAGAGTCCACTCCTGGCCAGGGCAGGAGGGCCACGCGGCCCCGACCCAGCCCAGCACCTTCCTTCCAGGTCCCACGGCCGACCCCAACAGTGACTGCGGGGGGGCGGGGAGCCGGCGCCCCCAGGAAGAAGGCCTCCCTCTAGCGTGTCCTTCTCAGCCCCCTGCCCAACACCAGCACGAAGTCTGGGTGTGAGGCTGACTCGCCCCTGCTCACTCGTCTCGCGTGGAGGGGATGGCGGCCAGCAGGCAGCAGGGTCTCAGAGGTTAATCCTGCTTTGTTTGCACTGGATCTACTGTTACGGTTGCCCCCCGTTTATGGCACCTGGTCCCGATGTCCCCAGTGGCACCGTCACGTCGTCTCCTCTGCCTACAACGCTGAGCGAAAGAGCAGACGAGGCCGTACTTTCAAGACTGCTTAACGATCTTAATTTGCAGGCTTCTCTTTAGCAGTGATACGTGTGCAAAATTTCATGATTGGCAAAATGCTTTTTGGCACAGCTTAGTTTGGTAAACTTTTTTTTAATTAAACGCATTCATTCTACTATTTCTGTAGACCTCAGTTAAAGTAAGCCTTGCATGTGACTTCAGCTCCAATTCTTTTGTGTGTTTTGTAGGAGCTCTGGTACCGACAGAAACATTTCTGGGAGTTACAAATCACGTCTGGGAGCTCCTGCTGTGGAAACAATCTGACCAGTACCCGTAAGGACTCAGGTTCGATCCCTGGCCTCGCTCAGTCGGTCGGCGATCTGGCGTTGCCGTGAGCTGTGGTGCAGATCACAGACGAGGCTCGGACCCTGCATTGCTGTGGCTGTGGTGAGGGCCGGCAGCTGCAGCTCCTATTCGACCCCTAGCCTGGGA
Organism: Catagonus wagneri; assembly: GCA_004024745.2. Taxonomy (NCBI): domain Eukaryota; kingdom Metazoa; phylum Chordata; class Mammalia; order Artiodactyla; family Tayassuidae; genus Catagonus; species Catagonus wagneri. The sequence continues at coordinate 197,630 of PVHT021183658.1, read as the reverse complement.
ACCTCCATATGCCGCGGGTGCGGCCCTAAAAGACAAAAACAAAAAAAAAAACGTGCCTGGATTAAAGGTAGGGAAACAAGTCTGCACGGCCCCACCCTCCAGAGGCAGCAGCGCTCTAGAGTCAGCACTTCCCTGTAACTAGAGACAGCACGCGCTCCTGGTAAAGCCATGAAACCAGACGGGCGGGGAGGGCCTCCGGGCACAGGGACGTGCGGGCGGCGAAGGCACCCTGGGCGGCGGGTCTGGAGGTGCCGGGGCCCAGCCCTCCGGCCCCCGGCCCCCCGGCCCCCGGCCGTACCTTCACGTCCTCCACCTTCATGCGTGTGCCCTCCTTGCCCACGAAGATGTCGTCGATGTCGACCAGGATGTAGCGGTCCAGGGGCAGCGCGAGCCGCCTGCCCGTGAGGAAGGCCACGGCGTCGACGAAGATGAGCTTGTGCAGCCAGAAGCCGAGGTTGTTGCCGAAGAGCACGCGCTGGACGCCGTCGTGCAGGCCCAGGTCCTGGACCACCGTGGCGTGCAGCGCGGCGTGCGGGCCGGCGTCCGCGCCCAGGTGCGGGACGGACTCGGCCGAGCGCGTCTTGGCCAGCAGCACGGGCTCGTAGGTGGAGTGGTTCCACTGGAAGACGGTCCAGTCCTCGCCGGGCAGCACGCCCCTGTCCACCTCGCTGGGCCGCGTCACGTAGAGCAGCGGGGACTTGGGGTTGATGCTGCAGTCCTTGAGGCCCAGGTTCGAGTGCAGGAACAGCGGGAAGCCTTTGAGCTGTGCGCTCAGCAGGCTGTTCTCGTTGGCCTGCAGCCGGGGCGGGGGGGGAGAGGGCCGTCAGAGCCCCACCGCGGGCACCACGGGGTCGCGGGGAGGGGCGAGACTGCAAAGGCCCCGGTGGGCGCCAACAGGCACACAGGGCTCTTCCTCGCACCCCCGGCCCTGGGCTGACCAGGCCGTGCAGACCCGGCTCTGCCTCCCCAGCCATACCCGCTGGCACCGCCGCACACGCCAGCACGCAGAGCACGGGCTCTGCCACCACACCGTCTGGCCCGGGCAAGGCGTGTGACCTCCCCGCCCCAGCTCCCTGTGCCGCAGACCGCGGCCGAGGACCTCACAGCCCTCGAGGGCCGCGGAGGCCGACATGTGAACGACAGCCGGGTGCTGACGACAGCCAGGCCCCACATCAGCCTCCGCAGGCGGCCCGGCACCCCAGTTCACAGGCGAGGCCGCCCCAAACGGCACCGTGGTTGGGCAGCCGCAGCTCACAGCCAGTCGGCTGGCCCTGGAGCCACACACCCGACCAGCGGGCTCTGCCGCCCTGGGCTGCCCGCTGGCTTCTGCCACGCGACCCGCTCTTCGGGAGGAAGCCCAGGCGCCGGAGCAGCAGAGCGCGAAGCGGAGGGCAGACAGTCCCCGGCAGCGCTCCCGAGCCCTCTGCCGCAGGAGCCCGCCTTACGTGCCCCCTTCTCCCCCATGCGCCTGCTGCTGCCAGCACCACCAGGCGTGCAGGCAGTACCCACAGCTGCCCCTTCTCTTCTTCTCAGCCCCTGCTCCTTGTCCCCCTCCCTCCCAGTCACCTCCCAGGATATACGCGGTACGATGTGTCCTTGTCCCTGTGCTGGCTCCTTTGGGTCTTTCTGGTCTGGCAAACTCCTGCTCATCTGTTAAAACCCAATGCAAAAAAAAGGAGTTCCCATTGTGGTGCAGCAGAAACGAATCCGACTAGGAACCGTGAGGTTGCGGTTTGATCCCTGGCCTCGCTCACTGGGTTAAGGATCCGGCGTTGCCGTGAGCTGTGGTGTAGGTCACAGACGCGGCTCAGATCCTGTGCTACTGTGGCTGTGGTGCAGGCTGGCAGCTATAGCTGCGATTTGACCCCTAGTCTGGGAAGTTCCCTCCATATGCCGCGGGTGTGGCTCTAAAAAGAAAAAAATTAAGTTAAATTAAAATAAAAATAAAATCCAGTGCAAATAACCTCCTCTGCTGGCCTCGCTGGGACACGCCAGGCCTCGGCTGCTGCACTCTCTGTTCGGGGCCCGCTACCAGTCTTCACGCTCTCGAGGACAAAAGGACTATGTCATCTCCACCTTGGATCCCTGGTGCCAGCACAGGCTTGACACCCAGTGGGAGTAAACGCAGGTTTGATGAGTAACTGGATTTGGAAAAAAAAAAAAAAGAGCAGATGGATCCCAAATACCTGGCACCTGACACCTGTTCATTACGGGTTTCGCTGGCTTACCCGCAGCTATTCTCCGTGCCAGGCACTGCGTCAAGTGCCAGGAGCTCAGAGACAAAAGCAGACGTGGCGCCTGCCCTTCTGGACCTTAAAGGCGGGCAGGGAGAGCGAGCATCAGACAGCCGAGACACACCTAGAACCTGCACGTGGCACGTGTCGCACAGACAGTTCACAGGTCTGGAAAAGCAGATACCTGGGCAGTCAGCTGGCTCGGGGGAGGCTTCCTGGAGAAAGCGACTTTTGAACCAGGGTTTAAAGACTGAGTAAAAGCGGCACCTAGGGGACTGCGGCCGGTGCAAAGGCCCGCCGGAGAGGGCGCAGCATGGTCAGGGAACGCAAGAGGCTGGCAAAGTGGCCGAGAGCAGAGGAGATGAGGCGGGAAGGCCAGCCGGGGCTGACTGCAGGAGCCTGGAGGCCGGAAGGGGCAGCGGGAGCCGTCCCAGAAAGACACCAACAAAGGGCTGTGAACAGAGCGCTGACGGGTTCCAACGTGCACCTTAAAAAGATCCATCTGGCAGTTCCCGTCGTGGCTCAGTGGTTAACGAATCCGACTAGGAACCATGAGGTTGCGGGTTCGATCCCTGGCCTCGCTCAGTGGGTTAAGGATCCGGCTTTGCCATGAGCTATGGTGTAGGTTGCAGACGCGGCTCGGATCCCGCGTTGCTGTGGCTGTGGCGAAGGCCGGCGGCTGCAGCTCCTGTTAGACCCCTAGCCTGGGAACCTCCACATGCCGTGGGTGTGGCCCTAGATAAGGCAAAAAGACAAAAAAATAACTAAATAAATAAAAAGATCCATCTGGCCACTGTGGACGATGAGTGGACACCAAATGAGGCCTGGGAGGGAGGGAGGCAGGGCGGTGCAGGCCCACCCTGGACAGCTGGCCAGGGAGCCGCACAGCGACACGGAGCTCAGGGCGTCTTCGCTGCTCATCTCCACACAGAAGCGCTTCTTTCCAGCTCCCGGCAGGCTCTGCGGGGCCCGGCCCTCGTCAGCCAAGCTAAGGGCCTGCACTTGAGACTGCGCCCCCAAGAGGGCTCGCCAGCCCTGCACCTGCCCTGAGCCAGCCTCTGGTGTCGAGAGCCCCGTCCTGAGAGGCCCCCGTGACTCCCAGGCCGGCCCTGGAGACAAGGCCAGTGCGGGGACAGCAGCATTTCAGGCCGTGTCCATCACCTGCCGTGGCCCGAGAGGCCACGCGGGACCACAGGCCCCCGAGGAGCCCATTTAAAAGCCCCGACCCTGGCTGACTGCCAGGAGCGGGCGACGTCGGGGGCGGGAGGAAGCCAACGGCTGGAAGAAGCAGGGGGTGGGCAGCAAGCCTCAGCCCCACAGAGACCAGGCCACGGCAGGCCTCGCCTCGTGGGGCAGCCTCCCGCCCTGCAGCAGCAGGGCCCTGCGGGAGACATCCAACCCGCCAGCGGGGCCCCGCGGCAGGGGAGGGAGGGCCCTGCGCCGGACGGCAGCGCCTGGGACAGACTAGGGGCAGCCGACAGCAACTGGCGGCACCACCTTGGCGCCCGGGCCCCCGCGGTGCCCCCTCTCTGGGCCTCGGGAGTGGCACGTGGGAGTCGGTTGGTCCCGACGTGCTCACCGGCAGGGCCGCCAACTCCTGGCTCTGACCCATCAGCCGTGTCGGTTGGTCTACACAGCCAGGGAACCTTCTGAGCCTCAGCTCCTCACCTGAAAATGCAGCGCCCACCTCGTGGGGCAGCTGTGACGCACACGGCAGAGCCCATGAAGCCGTGAGCGCGGGCACATGGGAGGCGTGCAGTCTAGACGGCCTCTGCCAGGACGTGCTCAGCCCCGGGGCCCCTGGAGCTGCGAGGCTGAGCCAGGAAAAGGCGGCCATGGATGCAGACCGGCCCCCACCCTCGGGGACCTGAGGGCCACACGCCGGCCAGAGCCAGCGCAGAGAAAGAGCTACCGCCAGCTGGCCTTGCCGAGGCGACAGGACGAGGCAGGCCGGCCGCCATTTGCCGGTGGCGCTGGGTCCCGGGCACCGGGCGGGTGCCTCCCGCCCACTTGGCACAGCGAGGCAGGTGCTGGGGTCGCCGACGGGGTGAGTGTCTTCCCCAAGGTCGCCGTGCCGCTAAGCGACAGAGCTGAACCAGGGTCTGCACTTGCCACCCTCCCGACCCGGGGGCTTGGCGAGGGAGGGTCCCCGGGGGCCCAAGCCGCTGATACACACCATGGAGGGCCCTGTCGGACACGGTGGGGAGGGAAGCCCGGAGGCCTGGCAAGGCCACTGATGACCCTGCCCGGGAGACTCCGAGCACGCCCCCGCCCCTCCCTGGGCCTCGCGGACCCCTTCTGCAGAGCAGGGAGCCGGGGCCGGCTAGGGTCCAAGCACCACTGTACCAACTGCGCCCAACGACCAAGTCCGCCAACTCGTCCCTGAGACCGCCGGAGCTCAGGGCAATGGCTGCGGCCTCGGGGCAAATTCTACCAAAGAAACGGTAAATCGAAGGGTCCGGGGTCGCCCCACAATGTTGGGAATAAAGCCCCCGGAGCCAGAACCACTGGGTTCAAACCCTGGCTGCGCTTCGCAGAGGCGTGAGTGTGGGCACGCTTCTTCAGCCCTCAGTGTCACTCCCTCTTGAATCGGGATGTCGCCCCCGGGCCGGAGGACGTGAGGTGCTGACGTGCTGATTCACACACCACGCAGGACGCGCCTGGCGCCGGGCGGGCGCTCAGCAAGCTCAGCCGCCGTGGGGCCCTGAGCCCAGCGCACCGCGGTTCACGGCAGGAGGGGAACAGACACCCGGAGCACCGCGAACACAAGCGACGGAGCCCGCGAGGCCGCGCCGCTGAGCAGCCATCAGCCCGGCCAGCGTTTCCCGGCCAGGGCCGCGCAGGACGGGGCCCTGTCCTCAGGCCAGTGGGAGCGGGCCACACCAGGCCGCTACTGCGGGACCCTAAGGGCCTTCCGCGTCTTGGCCCACAGCCCCTCAGCAGCACAGGACCCCGCTCTGTCAGTGCGCGAGGCCCATGCCGTGAGAGACCCTCGGCCGGACCGGGCTCCTGCCAGCACGGACAGAGAGGCAGGGAACAGCAGTGCCACCGATGCCTGGGGACAAACGGCAGCGGTCAGCGACAGAGGCCACTTCTGACCAGCCCCTGTCCTCGCCCCCGTCACACTGAGCTGGAGCCGGCCTCGGGAACTGTGCGCTTACTGCCGCCTCTGCCTGGAAGGCCCCTCGCCCAGACAGCCGGGGGCGCCTCTCAGCCTTCCAGCCACTGTATCCGAGACGACAGCCCTGCCCATTCTACCAAAACCAGCACCAACTTCCCAGCCCCTCACCCACGTGTCCTTATCAGCACCTGCCACATGCTGTTTGTTTACTGTCTGGCCACCCACCCCACCCACTGCACTGAAATGTCACCTGCATGACCGCAGGGACTCTGCACTCTTCCATCCCCACTGTGTCCCCAGTGCCCGGCGAAGGCCCTGAAACATGACAAACACTCGGAAAACGTTGGCCAAATGCAGAACAGAGGCCGGAGCGAGCTCTCTGGCCAGGGCCTCGGGGCCCATCCAGCCCCGCCCCGAGGGCGGCTTCCCCGTGGGACACGTTCAGCCAGGCCTGTGGTCCCAGAGCCCCGGGAAGCGACGCCACGCCCTCCTCTCCCGCTCACAGGCCGCACAGCTTCAGACGCCTAACTCAAGCCTCCTGAGCCTTGGTTTGCCCGTCTGCAAACAGGGACCCCCCCATCCTGCCGGAAGACGGCCAGGACAGGCTTTGAGCGTCCGTTCTCCTCCCCTCACCCACCCCTGGGGCCTGCGGTGTGCCAGGCCCCAAGCACGGCCGGTGATGCCCCCGTCGTGTGTCCCTAACGAAGGTGCAGACCTGAAAAGCACCCCAAGGGGCAGGCGCTATGTGCTCCCGGCACCCGACCGCTGGCCCCCACGATGGCCTGGGTGAGGCAAGCTCACGGGTGCGGCAAGGCAGGCGCTCGGCCAGTGGACGAGCAGCTGACAGTCGGCCTCGCCCGGCGCCCCCAACTGCTCGGGGACCTGCCCCGCGTACCTTGAAGAAGCCGATGATGCCCACGCCGTAGGCCACGCAGTACTTGTCCAGCAGCTCCCGGTTCCAGGCGTCCAGGTTGACGTACTTGAGAATGTTCTCGTAGATGATGAGCGCGAAGCGGCCGCGGCCCTTGTCGGTGAGCGTGGGCATGTCGCCCTTGCCGGGCGCAATCTCCGTGCGGTACTTGAAGCGGCTGGACTCCAGGACGGCCACCACCTCCTGGCCCAGCTGGGAGTAGAGACTCTCCACGAACACCAGCACCGACGGGTCCGTGCGGGGGGGGGCGGCCGCCTGAGCGGGCTTGAGCGGCAGCAGGCGACTGGGGGCCACGGGCGGCGGGTCCCCGCAGTCGGGCTCGGGGGCGTCCGCCGAGGGCTCCAGGCCCCGCTTCCAGCCATACAGGTAGTAGGCAGAGACGAAAACGCTGAACAGGCAGAAGACGAACAGCAGGAACAGGACAGCCTGCGGGGACGCGTGCCGACACAGCCTGCGGAGGCGTGCCAGGACGGGCATCCCGGCCCCCGAGGCCGCCCCAAGGCCCCACGCAGGACGAGACACCGAGCTGTCCACCGGGTTCACGGACACTCGGCGCGCCAGGCCCGGACGGGGCGGCGGGAGCGGGGATGCGGGCCCGGGCCCTCGCTCCCGGCCAGAGGTGCGGTCCGCGGCGGGCTGCGCTTCCTTCCTCCGCGCCCCTTTATGTCACCATGGCAAAGCCCCGCGCGGTCCTGTGCACAGCAGAAGGGCCCCAGGGCGGCAGGGCCTCCGGGGGGTGGGGGGCCGCCGGCCGCAGGTCACCGGGCGGGCGGGGGGCACTGCAGGCCGCTCACTCGGTGGGGCCCCGGGGGCCAAGGCTGCGGAGAGAGGGGGAGTGTCAGAGGGTGTGCGGCCAGCCTGCGGCTGCCAGGACGGGCGCGGGCACGCAGGACCGAGCTGGGTGCCCAGCCGGGACGCGGGACCTGGGGCAAAGCTCCCGGCCCCTCGGAGCTTCAGTCTCCCATTTGCTGCCCACAGTTTCTACCTTGCAAGAGGCTGAGAGATAAAGTCCAAACATGTGGAAATCACGCGGGGCGGTCCCCGCGAGCGGCGTCTACACCAGGAGTTTCTATTCATCACGACTCTCGGGAGCCGAGACTAAACCAAGAAAGCTCCAGAAGCAGGAAGGACAAAGTGCAGCAATAAACACCGCAGGGCCTGGGAGCCGGAGAGGGATTCGAAGCCTCGGCCAAACACACCCACACCGTCGCCCCTCCCTCACCCACAGTGCCCCCACGCGCTTCTCCCCCTGAACGCGGCCGCACAGCAGAGCGGGGCTGCGACGCGTCAGTGGCGGGGCTGTGCGTCCCCGGTCCCATCTGCAGCACGGGCAGGGCCCAGGGACGGCCGAGGAGACCTGTCTGAGGGGCCTGCGGGGGCAGCTGCTGCCTCGTCCTCCGCCACCTGCGCCACCGCAACAGGCAGCGCTCGTCCCGTGGGCACCTGCCCACAGCGACACACAGCAGCCCAGGACGGCAGGTAGCCAAACGCCCCGCCTTGAGGAAGCACTGCTCGGTGGGCCCCCGTCCCCCAAGCAGCCCTAAGTCTGGGTCCCGGCCTCCCCTCAGCGCCATGCCCTGCCTGGGGCACCCCAGCTACACCGGTGCCCCGGGGAGGGAATGAAGACTGCACACCCACAACCACTACGCAGAGAAGCCCAGCGTCCCCTCCCGAGCGGCAGCCCCCACCACGGGCTCCATCTCCCTGAAACCTGAGTGGAGGCAGCCGTTGACAGCTGGCAACCGAGCTCCCTTGGGTCAGTAGACGGGGACAAAAGGCTGTGAGGGCTGGGCTGGCACAGCCGCACAGAGAACGTGGGCCTCGGCCTGGAGCTGGGGTGAAGGTCAACCCCTCCGAGCCCCGAGGCTGCAGGGCGCGCTTGGCGGGCACAGCACGCGGAGACCCCAAGGCCCTTCCGGCAACGCGGCCTAGAGGCAGCAAACGCGCAGGCCCCCTGGTAACAGCCAAGGACGCTGTCCACGCGGCAAACGCCCAACAACGGGGGACTGTCTTCAGCGGCGACAGGGCGGGCGCGTGACAGAGCCCCAGGCAGCACTGACACTCGAGGCGGACGCGGACTGACACAGAAATACAGGCACCATTCGGCCCACTCAAGAGGAAGACACTCAGCACGTCACAGTCTTATTTTCGTTAAAACTTCTGTGCACAGTCCAAAAAATGGTAATCATTATTTCTGATTTCTGCTTTCCTTTTTTTGTGTCCTCAATTTTCCACGATAATCATTTATTAATTTTGTGAATATAAGAAAACCATTGTTTTTAAAAGATGTTCTCAGAAGCAAGAACAGGAGTGGGCAACGAGGCTGTGTCTTGGCCATCGGGCCTACTCCTGGCTTCGCCACAGCCAGCTGTGTGACCCCAGGCACACCCTGCCCCTCTCTGGGCTTCGTGCCTGTCAGACAGGGGCCCAGGCCAGGCGGCACTGGGGCTCTTCCACCTCTGCTGTCCCGCAGCTCAGTCTCTACCACGCGCCAGCAGCAAGGCGGACCCAAGGCAGCCAAGCAAACAGGCCCCTGCAGCGCAGGGGGCTGCATGCCCCGTGGGAGGGCGGGTATCTGCGGGAACCGAGGGGCCCCCAACCCTCCTGGGCGAAGAAGGGGCGTGACCCGGGAGGGCCTGACCGGCCAGAACACCAGGTGAGGGCTGACCAGGAAGAGGAAGGGGGCGGGCGGGCGTGCAGCCGGAGACGAGGCGCTGGGCGGGGCCCTCCAGGAGGCCTGCAAGGCACCCTAACCCCAAGCTGACAGCAGCCAGGAGCGGGCGGCTCCCCGGGAGCCAGGAGAGCTGCGGTGACGGGTCCTGCTCATTCCCGAGGCGCACCGGTGTCCCACGGCCCGTCGGTAAGGGAGCCCTCTGCTGGGCAGCTGCAGTGGGCGCCCCCCCGCCCCCACCCCCGCCGGGCTGCGGGCCAGGACAGGGGCACAGCGGGTGGGGAGGCAGAGCCGACCCAAAGCTGCCCGCTGGGGCCACCGAACCCCTTCCCTGGCTGGTCACCGGCCTTTGGTCTACGGCATTAAAAACCTTTCAACATGTGTGCGAATGAGGCAACCAGCAGAGTGCCAGGAATCTGGGTGTCACGGGCCCTGTGAGAATCTGGCAACACTTTCCCATTTAAAAAAAAAAAAAAGTGCACATATGCTGGAAAACGTTGTAACCATCTCAGAGTCCAGACCTCAGGCCCCCAAACCAGCTGTAGACCTGAAGCCCTCGGTTAACAGAACCTAGGGGTTATACAGGCAGACGTGAGCCAAACCCAAGCCCTGCCGCCCGGAAAGTGCATACTTTCCAAGTTAACCGCTCATGCCCCAGTTTCCGAACCTGTACAATGGGGAAACGACACACTTCCCGAGGCTGTGAAAAGTAAATGAGTGGACACGCAGGAGGTGCTCAGGACCTTGCCTGGCACTCAGCCCGCCAGCGGGTCAGCGCCATTACCACTTAAGTGAGCACCGCCTGTTGCTGAATTAAGGTGCACAGCTGAGCCCACAAAGCCAGCCAAGCTCCGTGCTCTCTCTCAGGTCTCTAACTACACCGAAAGCCCCAAATCCTCACTTTCAGAAGACAGGCCTTGCCCAGGAGCTGGGTGGATGGGCGGAGGCCCAGTGGAAGCCAGGAGGCTAGGCAGAAGGCCATGCAACGCCCAGGCCTGAGAGAGGGTACAGGGGGAGAGACAGCGGGCTGCCCAGCCCCTGGCCCCTGAGAAGGCCAAACGCCCTGGCACAGTGCTGACGGCCGGCACACCAGCCACGGGGACCTGCAGCACTGCCCCCACTGCACCCCTCAAAGGCCGGGCACCAGCCACTCAAGGCCCTCCACACCCCCTGAATTCCTGCACCCCTGTGGCTCAAGGGTGGCAAACCTGGGGGGTCCTAAGCGCCCCGGAGCCCCCCAGGCTTCAAGGACAGCGGGGGCTGTGGCCTCAGCACCCCCCGCCTGGGCCGCCCGGCCTCGCCGCCAGCAGCACCGTGCCCCTCCTCTGCAGTCTCCGCCAGCAGTCGCCACTCTCAGTCTCCGCCTGAGCCTCGGCTAATGAGGCTTCCTTTGCCTGGACAGCCTCCTGCCCCCGGGGACACTTACTCGCCCTCTGGACCCCAGTTGCGGGGTCACCTTCTCTCTCAAGTCCCCTCCACCCCTTACCCTTTTGCCTCCCCGTGTCCATGGCTCAGGCTTCCGCCCCAACCTCAGTCCACAGTGTGGGAGCTGAAAACTGGGACCCTCAAGCCAAAACAGGGGGCAGATGCGGGTGACAGCATCAGCTGCTGGTGGCCAGTGAGGGTGTACGCAGTGTCAGAAGAATGCACTCTTTTAAAGCTCGAATTTCGACAGCATTTTTCTTTAATTTGAGATTAGTTACCAGCATCTTTTTTGCTGCCAGCCTATCTCACAGCCACAGCCATGGAGGATTCGAGCCATGTCTGCGACCTACGCCACAGCCACGGCAACGCCAGATCCTTAACCCACTGAGCGTGGCTAGAGATAGAACCCACGTCCTCATGGAGACTAGTCAGGTTCGTTTCCACTGAGCCACAGCGGCAAGTCCAAAATTAGTCACCAATATCTTAAAATCAGGAGATTTCATATAAAAATCACAGCTTCCAACTTTAAAAAGAGCACATTCTTATGACAGGGCACACGCAACCCCACGGGCCACCAGCAGCCAAGGCCGTCAGGCGCGACCTCAGACGAGCGGGTGCAGGCCCACAGCTCGCCTCCCGCTCTGCGCGCACCTGAGGATGAGGGGCCTGCAGAGCTGCCGCGGGCGTTTCTGTACCTGGAGCCTGCAGACCACGGGGCCAGCACTTACCTGCCCTGTGTGTGGGCAGGCCCTGTCTGCTGCCTGGCACCTGCACCCAGAGGCCCTCGGCGCAGCACCCCCTCCCCTGCTCCTCCCCACAGGCCGATGCCGCTGGCGCAGGGACACGTGGGGACACGCCCAGCACTCCCCCCAGCACAGCGTCCTACTGAGTACACAGGACATGCGTGAACGAGCAGCTCTTATTCTTCCCAGTTGACAGATTAGCAGACTGAGGCTCTGAAGTGAGGCCCCGGTATTCCCATAATAAAAACCGTAATGCCATTGTGATTATCATTACTGTTTCTGCGCCGCTTACCGAGAGCAGCGCGCTGGGCATGTGTACCCACTTCACCTCGGCTCACCCTTACGACTCCTGCCGTCACCATTCACACTGACAGCTCCGCAAAATGAGGCTCTTGCCTAAAATCACTCAACTAGTCAGCGGCAGAGCTGAAATTTGAACCCAGGCCCCACGAGACGGCCCAAAGGGGATCTCAGCGGGGAGACCTTGAGGGGGCCTCAGCTACCGAGGCCTCCAGCCTCCAGCCCGGCTCCCGGTGGGCTCCCCCAGCCCTAGGCCCCGCTCCCCCGCCAAGGTGCTAGGGATGATGAATGAGATGCTCTGGTCGTCATGGAGACGCCATGGCAACGCTGCACTTTAGGGAAATACCAGGGTAAGGGTGGCCACTGCTCTGGAGTTGAAAGTCACTGCTGACTCCACCCAAATTGCTCTGTTGACGCCCCTCCACGCCGGACCGAGAGGGCAGGCGGGCCGAGCTGCAAGGGACGTCATGGAGGCGGCCCGGCCCAGCCCGGCCCTGGACGGACAGGTGGGCTCCAGGAGGGAGACCAATGGCCCCTGTGCCTTCTGTGGGGCTCCCACGTGCTCACGGCCCATCGCATACAGCAGGCCTGCTGCGAAGGGCTGTACGCACATGCTGCTTCAACCCAAACCCTCCACGGGGCAGCGATGCAGCGGCTGCAGGACCGCTGTTACAGGCTCAGACTGGAGCCTGCACGGCCTGGAATCTTGCCTCCGTTGTCTACCAGCCTGTGACCTCTGTGCAGACCTCGCAGCCTCTCTGAGCCTCAGTTTCCCCGAGTGCAGAGTTCAGACGCCTTGTCTATCTCCCAGGGCTACGCCAAGGCTGAGATGATGTGTGAACCGCTCAGTGCCGGGGCGGGGCGGCGCGGGCCAGCAAGACGATTTTCCACGTAAGGGATCTGGAAGCTGGGCTCAGAGAGGAACTAGCCCAAAGCCGCACGGCAAATTAACAGTGGATCCAGAAAAAGGACGAGGGGCCAGGCTGGGAGCACGCTGGAATCAGGAACAAGCAGATAGGACCCTTCCCTGTCTCCTCACTCTGTGCTTACTGAGCCCCGCCGGGTACCAAGTACACTGCTGGACACCGAAGAGGCACGCTTTGGGGCTCCAAGGTCTTGTGTGTCCGCAGTGATGCTGGCGCAGGGTGAATGGAGCCGGCCCCACAGCCTGCAGACTCCCCAGCCCAGACTTCACGTCCGGCCTGGGTCACTCCCGGCTACGCCCTCCAGGCCTCCCCGCTCAGTGCACACAGTTCAAGGGTGTCGTCCCAGGCAGCCGGGCCACCGGCAGAAGCACGGGGGTGGGGGGTGCTGCAGGGAGGGCCTGGCAAGCAGGCTCAAAGGTGCGTCGACGGACACCAGGCCTGGGGACGAGGAGTGGCTACCAGCTGGGGCCTGGCAGCCCCATACGCAAGCCCAGGGCCGCTCCCCACAGCTGACCCGGCCCCTCCCAGCCTGCCGCACCCCCGGTACAGTCATGCCACCACCCATGCCCCAGCCACACCCCGCAGCCAGCCTGCCGCAGCCAGCCCCACCCAGCGGGCACAGCACAGACAGCCCCACACCTGCTCCCAGCTGTGCGGGCAGCCGGGCCAGAAGCAAACCCCTTCCTTGCCTCGCTGGAACCGGCCGCACACCCGCCCACAGCCCGCAGCGCCACCTGGCCGGGGGCCGAGACGCCCCCCCAGTCACCCGAGTCCCGGGCCACCACGAGGGGCCGCGGGCGCCGGCTCAGAGCCTCAGGGTGGCAGAGTGTGCGGTCCTCCCCGCGGTGAGCTCACGGGGACCCTGAGGCCCAGAAAGAGAAAACCGCTGGGGGTGCTGCCAGGCCTGCCCACCCCTACCTGCCTCGGCCCATTTTCTTTTCTTTCTTCTTCTTTTTTTTTTTTTTTAAAAAAAAGGAGGTTCCCAGAAGTTCCTGGTGTGGCTCAGTGGTTAACGAACCCGATTAGCATCCATAAGGACATGGGTTAGATCCCTGGCATCACTCAGTGGGTTAAGGATCTGGTGCTGCTGTGAGCTGTGGTGTAGTCCCGCAGCTATGGCTCTAATTTTACCCCTAGACTGGGAACCTCCATATGTCATGGGTGCGGCCCAAAAAAGATAAAAACTAAATAAACAAAGGAGGTTCCCAGGTTAGAAGTCAATTCAAAGCTACAGCCGCCAGCCTACACCACAGCCACAGCAATGCCAGATCCAAGACACATCTGCGGCCCACACCACAGCTCATGGCCACGCCGGATCCTTAACCCACTGAGCCAGGTCAGGGATCAAACCTGCGTCCTCATGGATGCTAGTTCCCGCTGCACCACGGCGGGAACTCCTCGGCCCATTTTCTTGCCCACTAAACCCTGTGCGCCCTTCTTCAAGGCCAGCCTTGGCCGAGAGGTGGACTCTGCCAGCTGTGGACTCAGAAGTCCTTGGCACTTCTGCTCCGAAGCCCGCCACGCCGTGTCGTCAGCTGTTCGCACGATTAAAATGCTGGTCCCCGACTCCCCCGGAAGCTCTCCAGGTAGAAGCGGTCAGCACCCTAGAGGCCCTCGCTGCGGGCCTCCCTCTGAGTCTGGTAAGAAGACTCGCCAAGCTAAAGGCGTAAACATGAAGCTCCACTTAGTAGACGTGCTATGTGCCCGTCCTGCACGCTGTCATTTAACCCTTCCCACGGCGCCTCATCTTATGGATGAGGAAACTGAGACCCAGAGATAGCCCATGGCTTGCCCAGCCACAGAGCTAACAAGCGGTACCTGGAAACCTCGGCACAGAGGCACTGGCTCCCCACCCTACGGCAAGACGCGCCCAGGCTCACCCAGGCCAGCACCCCGCCGAGCCCACCCTCCGCTCTCTTTGAACAGCGCTGTTTCTGATTTCATGCATTTTATGTGTGTTTTAACATCAAAAGCGCCTCTAACTATCCCGCTGGAAGCAGACTCACAAATCATGCATCAAACAACAAACAAACTGAGCAGAAGGCACGGTTCGCTCCCCAGTGCCCAACCCGGGACCTGCTCTGGCTTCCCGTCGGGGGGAGGGGGGGGACGCCCAACAAACCCTCCCCACCTGGACCCCCACCTGCTCAGAATTTCTCTCTCGTCAGACAGGGCCCGAGTTGAGGGTTCACTTTCGCACCATCTCTGCGAAAAGGACTTACTGAGCAAACAAACAAGACAGCGGGGGCGGGGGGGACTGGGGAACAGAACAGGCAGGACCAGCTGGCCCCATTTGGGCTCCTAGGGCAGGTCCCTCACAGGGCAAGCTCTGCTCTGGCCCACGGAGCGCCCCAAAACAGGGCTCCCCGCCCAACCCCCAAATCTGTCTCTGCAGAGTCAAGTCCACAGCTCTTCTTCCTGGGCTCTTAATCACAGGCACTTGAAAAAACAGGTCTTCCTTTGCAAGTATCGTAACCTCCCTCGCTGATGGCAGCCGGCACCTCTGAGCTCCTGGTGACCTGCCAGCCCCGGGCCAGCGCTCCCCCGTCTACCAAGCCGCTCACCCGGCGAGGTGGTGTCACTGATACGCATACTTCATGGACCAGGAAGCCCAGGCTCAGAGAAGGTGCGAAGCGACCAACCCAAGTCACAGCTGGGCAGGGTGCAGCCAGGACAGCCCCAGCGGCCCACCCGGAGCCCCTGTTTGCAACCCCTGCAGCTGCCCAGCGTGCCACGGCACCCCGCAGCAGCTCTGCAGCCCAGAGCGGAGCCAGAACAGGCTTCCTGCAGGGAACCGGCCCTGCCGCCACGCGCAGGCCCACCGGCTGCTCCAGCAACGGGACGGCTTTCCCTCACGAGCGGACACGGCAGGACCTCAGCCACACGGTCCTCACTGCCCCTTGCCCGGGGCCTCCGCCGGCCCAGACGCACGGGACCCCACGTGAGAACGGGAGGCTGCCCTGAGGCCGCAGGCAGGGCGTCACGCCAAGGAAGGGGGACGGGGACCAGGAGCCGTCCGAGAACCGGCCGACACGAAGGACACTGGCGCCTCGCGGACCGCTCAACGCCGGGCCCCCCACCCGTGACTCTGTATTCGTCACTTCCTCCCGCTGGAGGAGAAGCAGTTTCTCAGGCCCCGATGCCCCACCCCGTGGAGGGGCTGGGAGAGGCCCCCGAGCCCCAGGCCCTGCCCTCCCACCTGCACCTCGCGGCGCCACCTGGGCAGAGTCCGGGCCCGCGTCCTCCGTGCAGCTCTGGGCCCTAGCCCTCCCTCCCCTGAGCCGGTCTCCCCAGCCGGGTGGCGAGGCTGCGGACCACGTCAGAGCCGGGCGGCCGCTGGGGCTGCGGAGTCCTTCGAGGGTCTCGGGAAGGCCGCTGGCAGACTCTCCCCAGATGCCACATCCCACACAGATTTAGGGCCAAGAGCAAACAAGTCACCAGCACGGCAGCCCTTGAGCGGCCCCTCTGGATTTGACAAGCCGTGGCCTCGCTGCCTAGACAGGGCTGCGGCCACCAAGGCAGCATGGAGCCAGCCTCCCCCGTGGCCCTGTGAGACCCGCTGGCTTCAGGTGGACTTGCGGGCTCGCCGCGCTGCCGGCAGACGCCAAGCCCCTCCTCCACGGTGGGGACGCCGGGTCAGCCTTGGGCCGTCTCCCCGGGCTGTCCTGAGGGCTGGGCGCCCGAGGGACCCGCTGCTGCCCTGAGCAGGGACAGGACCCAGCGCCCCACCCTGCGCCCCCAGGCCCTCCTGCAGGAATAGGAACACGCGCACAGCGCGGGTACACGCGCCTCGGACAGACCTGGGCGGACGGGATGGGGCAGGCGACAAGGGAGAGAACGGCAGGGCCCCGGAGCTCCAGGCGGCAGCCGCTCGGCTCGACTCAGCTCCAGGTCACTTCGCCACGTCCGCTTAATGGCTCCACGCTCCTCGCTTAACACGGCCGCGCCTAATCCCAGAGCCAGGACAAATGGCACTACCGTCGGCCCAGCCCCCCCCCCCCCCGGGGGGAAGGGGTGGCCCTGGGGCACCGGAGCCGTCCACCACACTCCCGGAAGCCTCCCGCCACCACACCCCTGGCCAGCGGCCGCCAGGCCTACCCCCTGAACCTCAGGAGGAGAGGGCCTCGCCCGCTCCGCCCCACGCCCGGGACCCGCAGTGGCCCCAAGTCCTCCCACCCTCCGCCGGAGGCGCCTCCACCCCAGAGGGGAGACGCGTGTCACTGCTGAGGCCGACGGACCCCGGGTTCCTCCCAAGGAAGGTGGCAGCCGGGGCGGACGAGCCCCACGGGCCGCTGGGCAGGGGCCGCAGCTCCGCCGGCCCTGCCCGGCTCAAGACCAAGGAGAAGGACCCTTATCGCTTTTGGACCAGCGGGCGGTCAAAGCGTCTGTGACCTTGGCTTTGGGCCCGTCCCGCCCCAGCCCGCGGGGAGGCCGAGAGCCGGAGGGCAGAGCTCACGAAGCCCCGAGAGGAGGGGAGGGTCGCGGCCGCACCGCAGGTGGACAAGCGCCAGGCCGCCGGGGCCGCTCCTCGGCAGCAAGCGCAAGACCATCCGCCTGCGGGTGCATCTGCCTCTTCGCAGGACGCCAGGGAGGCCGCAGGCAAACCAGCAACGGCGGGGTTTCAGGCCCAGCAGCGGCGGGGAAGCGGCGTCCCTGCACGCGGCGGCCCTGGGCCCCTCATGCCGCCCCGTGACGGCGGCCCAGGCCCTGTCAGCCAGGAGGTCCCAGGAGCCCGTGTCGGGCTCCACAGCAGGGGCCACCTCCTAAACGTCACCTCGCCCGGCCACAGGCCCAGGTGGACACCCTGAGGCCAGGCTTCCCAGAAGCCGCGAGGGCCTCCGGGAAAGCGGGAAGGCTCCAGGCCCTCTGGCCAGAGCGGAGGGAAGCCGGCCGCTGCAGACAGCAGAGCAAGGGGAAGCCTTGAGGCTCCTGGAGCCACAGACACCCCTGATCTCCCAGAGGCCCGGTGAGCACAGCCCAGGCCTGCCGGGGCCGGACGCTTCATCAGGGCTGACGTGACAGTGGCCTCACCCTCCAGACTGGCTGCAGCTTGTCGCCGAAACAGGAGCCGACACCAGCACGCTCCACTCCAGGGTCAGGGGCTCAACATGAGGAGCAGCTGGCGGGGGCGGGGCCGCGGGGGCGGGGCCGCGGGGCGGGGGCGGGGCCGCAGGGCGGGGCCTTCCCTGCACAGAGGGCAGAGACTGTGAAAAGCTGGCAGGAGACCTACTGAGCGCAGGCCTCTTTTAAAGGGGCCACGGGGCCTCGGTGAGGCCCTACCGGGGAGCCCGTAGGTTCCCCACGTCCTGGGTGCACAGGCTAGCTCCTGCGGTCAGGGTGGGGTTCTAGCCCAGACTGGGCTGGGGTGAGGCATCCAGGGGTGCCCGCCGGCACGATGCCGGGGGCCTGGCCGACACGGCCCAGAGCGAGCGCTCCTCAGTCTCCCCGAGGAGCAGCCTGGCGCTGAGCCCACAGCGACCCCGCCGGGCAAATCGCTGTGTTCTGCAAAATGGAACGGTGCCCAATGACCCAAGGCGCCCTCCTACCTCCCAGCTGGCGACCCTGCAGGGGTGACTGACACTGACCTTCACGGCTCACCCCCAGACATGGGTGCAGTGGCCACACCCGTCCTGGCAGGAGGCACCTGTTACCACCTCGGTATTAACCGTGTGCTGCACCCTTTGCTCAAGGCTCTGCCTCTGCTTCAACAAGGCCCCATTTTACAGGTATGGAAACTGATGCTCGTGGAAGTTAGGCAACTAGGCAGAGCTCCCAGATGCTAAGTGCTGAGCTGAGATTCGAACTGGCGTCTGGCCTGAATCCTACATCCTGTGGCACAGAACAGATAACCCCAAACCCCTGGGGCCGGGCCTGGGAGACACCAGCGGGTCTTTGCACCGCCCACATCTTGGAGCAGGTGAGGCTGAGGCCCATGTGAAAGGCAGGCGGGTGGAGGCGGGAGCAGACAGGGCCAGGAACCTGTGTGGGCGCTTAGCATTTGCAGACCGACCAGCTTCCAGCCAAGCCAGCTGGCCGTCACGGTGGCCACAACACCCTCATGGCCACCAGCAGCCCACGGCCACCGCTGTGCGACTGTGAAGTCACTACGCAGATGCACTTTGGCATCACAGGACAGGCTTCCAAGATCACGGCAGGGACTCCTTCCCTCTTCTCAAACACGAGTGACTTCCCCAAAGGGACTCGCTGAGGCAGCACTCAGCAGAGAACGTGGAGCCTGCCTTCCTTCTACTCCTCCAGGCCCTGCCTTTTCAGGTCAGTCAGCATCGATGGGCCTTTGTGACAAGGAGTATCCTGAGAGTCCCTTCTGTGCCAGTACAGTACACCCGGCCCGTCACACGTTATCTCATTTAACCATCACAACCACCTGATAAACTAAGCACCGCTACTGTTTTCATTTCACAGACACAGGGGCTCGGAAACATGGCCTATCTGCCCGTTGTCCGTGTCAGGAAGGGGCGGAGCTGGGATTCAAACCCAGGTCGGCCCCGCTCTGGGGTCTGCGCCTGGAACCTCTGTGCCTCACGGCTCTGCCTGGGCTGGAGAGCAAAGGAGAGCAGACACACTCAAACGGCACGCGTGCCCGGCAGGTCATGGCAAGACAGTGACAAGAGTAAGACAGACAACGCTCTGGAGAGCACGCAAGACGGAGGCTGTTACAAGCGTCCGGGCAGGGGGCCAGGAGTCTGAGCAGGGGACACGGCACAGAGGGAGGTGGCAGACAGGGAGGTGGCCTTGGGGACCTTGGTCGAGGGGCCTGCTCCCTTTGGGTCGCCACTCACCAGCTGTTAAGCCAAGTTCCTGGAATCTGCCCAGGGCCCTGTCCACCCCCAAACCCCTGGGCGCTGGGCAAACAAGCAATGCCTGGTGCCAGCCTGGCTGCCGGCCCTGAGGGCATCTGGAACGTCCTCAGCCGTCCTGGCACGATTCGACCACTGGGTACAGGCTGGCAAAAGCACGGGGCCCGGCCGGCGTGCCTGGGCACCACTCAAGTGTGGTCCTAAGGGGCTCCAGCCCATCGCTGTCACCCTCTCCGGGGCCCCACTGCAGCGGGCACCACCCAGCCTGGACCCAGACCAGGAACCGAGGCCACATCTAGCGCCCAGCGGAAGGCCTCCCCGCGGGCCCCGTCCAGACCCCGCGGCCCTACCTCGAGGGCCCTCCAAGCCCACACTCATGCTCCCTAAGGGCAGCCACCGGGACGAGACCGCGGGACCTGGAGGGACCTGTGCCAGGCAGAGGCTGCCCACGCCAAGCCAAGGAAGACCGCGGTCAAGGAGGACTGGGCGAGGCCACTGGGCCGGCCCTCATTCTCACTCTGGCAGGTGGAGGGGGCTCAGCTCAGCCCAGGTGCCCACACTCAGACCACGTGTGTGCCATGCTCCGGCCTGGTGCACTTCATGGCTCCCACCGCCATCCAGGCAAGCCCCCTAAGCTGGCCAAGGGCTCCACCGCTGTCCCCACCAGCTCTCCTAACGGGTGTGCCGTGTGCCAGGCCTCTGCTAAATGCCGCGTGTGCGTTTTCTCGTCTAACCCTCACAGCAACTGTGACGCAGACACCGCAGCTGGCCCGTTGCCACAGAGGAGAAAACCGAGGCTCAGGGCGTCGTACCACCAGCCCGGCGTCTCGTGGCGACGGCGGAGCCGGGGGCCTGACGGCTGAGTGCAGCCTCCTCACGTGCTCCCCGCCGCCCTCGTCCGTGCGGCGGGCAAAGCGGGGCGCAGAGGAGGCCCTCTTGGTCGGCAGCCGGGCCAGGAAAAGGCCCGAGGCCTCTGGCCTCCCCGTCCGGCCCCCGGCCCAGGAGGAGCTCCCACCCACGAGACACGCCAGGCAGAAAGGCCGGACGGAGACAGCGAGCCCTCCGAGTCCGCCTTTCCCTTCGTCCAAAGGAAGAAAATGGCACGAGGGGGTCTGCAAAGACAGAAAAAGGAGACCAAGGCCCAGGAACAACCTGTTCCCACGCCCAGGTTCTCGGGGCTCAGGAGGCCCCACAGGCAGCCCTTCAACACCGGCACGCGGGGCCCGGGGCCAGCTCTACCCACGCGTACGTGCCACCCTGACACATCGGGCCCGAGACCCCCTTTCTCTCCCCAAACCTGCCGTCCTGCGGCCTTCCCTGTCTCAGCACGCGGCCTCCAGTCCCTCGGGCCCGCAGTCGTGCTGCCTGCACCGTCCCCTCCCCAGCACCCGGCCGCCTCCCTCGTCTGCGTGCGCGTCCCCGTCACCTCGTGACTGGCACCACCCCCGCCCCCGCAGGCAGGCGCCCGCACACAGGACAGCCCAGCCCCTCAGCAGCTCCCCCTTCACTCAGACTAAAGACCGGAGTCCTCTCAGAGCGCCAGGAGGCCCCCGGCAACCGGCCCCCGACCCCCGGACGGCTCTCACTCTCCGAGACCGCCGCACGGGCCTCCTGGCCGCTCCTCCTGCCTCGGAGCCTCCTCGCCTTGCTGTTCCCTCTGCCCTGAATGCTGTCCTGCCGAGGCCCTGGGGCTCCCTGGCCCCTCCCAGAGTCGGCCGCCCCCTCCAGAGACTTTCCACGACCCCCCACCCAGAGAACCACTCCCTCAAGTCACAGAGTCTGCCCCAACCCGACCCGACTCTTCCTGCTGGCACCTGTTGCCACCAGGTAAACAGCCGCATCCGCAGGTCTGCTGACCCCTCCCACCAGAACGCCACCTCCGAGCCGAGATGGCGGCCTGCCCAGAAGAGCGCCCGGAGCAAAGCAGATGCTTAGTAAGAAGGTCAACTAAGGGACTATGGCTGCTCTCGCCTGAGCACTGTTGGTTTCTGCGGGGGACCAGCGTCGTCTGGAGGCTGACGTGCTCCTCCCCGTGCGCTGGGCGGCCACAGAAGTCCTGGGACAGGGACCGCTTGGACCAGAAGAGGACCCGCACGGGCCCTGTCAGATGCCTCTGCCCACCTCTGGCCACTTGCGGGTCTGGCCGCTGGGCCCCACGGGTCAGCTCCAGCCCCAGCGGGCGCGTGGGCTGGGCCGTAGCCGGGCTCCCTCCCAGCCCGCCAGTGCTGCGGGGTCCAGCATCGGCCAGGCGGCCCCGTGCTCCCGCTAGCGGAGGCAGACGAGTGAGGCCCAGGGCCACGCCTGCCATTCCCCTGCCGTCGGCAGCAGGACCGTCAGAAGGAAGCTCTGTTCTCAGAACAAGGGGCACGAAGCCCAGGGCCAGGCGGAAACGCAGAGGCGGCTGGCCCATCAGAGGCAGTTTAAGGAAAAACAAAAAATGGGATGGAGGATGTTTGAGAAGTAACGTGCACACCTGACCGGCTGCCTATCTCCAGGGTGGCTGCGACGACGGTGGCTTCGCTTTTACAGGCCCAAGCCTCGAGGTCACCACCATCAGACAGCTGTCCCGGCTGGTGACCTGGCACTGATCCCCCAGAGGGAGGCGACTACACAGCGTGACCCTGCGGGGTGTCAGAAGACCCGGGCCCCCAGCCCTCTCTGCACGCGTGCACACGCCGCACTGGGGCCCGGCCCCCCAGGCACCTCACTTTACCCGTCTGTGAATGGCTCTTGTAGCCTGTGCGCGAGGTCTCAGCCTGCCGGCCACAGGGCCACAGTGGGGCGCACCCAGGTTGGTCCCCCAAGCTCCTGGGCGCAGGCTCAGCCCCGCCCGCTCTGGCCCGGGGGCCAGCCTGCCTCCTGCCCCCACACCAGCAAGCTGCAACCCCGCTGGGCCGGCCCGGCGGGGTCAGCACTGCGCGCTCTCGCCCTCCCCAGACACCGGCACCTGCCCTGAGCCCCGTCATCCCCCCAAGCAAGGATGGCTGGCCAGACGCTCTCGGCCACAACCGCCAGGCAGAGCCCGGCGTGTCAGCGCACAGAGGGCAAAGGAGATGCCTGGAGAGGGAGAGGGAGAGGGGCCACAGCACAAGGGCCAGCCAGGGCCTCTGCCTGCCTCCCTGAGCTAAGGCAGGCTCCGCAAGGCGCGTCCACAGACCCTCAGGCCTGGATCTTCCGGGGACGGACGCTGACCCTGGACGGAAGGAATCAAAGATGGGGACAGAAAACGGCATGCATTTTTAAAACAAGCTGCCCAGTAACCCGAGCCACAGCAGTGGCAGCGCCAGACCCCCAGCCGGCCAGAGGGACTTTCTCAAACCCAGAACAACTGTGCCCTCTCAGCTACAGCCTCTGCCAGGAGCAGACATCTCGGCTGGCCTCCAGGACGGCTAGAATGCCAACGAAAAGAGGGAAATAAGTTTTGGACAGACAAGCAGCTGGACAAAGAACTGACGGCCAAAGCGTAGACACAAGCAGACCTAAGCAGAGAAAGCCTGGGGTGGGGGGGCAGCCCAGGAAACACCTGACCTGACACCCCCCAGCCCGAGGATGTGGAGCTCTGCACCTGATGCCCCGAAGGGTGCCGACCCCAGCCCCCCAAGGCCCCGTGGGAGAGTGAAATGGGGGGACGCTGCAGGGCAATGCCGCTCGGCAGCTCTACTGCAGTGTGGGCGCGACACCTGGAGAGACGGTTGATCTGCAGCTTAAGAAGCGCTGGGTCAGCGGCTAAGCAGACACGGCTTATCTGGGAGAAGGATTCCCGGCCACGGGGAGCTGATCACAGGGCGTCTATTAAATGGAATCTTCACAGCTAGCACGGAGCACCAGGGCCCCGCCTGCACTCAGAAAGGAAGCACCTACTATGCGCCTGCTGTGCACGCAGCCCTGAGACTCGGGTGACCCAGCCCCCACCCTCCAGGGTGCACAGAGCAGGCGGGCACCAGACCCCAACACAGGCCAGCAAGAGGCCCTGCCTTCAGGACGGGCCGAGACACAGACGCCAGGGCCGGGAGGGCTGCGGACGCACGAGGCAGGAGCTGGAGCTTACGGGCTCCGTCCCCAGGGGGCGCCGCTGGGGAACGAACGCGGGCTCGAAGCTTTAAGATCTACTCTTTGTCGAGGTGAAGCCGGAAGCGGGGATTCTTCCGTAGTAAAAAACCCCTTTGGCCATTAGCTCCGTTTTCGACGCGGGCCACGTACGGCCACACAGCCAGCTGCGAGCCGCCAGCCTGCGGCCTCCGCTCTCAAAGAGCACAGCACACGAAGCTGAGTGGACGAGGCTGCTCTGCGGCCGGGGGGCAGGCCTGGCCCAGGGCTGCCGGACGGACGGACGGGGCGGGCCCTCCTGCGGAGGGAGCGGGAGGGACCCTGGGGGCCGTGGGGCAAGGCCATCCGGGCGGCCGCCCGCCTCTCCGGTCCCCACCCCCACCCAGGCACAGAGGCGTCTGCCCTGTCTGCCCCAGGTGGCCTGGGAGGGGGCATCTGTCCGACCGGCCTCGCGGCTAAGTCAGCTGGTGGCAGAAGAGCCAGGGCCCCTGTCACACCCGCCCGGGGCTTGACGAACAACCAGCTCAGGGAACAGCCCCGAGGGGAGGGGAGGGGAGGGGAGGGGAGGGGAGGGGCAGTGTCGGCAAATGAGGCTGAAAACCGTGTCCTGTAGCCTGACCGCCCCACGTGACACAAGCCTGCCTCAGGACAAGGCCACGTCCAAGGCGCCGCGAGGCCCGGGCTCCCGCTCCCCTCCCTGCCCACCGGCCCGCGTGCCAGCGGCCCTGTGGCTCCTGGAAAGCCCGACGGAGCTGCAGGTGGAAACCAGGACCCCGAGATACGGCACCTAACGGAACCGCCCAGCGGAGGAGCAGCTCCAGTTTAGCCACTTGGCCAGTTTAGCCAAGTGGTCGCCCTGCGCCAGGTTCCAGGACACCCCTTCGCTCCCGGGGTGTCTCTGAGGAGCCCGGGCACCGTGAGACGACCGCGCTACCGCCCCCCATCGCACAGAGGGAGGGGCCGGAGCACAGACAGCTTCCCTCGGCCCAGGCCGCACGCGCTGGCTCCGAGGAGGGCAGGTTCGAGAACCCAGCAGCGGCCTCCGGGAGCACACGGGAGCCAGGACCCCGGCAGACCCCTCTCCCGCGCCCACGCCGCCCCTGCAGCCTGAGCACCCGCCTGCTGCCCCGGCCACACCCAGGCCTCTGACAACACTCTCACCATCTGCAGAGACTTGTACACATTCTGCAGACGAGGAGCCACAGAAATGTCTGCAAAATGCCGCCCAAGGGGCAGAGGCCACTACGCGCCTGCGCAGACGAGAACGGCTGGATCTAACCACGAAACACTCCAGAAAACGGAGGCGGCAGAGGCAGGGACTCTCCCAGACCTCTGCTCCCCTCCTATCTGAGCTCGGGCCCGCAGGCGTGGGCGCGATTCGGGATTCGGGGCTCGGGGCCTGGGCGTCCCTTCAGGGCTGGGAGCACCAGATGAGTCACGACGCACGCCCGCCCCCGCTCTGCACTCGCCGCCCTGACTCACAGCTCCCAGCTGCTCTGCAGACGGCGCACAGCTGGGCCCGGCACCTGGATGCGGCGGCATCACCGGGCACACCCCGCGCCCGTCACCACCCACGGCCCACCCGGCTGGGCGGTGGCCCGGGTACGGCCGAGGGGGAGCCCTCTGTGGTCTGACAGCCTCCCGGCAGCTGCGACCGCTGCCCCTTACCAGGCTCGTCCCACGCCTCCTCCGCCTCCCTGTGCGAACACCGCTGGGGGCCGCGGGTTCGCCTCGCTGTCACTGCCGAGCGGGAGGCCAGGCTCTCGGATCCTGCGCGGCCCCACGGCCCAGGGCTGGTGAGCACGGCACGGGACAGGCCGCGGAGCCCCGGGAGCCGCTTCGAGGAAGTTACACAAACATCCTCCGGAGAAACAAAGGCCGAACCTACAAGACTCCGCGACCTTCTAAGGATGTCAAGAAGCCCTTTCCACGGCCCCGCTTCCCGCACCCAGCCCATTGTTCCCGATATCCTCCCAGGCCTCAGACAGCCGAGCGCTTCCGCCCGCAGGCGGCCCCACCCCGCCGGGCAGCCCTCTCCCTGCCGCCCCCCTCTGCCAGCTCTGGTCGCGCTTGCCAGCCTGCCAAGGCAGCGGGGGCGCTGGGACAGTTTTCAGGACACGGACCCCCCAGGTCAGAACGGAGGGCGCCGAGTCGACCCCGACCCGCTGTGGGCGCCTGTGGGCCCCGCTCCCCTCAGGGCCTCTGTCCCGCTTAGAGAAATAAAGGAGTTCCCACGCTGTGGCGGGTGAGCCCTTGGGCTTCTGGAGACGTCGAGGCAGAAAAGGGCCGTGGGGTCCGACAGAACCGGGGGGACCCTGCTTCACTCGCTCCTGCCCTGCCGCGGGCCCTGAACTCAGCACGGTGCCTCCTTCTGCCGCCAGCGGCCCATCTGTGAGACAAGAAGCTGCCCAGGGTCGGCAGCGGAGGCACCGGCTTGGAGGCTGAAGCCCGAAGCGCCAGGGCAGCGCCATCGCCCCCGCGTAGACAGCGAAGCCCGGCTCACTCACGCGACGGAAACACGTCCCATGGCTGGAGAAAGCCGCCCCAGGGGCGCTCCGCGACGCCCCACTTTCTCCCAGGCACCTTGGGGCCGACCCCGGGTACGACGGCGGGGAGGCGTCCGGCCAGCAGCGGCGCGCCCCCACAACGTGGGCAACCACGCCATCGCCACCACCAAAACCACGGAGACGCTGAGAACCGCTGGGCTGCGGGCAGCGAAGGCCCCGAGCCCTCCCGGACCGCATCCGGTCACTGCGATCGCACGTGGACCCCGGCCCAGCACACGCTCCTCTCTGCCCCGACGCCAGCCCTGGCCCCACCAGCTCGCTCCTGGAACCCGTCCTGGCACCAACACAGCCCCCACCCGGAGCCCCAGTCCCACCTTCTTCGAGGGGCCCAGCACCGCCCCCTGCGCCCCCGTGCGGTTCTGCGGGAGCCTGTCACTGAGGCACAGGCCCGCCTTCCGGGCGGGGAACCGTCAGTGGACCGTGGCTCCCGGGAGGCAGGGCGGAAAGACACGGGGCCTTCCTCTGGGGCCCCCACATTTGTCAACGGTCTGGTTAGGAGCCCCAAGACAGAAGTGTTTCTGGAACTCTGGCAGGGGTCAGAGTCACCTGAAGAACTTAGCCAGCCTGCTGGGGCGCCCCCCGCCCCGATCCCAGGCTCTGACTCGGGGGCCTGGGTTCTGTCTGAACCTGCGTTCCCAGGAGGTCCCCAGGCCAGAGGCCGACTCAGAACCACCGGCAACCTGCAGGCCAACCAGGGAGAGCGTCTGTGAACAGGCGGTGTCGCCACGGCAAACGCAGCGGGGAGGGGCCGCGGCAGAGGCGCAGTCTGAGCGCGGGCCCACACCACGCCTCCTCCTGGCCCGGCCTGCCCGGACAGGCGCCGCGCACCAGCCACGATCCTCCACCCAGCGCGCCGGAACCTCCGGACAGGCTCGTCGATCCCTGGCCGCCCGGGGGGAGGAGAAGCCGGGCCGGGCCTGGTGCAGCCAGACCTCGCTGTGAACGAGGCCGGGTCCCCACCGCTCCCGAACCAGGCCGGTGCCAGGGCTCAGAGCGGCCCCTCAGAAACCACAGGACCTGGGGCAGCCCCCGGGCCTGGGCCTCTCCGGCCACACCCCCAAGAGCGGTGACGGCAGTGCCCTCTCCCACCGCTGCTGGGACGGTGCCAGCGAGCTCCGCGGGCAGGACGCTAGCCCTCGCCGAGGAGCCCCGAGCCCGTGTTCAGCCCCTCCCCGCGTCACCTTCAGCAGCGCCGGGCGCTGCGCAGTGGCTCTTCCCTCCGCCCAGACGCAGACACGAGCCCGGCTCGCCCAGCGGCCACAAAAGGACCGGAACCCAGACCACCCTGCTCCGGAGCCTTGCTCCCAGCCTCTGCGTTCTGTGTCCCCGTCACCTCTGCCTGCCACCACCCTCTCCCCATCCCGGGGCTCAGCGAGGCTGCAGCCCGTAGCGCCCAGGGCCCAGGGTGAGGGTCTCGAGGGCAGCCACGGGGCCTGCCAGCCAGGCCAACTCATCTAGCACCGGTTTTATTATTATTAACTCATTTATTTATTTGCTTTTCCAGGCTGCACCTGTGGCACGTAGAAGTTCTCAGGCTAGGGGTTCAACCAGAGCTGCATCTGCGACCTGCACCACAGCTCACGGCAAAGCCAGATCCTTAACCCACTGAGAGAGGCCAGGGATTGAACCCGCGTCATGGATGCTAGTCGGCTTCATTACCACCGAGCCATGGCAGGAACTCCCTGTACCGGTTGTAGATGCCACTTCCCACAGCCACCAGGGAGGAGGCTGGGGCCACAGAACTGGCCACACCTTAACTCGACGCAAGAAGAGGACAAAGAGGTGTAACTGAGAGACAGGCCGGCCAGGCCTCCGGGACAGGGCCGGCAGCGCCCATGCCCTGTGCAAACTGCCCCCCGCTCCTCTCGGTTTCTTCACCCGCACCCGCACCCGCCTCCCCAAGCCCCCAGGCAGCCGGTTCAGAAACTCAAAACTCCACACACAGTCTTCCCTCTGCCCCTCGAAGGGCAGATCGGCTCCCGGGGACCGATGGTCCCCGCGACACCGCTGCTGTCTTAGACCAGCGCCTACTGACCGCGCCGGACCATGGGTCAGGCACGGGCCACACCGGCTCCGAGCAGAAGAGGACGCTGACTGCCCTCCGTTTGCAGCCGAGGAAACCGCGGCCCAGGGAGATCCAGGGGACCTGATCTTAGATGCGAACCCAGGACTTCCAACTCTGCTCTGCAACACTGCCCACCCCCAAGGGGACGGAAATGGGCCCCGAGGAGACGAGACATGTCCTGGAGGAGCCAGGATTCAAAGCAGGCTCTGCTCGTGGGAAGCAGGGGCCAGGCAGCGCCAGCTCTGCGGATCGGGAAGACGTCACACTGGAGCCAGGCACTGGCTGGGAGGGCTTGCGTGTGGGCGACGGGCAGCACCCTCGCCGCGGGAGAGCAGAGGCGGGGCCTTTGGGTGGGGGGGGCGCTGTGGCCCCACAACCGGCCACCTCCACGCCTGTGCAACGTTTAAATTTTATCAGTCCCATCTGTATCAATAAATAAAAGAGGAAGGAGTAAAAACGGCCAGGAGGCAACCTGGCACAAACCCTCGTCTAGACTAGAGCTTCAAGCCACTCCGTGACTCCTGGGGGACAGACTAGGCCGCGAGTCCAGGACACGCACACCCACCCTCCCGCCAAGCTCCCAACCTCCAAGCCGAGGCTGGTGGGCAGAGCTTCGCGACAGCCCCCTGGCCAGAGAACGCGCCTTCGCCGTGACCCCCTAAGGCCAGGAGACCCTGCTTTAACCTCTCATGAGGGGCTCCAGCAGGGTCCCCACACCCCATCTGCCCCCTCCCTCTCACCCCTCACTTGCAAGCCCACCAGCCCCTTCCGCCAGTCCCTACCAATTCAGCAAGACGCAGGGCCCAGCCTTCTTTCCTTGCATTTGAAGGAAGAGATCCTGGACCCGCTGCACAGACGGAAAGGGAGCACATGAGTTCCCGGTCCTCTGAGGGACCGCAGTCCCGGCAGCCCGGCTTCGGCGGCTGATGCAGCCACTCCGAGGGCCTTCACGAAGGGCACGAGCTGGGCTTCTCCCTGCAGGGGCCGGCCCAGGCAGGTGCGCAGGGGGGACCCCGGGGGACCCCCCCACAGGCGCACAGGAAGAGGCGGCTCCGAAAAGCTACCAGGAAAACGGAGTGGAGTTGGGCCGACCACCACCCTGCACGCTGAGGTCCGCTGGTGAAAAGGAAACTGAAAGAGGTCACCCAAGCCCGGCCCTCCCCATCCTGGTCTCTCTGACTCTCCATCCTTTGCGCACACCATCAGCAACGGGGACCTCACCGCCTCGCGGGCAGCCACAACCCTGGAGGTTTCCACGCCCCTGCGGGGCTGCCTCTGCCTGCCAGAGCCCCGAAGGACACCCCTGCAGGGAACTGAACGCAGCAACACTGCCACTTAAGGGTCCTCCCCCAAACCTCATACCACCTATGACAATCCCGTATCCAAGGCACTTAGCAAGTCCTGTACCCCCCACCCCGACCCCCACCCCGCCTCAGGCCTGAGTTCCTCTTGGGCCAGCTTTCTGCTGGACCACCACCAGTGTCGCACCTGAGCGGATCTCAGCCCCACCAGTCTTGCCACTACCTTGGGCCAAGTGACCCCGAGCGGAGCAGCACAAGCGGGCAGGGGCAGTCTGAACTGGGCTCTAACGCAGCTCTGTGAGTGGCTCCACCCCCCATCCGGGAGTGGGGCGGGGCTGGGGGTGAGCGGCGGCGGCTACGGGGGTACCCTGAGATCTCAACGGAGCGTCTGCAGGACGCCTGGCCCAGGACACAGCAACAGGCACTGACTCCATGAGCTTCTTACAACCCTCCGTTCTCTGCACCAGCCACAGACTAAAGCCCAAGCTTCTGAGCAGGACGCTGTAAGCTCCCCGCGACCCGGCCCTGCCTCCCATGCCCCGGCCCCACGGCCTGCCCCCCACCAACACCTCCTCCCCGGGAAGCCCTGCCAACGCACCAGCCGTCAGAAGAGCTCTGCCCTCCGCTGAACTTCCAAAGCCCAGCCACCCTGACCTCACCCCGCCTCTGTGGCCACTTGGGCCTCGCCGTCCCACCCCCAGCAGCTCAGCAGCCTCTCCGGTCAGAACGCAGGACCTCACTCCACTTCGTGTTCCCCAGCACCCGCATCCAGACATTTCCATACATGCTTAACAAATTACTCTAATGTTCCATTTCAAATAAAGAATGTCCAAGGCCTCCGAACAGTCCAGATATTTCAAGCCATACCCAAATCCAATTTCAAGCCAGCAGAAGTCTGCCCAGACTCTAGGGACTCGCAGGCCTAGCTTTTACCCCGAAGTATGGAAGACGGGTCAAGCAAGTCCAAAGCCAGGGCGGACAGAGCTCTGCGCTGTTGAGACCAAGTCCAAGTCTAAGTTTCTCACATGCAGCGTTTCTCAGCTGGCCCCTGGGACGAGCTCCAGCCTGTGATTCATACTCGTAACCACAGCCTCAGTTTGTGACCGGACAACCGTTCTTTGCTTGCCCCTCGTGATGGGAGACTCACTACGCATCTTCTCATTCCAGCTGGCTTCTCCTCCCTTCACCTTTGAGTCTCCTGCTCTGACCGCAGACGGGGGGGTCTGACCACACCCCGAGGGTCATCCGCCGCTCAGGACCCTCCGCTTCTGGCTCCTCCACGCCTTCCCCCACGTTGCTGAGGCCCCTCAAGGTCCCGTTCATTGCGCACGGCAGTGAACTGTCAGCCCAGGAGCCCCACCCGCAGGCCCCAGGAAAGGCCTGCAGACGCGGCGGCTCCCGTCCGGGCGGGCAGACCCGTGCTGCACAGAACTTCCCCTCCCAGAGACTTCTTTCACTCTCTACTCCCACCCCATTGTCTTAAGGTGTCATTTACTACCTAGCAATGTGTTTTCCACTTTTTTAAGAAATCACTCAAGGCCCTCACCCCAGACCCCGATCCACAGTCCTGAGAAGGTACTTCCACTAAAAGACGGGCCGGCGGAGGGAACGACGGGGCACGCAAGTCCGCGCCACCCCACACTCACCCCGGGCTACTGACTGAGGGCCTACAGTGGGCCCTGGGCTCAGAAACTCGTGAACTCATGCATTTACCATGAGGGCTCTGCAATCGAGACACCGGCTCGAAGTCCACCTTCACCACCGTCCTCAAGAACCTTGGGGCTGGGGCGCCCAGCACGGCCCAACGCTTCAGCAGTGAGCGCCCTGCCCGGAGCCGCGGCAGAGGACCTGGAATACAGAGCCCTCGGCCTCGGGTCTCTCATCCCCCCGGGCTCCACTTCTAACCCTACCTCTGCCCCTGTGAGCCGACGTGACCCGGCCTGAACGGAACTGAAAGGCTCTGCAGTCCCCTGGGTGCTGGGAGGCCTGCTGACAAAGCCGCCAGCTGTCCCCAGCCGGAGGGGGCCCTCCCTGCACCACCCGCAGTACAGAGCATTCCTGCCATGGACACGGCCAGTGACACAACTTGGAGCGTCACGAGGGCCCAGGTGCCACTGCCCCAGCGACAGGGGCCAGCGCACAGCACCCCCGCCCGCGCCAGGGCCTGGCAGAGGAGCGGCACCCGGGGCAAGGGTAAAGGAAGAGGGGCTGGCGCTTCGTAGTTTCCACAGAAAATGACACCGCGAGCTCGGTCACAGCAGGACCTCACAGAGCCACACGTCACACCTGCGCGGCCTTTCCGCTTCTGTGCCGCGGCCCCCACTGTAAAGGCCCAAGAGAACACGGGAGAGTTAAACGAGAGAACGTGTGCAAAGCATGGGCCCAGGCCGGCAGGGGAAAGCCTGCAGCAGAGGCTCGCTGAACAGAAACCGAGGTAACGGCTCACTTCCCCCTGGTCTTTTGCCCATTTTCCAGGTGAGGAAACCAAGGCAAGGAAAAGCCGAGGAAAGCCCAAGGTGACAGAGCGGAGCAGTGACGGGCACTTAGGTCAGTCTGTCCCCGACCCGGACGCTCCAAACGCTCTGGGAGAGAAGACACCGCGCCGGGCGGTGAAGCGGGCCCTGGGCCCCGGCTCCTCCCGACCCAGGGCCCAGGAGCGCGGCAGAGCCAGGAGGCCAGTCCCCGGTGCCCGGAGCCCGGGCGTCCCGTCCGGCCCCTCCTCACGCGGAACCGGGCAGCGGGCGGGCGGGCGGGGGTCGCGCTGCCGCCGCCGCCGCACCCCGGGGAGAAGGGGCGTCGGGGCCCAGCCGACCTCAGCCCCGAGCAAACCGGTCCGGCCGCCTTCCCCGCCCGGCGCGGGCCGCCCTGCACCCCCCCGGCGCGGACAAAAGTTTGCCCTGTTCGGGGGCGGGGCGGGGGCATTCCTCGCGAGTGACATTATCCGTGACCTCCAGCTGCCGCGCTGCCCTCCCGGCGCCCCGGCCCCGGGGCCCCCGCGCGGGGCCCGCCCGACTCGCCCGCCCGGCGCCCGCCCGCCCCAAACTTGCGCCGCCGGCGGCCCGGGCCCCGCGCGGCCTGCACGCCCGGCTCGGCAACAGGGCACCGGCCGGCCCGGCCGCCAGCTCCTTACCTGCCCCCGCGGGGCGCCACCCGGGAGGGGCCGCCGCCGCCGCCGCCCTCGCGCGCCCCCCGGGCCTGCGCGCGCCGCGGGGCCCGGGCCGCCTTAACCCCTTCGCGGCCGCCTCCCGCCGCCCCCACGCCCGCTCCACGCCGCCGCCGCCGCCGCCCCGCCCCCCGCTCGCTCCCCGCCCCCCCCGGTGCCCAGCCCCCAGTCCCCGCCCGGGCCTGCGCCGGGGCCGCGCGCAGCCTCCCCCACCCCGCGGCGGGAGGTGGGGGTCGCCCTGACGACAGGAGGTGGGGGCGCCGGCACGGAGGGGCGAACCCGCGCTCCGAGGGCCCCGCCGCCAGTCGCCCCTGGGCCGCTTGGGGCCCTGCGCCTACCTACCTCCCCGAATCGCAGCGGTGGGAACAGGGTTCGATCCCGTGACGGAGCGTGGGTGCCGGCCGGAGGTCTGCTCGGAGGCCCGGGCGGCGGGCGGGCGGGTGGCAAGCACCCCGGGGCGGGGGCGGGGGCCGGGGCGGGACCGGGCGCTGCTATCCGGGCTGGATTTCTCGGCTTCCACCCGGATTCTCCCTCGGCTCTCCCGGCCGATTCGGTGCTGCTCGGCGACCACGTGACGCGGGCTGCCTTTGACCCCAGTCTCGGAGCGGGTAGGGGGCGGGGGCCGGAGGGGTGTCAGATGCGGGACCCAAGAGGGCCGGGAGCAGCTGCCAGGAGACCCGGAGGCGGTGACCCCGGGGAAACAAAGCCCGGGGGAAGCCAACAAGTTACTCGGGGTCAGAGAGGGAACAGCGCTGGGGGTCGAACAGGCTGCAGAGGGGCCGCGGGAGACAAAGACCCGCGCCGCCCCTCCTCCGAGGGCCGGGGGAGCGCCCTGGCCGGCCGAGGGGCCCCCCTGTCTGTGCCACTGGGCCTGGGACAACCCTCGAGGGCCTGCTCAGAGGGGTCCCCAACAACCAGGTCCTGGCTGGAGCGGCCCCTCCTGGGCAGGCCTGCCTTTGCCTTAACCCTGGAAGATGCCTTCCTCTCCTTTTTTCTGATTAGCTGGCTCATTTACCCGGTTCATTGTTTACCAGAATATCATCGCCCCCAACAAATTGTTCCCAGCTGAGTCCCGGCGTCTGGCACAGGACAGGTAGACGACACTGCCCAGCCCCTCTCCCACTGAGCCTCAGTCTCCCACTCAGGTGCTCCTTCCACCATCTCAGGGACCCTGCAAATTAGGCAAGAGTACAGCTCATCCCCATTAAACAGAAGAAGAGAACGAGGCCTAGAAAGCAGGTGATTCTCGCTGAAGTGGTTGAGGGCCCAGATCTGGCTGTGCCACGTGCGGCTTTTCGCCGTCCACGAGCCTGCCCGTAAAAGGAGGGGCTGGGCTGGCGGCTGGTGGGTGAGCCCAAGGAGCCTGCTCGTTCCCTAGAGACCCTGAGCCTGTGGGCCTGGGCGCGGCCCGTGAGCATCTGGAAAGCAAGGGATGGCTGGTCTCCCCAGGGCCCTCTGAGGCTCCAGCCGCCCAACTGCGAGCAAAGCTTAAAACACAAGGAGTTCCTGCTGTGGCTCAGCAGGTTAAGGACCCAACACTGTCTCTGAGGATGTGGCTTGATCCCGGGCCTCACGCTGTGGGTTAAGGATCCTGTGCTGCTGTGGCCGTGTCGCAGGCTGGCAGTTACAGCTTTGATTCGACACCTAGCCTGGGAACCTCCACGTGCCGCAGGTGTGGCTGTTAAAAACATACATATACGAGCAACCAGAGCAGACACAAGGGAGGTAGAAAAGCCGACCGTGACATGTGGGAGTGAGAGACTCGCCCCCTCCCCTGAAGCCCAGCCTCCCTGTGCGGAGGGAGGGCGAGGGGTCTCAGCCCACTCACGCCTCAGAGCGCAAGGCCTGACCCCCCGCCGTCCTCCACGACAGCTCTGGATAGAGTGCAGTCCGCAGGACGAAGCCCGAGCGCCGTGACCGCAGGCCCACCCTGCAGGCCGCAATCAGCTTCCCTGTGGCTTCCCAGCACACAGTCCAGCCGATGCCGCCAGTCTGGCCAGGCAATCGGCAGCCACCAGCCAGTTCTCCTGCATAATCTATGTCCCTGTGAGCCACAATCTGAGGTCCTTGAGGTGCCTGTTGTGGCTTAGTGGGTTAAGAACCCCACTAGAGGGAGTCCCCGTGGTGGCGCAGTGGTAATGGACCCAACTAGCATCCCTGATGACTTGGGGTTGGTCCCTGGCCTCGCTCAGTGGGTTAAGGACCCGACATTGCCGTGAGCTGTGGTGTAGGTTGAAAATGCAGCTCAGATCTGGTGTTGCTGTGAGCTGTGGTGTAGGTTGAAAATGCAGCTCAGATCTGGCGTTGCTGTGAGCTGTGGTGTAGGCCGGCAGCTGCAGCCCTGATTCAACCCCTTACCTGGGAACTTCCATACGCTGCGGGTGTGGCCCTAAAAAGACAAAAAACAAAACAAAGAACCTGCTAGTATCCATGACGATCCCTGGTCTCACTCAGTGGGTTAAGGATGTGTTGCGAGAGCTGCAGTGTAGGTCACAGACGCAGCTCAGATATAGCTGTGGCTGTTGCTGTGGCCGGCAGCTGCAGCTCCGATTCGAATCCTAGCCTGAGAACTTCCATATGCCACAGGTGTGGCTCTAAGCAGGAAAAAAAAGAAACCAACGACCACACACAATCTAAAATCACTGACTCCGGTCTGAGTACGGGGCAGGCTTAACGAGCCCCCCAGCCGTATCATGCCAGTCTCTGCTCTGGAAGACCACTTTCACCCACGGGCGTCCCGGGGCATCTCTCCGTGCCAGGCGCAGTGCTCCTGGTAACACAGTACAGGGCTGAAAGGGACACGGGCCTGCACTCCGGGGAAGGGTCTGGGCACCCACGGAGAAGCTCTGGGTGGCCGCGGGAGGCCGGCTGAGCGGAGGGCCCGCGGGTGGCCTAGGGCAGGGGCTGTGGCGGCAAGCAGAGGGGAGCGTGTCAAGGGAACTTGAGGGGAGGCAGCCCTGAGGGACCAGGGGGTATGGGGTGGGGAGATGGACGTTCCTGGTACAAGGAACAGCCTGTTACGGGCCACACGGAAAAGCTGGGTGCTGTGCGCTGGGTGGGTGAGGGGGCAGGGAAGGGTGGAGGGGGCAGGAAGGAAAGAGCGAGAAAACTGGGGAGGGGGTGAGGAGCAGTTTAGGGGTAACCTTCTATGACAGGCCGGTGGAGGGACACTGTTCTGAGGGCCAGGTGGGGTGAGAAGGCTCTGGGCAGGTGAAGCAGGTGGCCAGAGCCCTGATGCGGGAGGTGGAGGGGACAGAGGCCAGTCGGGTCACACAGCCATCCCGCTAGCCAGCGTCTGGCCGACGGCGCTGCGGCAGAGGCAGGTGAGAGCGGGGGCTCGCCCCCGTGCCCGACAGCTCCTTCTCCGCTCTCCAGGTCTTCAGAGCTGCTGCCGCCAAGCTGGGCCCAGGCCCCTCCGGCCCACTGTCCCCAGAGAGCCTGTGAGGGCGAGGCTCAGGCCCCGCCCGGGATCCGGGCCTCGGAGGCTCGGGTGAAGCCGAGGGCTGGCTTGCTGAGCAGACCCCAGAGCGCAGCTGCCGGGAAGGCCGGCCAGATGCCCTGCCCCGCATCCCTTCAGGCCCACCGGCACCTCCCAGCGCTTTGGGCACCTTTTTTGTTCTGGCAACTTGCCCTGCCCCTGCCAGCCCTCAGCCCCAGCGCCCTCCCCACTGCCCGCATGACGGGCTCCTTGGCCGCCCCAAGGTCGCCTTTATCCGACTCCCAGGTCAAAGGCTGAGCGCTATCTTCCACCAAACCC
The DNA here is from genome assembly GCA_004024745.2 of Catagonus wagneri. Classification (NCBI taxonomy): domain Eukaryota; kingdom Metazoa; phylum Chordata; class Mammalia; order Artiodactyla; family Tayassuidae; genus Catagonus; species Catagonus wagneri. The sequence goes on along the minus strand of PVHT021183658.1, from coordinate 161,561 downwards.
GCTCCTCCTCGGCCCCGTCTGTGTCCCGTCCACGTGTGCAGTCCAGAAATCTAACGCCAGCCCTCACCCCACATCCCAGCCATCAGCCAGTTTCCACTGGTTCCTGCTCCAGTTCTTTTTTTCTAAACCAATCCCATCCCCTCCCCTTCATCACTGCCACCCAGACCAAGCCGCCACCTTGTCTCCGAGCCCCTTAACTGCTCTCTTCCCCTCCCGCTTTGCCTCCTCCATCGCAACCTCATCACGCCCATCTCGTCCCTCCTTCTTTCCTCCCTCCCTCCCTTCCCTTCTTTCTTTCAGGCCGCACCTGCAGCACATGAAAGTTCCCAGGCTAGGGATCAAGTCAGAGCTGCAGCTGCCGGCCTACACCACTGTCACAGCAACGTCAGATCTGAGCCACGTCTGCGACCTACACCTTCGCTCACGGCAACACCGGATCCTTAACCCTCTCAGCGAGGCCAGGGACTGAACCCGCATCCTCATGGATAATAGCCAGGTTCTTAACCCACTGAGCCACAACGGAGGCTACCACCGTTTCTTGCTTAAACCGCCGACGGCTTCCCGCTGCCCTGCGGCTCCGGCCCCACCCTGTGGCGCAGGCGCCCCTTGTCCCGAACGCATGCTTCACCTTCCGCTGACTAACCGCCCATTTAGCGTGTCGAGCGCCAGGGTTTAAATGCTGGTTCTGCCATTTACCAGCTGTGCGATTGTGGGCCAGTTTTTCAAACTTTCTGTGCTCCTCTCTCAAGTGGAATAATAAGAGCCTGTACTTCATAGGGCCGTTTTGGGAATTAAATGGGTTGAACGTGTAAAACCCTTGGAATGGTGTCTGTCGCATGATAAGCACTGTAAAATGTTTGCTAAGTGATTAATTTCTATCCTTTGGGCGTCAGGTTAAATTCACTCCCCTCTGGGGCTCTCGCTGTGCCGCTGGTCCAAGCCACGTCCCGGCCGGCGTGTCCCAGCCCCTCTTCCTCGTCCTCGTAGGCCTCTGCGGGGTGCCTCCCTCTACAGTGTAAGCTAGGTGCGGGCAGGCCGGCTTTCGTCTCAGGCACAGGTGCGCTGCAGGGCCCCGCACAGCGGTAGGCCCAGGCAGGCGGCCAGCGGGTATTTGCAGGCTAAACAGATCCAGTGAGAGGCCGTCGAGTCATCAGAACGCACAGAACACCGCCTCCTACAAAACGCCTGTCCCTGGTGCTCCACTCCTTCCTTCACATGACCCGGACGAGCACCGCTCCCAGTCCGCCAGTCCTGCTGGGGAGGGGAGTAGAGGGACTGCGGGGAACAGGGACACGTGGGGCGCTAGATCAGGCCCGGCTGTTTCCCAGGAGGTCTTGGGAACGTCAAAGTCAGAAGTAACGATGGCTGTCTGCCCGCCGCCAAGGGGAGCTCCTGTCCCCAGGGCGCCAAGGCAGCCCCCTCCCTACAGACCTCCTGCCTGGCCTCCGAGGCCTCGCTTGAACGGCAGCTCCTCCTAGAAGCCCTCCGCCCTGCCGGGGCTCTCTGCATGGCCCTGCTCACGCCCCGGTCATCTTCCAAGTTTCAGGTCCTACTCGTCTTTAGAAAAGGAAAAGGTGATTCAATGAATGTGTAACTACATGTGATTTCATGTTTGAACTTCAGTGGAGGCAGAAAATAGCCTCTGTCAAACCACATGACCTGATTTGTGGTTCGCAGAACACGGGCACACCATAATTACGACGGAGGCCTCACGGTGCGGCCGCTTCCTCTTCTCCCTCCCTCCCTCCCTCCCTCTCTCTCTCTCTCTCTCACACACACACACACACACACACACACACACACACATCCCATGTTCAAGGACAGGCACTGCCTGCTCCCTGGCAGACTCTGGTATCTGCTACACAAATGAAGGAGAAAAATCTGTGAAATGGGCAAGGAAGTCATCCATGCTTCAGATGGACGAGGAACAGACGCTATTCCGGGAAACAAGCAAAGGCTGTCTGCGGTGGGGCGGGAGCAGGTAACAGCACGCCCGGCTCTGGCGCCTGCCGCCCACTCTCCACTCCTCAGCAGCTCAGAGCAGAGGCAGCCTGCCCAGGCCCAGACGGCAGAGGCAGAAGAGGCCGCAAACCCAGGGCCGCCCACAGCAAAGGCTAAGTTCTTGTCACCATTCAGGCCAACTTGCAGTGCCCCAGGCAGGGAGTTGCCAAACTGCAAGAGCACCTGGGCTCCGGGGGTCCCTCCCACCCTCCCCGCTGCACCCCCACTTTCCCCTCCGCTGCGGCTGTTCGCAGAGCCAGCACCTCTGGGGCCAGAACCCAGGATGCACACCGCCAGGTGCTGCCTGGGCCAAGGTCGTGCCGCATCCACGAGCAGCACCCTCCCACCCTGTCAACCGCCTCCCGCTGACTGCACAGCGGCCTGCTTTGCAGAGGGGAGAGTTTTCATCCCCTTTTCAAGGGGAGAAAATGAAGGTCTGGCCAACCTGTGAAGGGCCCAGCGCAGCCCAGCACCATTGCGGTCCCCGGCCCACACTCCTCCAGGCCCCAGGCGGGCTGGACTTGACCTGGAGAATGGGGCTGGAGGACGAAGGGCCTTCAGACGCTCACACAGAAGACAACGGCTTCTGTAAACAAACGTACATCAGGTAATTTCCCTTTTCACTGTGTCCATTGTGATGCACCGATTATAACCTAGCAAAACAAAACACTCACTAGCACTTGCGGTCTCTAAGTGAAGGGACAGGCTCCCGGCCACGGAGGGCAGGCAGGTCCCGGGCCCAGCGCCAGCTGCCAGCCTCCGAGGCAGAAACCAAGGTCATGCGGGACGCTCCTTCCCAAACCTGCCCAGGCCGTGGCCTCGCCTCCCCCCCAGGCCGGCTCTCGCCCCTTCCTCCACTAGCCAGCCTCCTCATGCTTCAGTTCGCTCCACTGGGTCACCAGGAGTTAAATACTTCCCTTTATTCTGTTCTATTTTTGCTTTTTAAGGCTGAACCCACTGCACATGGAAGTTCCTGGCTGGGGCTGAATTGGAGCTGCGGCTGCCGACCTACACCACAGCTCAAGGCAAAGTCGTATCCTTAACCACTGAGCGAGGCCAGGATCGAACCTGCATCCTCATGGTTACTCGTGGGGTTTGTTAGTGCCGAGCCACCACGGGAACTCAGAACGCTTTCCTTTAAATTGAAGAACAGCGATTTGCAATACTGGCTTAGTTTTAGCGCGACAGCGGAGCGGCTCCGTGACATCTACGTTTTCGGTTCACCTTCCATTACGCGGCAAGTCGCACCTGCTCGACCCCCGGCGCGGCCGCGCTTCCCACGCGGTGCGGTCTGCCGGCGCCGCCCTCCCCTCCCCGGAGCCGTGGGCTGGGTTCCTGTTTCGCACACAGATTCCCCGGCATCATTTCTTTAGATTCCGCGTGCACGTGACAGCCTGCGAGGCCTGTCCTCCCCCGTGCGGCCGCTTCACCCCGCACGTCCTCCCAGGCCGGTCCCCGCCACCGACACGGCGCCACGCCACCCCGGGCACGCCGGCGACGCCCCGCGTGTGCCCATGCGCCACTCTGCCCAGCCGGCCGCCGCCAGCACAGCGCCCGCGTGTCCGCGACGGTGAACTGCGCCGCTGTGAACACGGGCGGGGGCGAGGGGGGAGTTATCTTTTCAAATGAAGCGTTTTCCCGTTCTCCGGATCGAGGCCCAGGAGGAAGGTGCAGCGACCGTGCGTGGCTCCGTATTCAGTTTCTGGAGGACCTCGGCACGCCTTCCTCCTCCGACCGGCTGCGGACGCCGCCTCTTCTCCACACCCGCCGCTACTGACCATTTGTAGACTTTCTGATGACGGCCCTTCTGACTAATGGGAGGTGGCACCTTGTCGTGAATTCGGTTTGTACTTTTCTAATAATTAGCGACGCTGGCGTCTCTTCACGTGCCTGCTGGCCTCTTGTATGTCTTCTCTGGAGAAAAGCGAACTTAGGTCTTCCCGCCAGTTTTTGATTGGGTTGTTCGTTTTTGTTTTTTGTTTTTGGTATCGAGTTGTATGAGCTGGGGGCTAAATACTTTTTTCTTTTTCTTTTTAGGGCCACACCTGCGGCATATGGAGACTCCCAGGCTAGCGGTCGAATTGGAGCTGTTGCTGCCAGCCTATGCCACAGCCACAGCCGTCCTGGATCCAAGCCGCATCTGCGACCTACACCACAGCCACAGCAACACTGGATCCAAGCCGCATCTGCAACTTGTGGCAACACCAGGTCCTTAACCCACTGAGCGAGGCCAGGGATCGAACCTGCAGCCTCACAGACACTATGTTGGGTTCTTAACCTGCTGAGCCACAGTGGGAACTCTACTAAACACTTTTACCACCACTCCAAACAAAAGACTGTAGTCATCCGAGTGGGGGACACGCCAGATGTTCCAGTTTACTCTCCACTGCTGTGGGGTAGGGCGGGCACTACAACTCCCACTTTCTCGTTGAAGAAACTGAGGCACAGGGTCCCAGTGCCCCCACCGAGCCAAGGAGGGAGGACGGGCCAGGGCCCTGGTCTGGAGATTGTCGTCCGGTTCCCCCGGCGACCCATGCTACACACACACACACACACACACACACACAGACACAGACACACACACACACCCACCCACCCACCCACCCACCCTTGTTTTTCCTCCTGGGCTACCTTGCTGTCTTAGTTTACGATCCCTGAACGAATCTGCCTCCTTACAGCAGTGGAGAAACTGAGGCCCAGAGGGGAACAGGGACCCGCCCCGTCAGCAGCTACAGTCGAGCTGGGTCAGCCTGGGGAGCCCCTCTCGGTGACCTTCCCACGGCCCGGCTGTGTGCACGTCAGAAGCTGAGCGGGAGGTGGCACCAGAAGACAAAGACACCCAAGGTCCAGTCTAGGCGCGACTCCTGGGCCCCTGGAGGTGTGCCAGCTTACGCGAGGAGCAGAGGTAGTGGTGGCTCCCGTGGGAGGTTGGCTCGGGGACTGGCATGGGGGCCGGGCTCTTGTCTGGGCCACCCTGCCCCGACAGGCATGGAAATTCTTACCGTTCCGCAGCCCCTCTTCACACAGACCTGCCAGGCCAGCTCTGTCCTGAGGTGGAGCTGGGCGCAGGGGACGGAAGCTAGAGGGACACGCGGGGACACCCCTCCCACCGCGCACAGACAGCCGGCCCCCAGCAGGTGCGCCCGCGCGCTCGCCCCACACCTGCCCTCCAGCCGGTGCCTCAGAGCTTTGGGGCCAGACCACGGCGTGGAAATCCAAGGCTGGCCCTCAATCCCGGCCACTCAGCTCGGCTCCAGTTGGTTCCGTGAAGAACGGGGATGGTTTACACCACAGGGCGACTGAGGTTACATGAACCGTTAGGAAGCCGCTTTGCACCACACCCGGCACAGCTACGGCTGTTAACGCTGCTTCACCCAGGCTCCCCTTAGCTCACTGGGGTCCCCCCGCTCTACTGGACATACACACCCCACCCCAGAGGCTAACTCCAGGCTGCCCTCAGCCAGCCGACCCCGCCGCACAGCCCGGCACCCTCCCACTCCTCTGCGCCAGGCAGCCGGGGGCCCTCAAGGCCTGGGTGCAGGCCAGGCGGGCCCAGCACCCCTTCTGCCAGGAATGCCCAAACCTCTCCCTCATCTCAGCGCTCAGTCCCAGCTCCAGCCCCACCTCCTCCAGGACGCCCTCCCTGACTGGCCTCCCCCATCCCCCTCTCAGTGAGTCACGGGAGCCCTGACTCTGACAGTGTAAAGCCTCTTCCTTCTTCTCCCCACGGTCTCCTAACAGTGAAAAAGGCGTTTTCCAGACAGATCTGAGGCAGGCGAAATCAGCCTCCTGAGGTCCGTGTCCCCGCGCCCAGCACCATAATCGCGCACCACACATCTGCCCGGAGCCGGGAACAGGCAGGGCCTCGAGGCCACGCGGGGCGGCCCAGGTACCCCGCAGACAGACTGGGAGAGGCTGCAGAACCCTTGTTCCATCGCTGGGGTCCTGGAGACGGTTCTGCTGAGGGATGGAGAAGCGAGCGGTCGTCGGAGCTGAGGCTCCCTGAGGCGCACCTGTGGGAACAGGTGTCGAGGTGGCCCGTCGCCTGCGGGAGAGTGGCCGGGGGGGTGACCCTGCAGCTTTTGCGGGGAGAAGGGCGGACACGTGTTCGAGGAGACCCTGGAAGATGCTCTGAACCAACCTCGAGGGTGGAAGTGGCCGCAGGAAGCAGGTGCCGCCTGAGACCTGGGAACCGTCACCGTCCCGAATCTGGGAGCCACGCGGCAGTGAGCTCGCCCCGGGGCGGGGTGCACGCCGAGGCTGGTCAGCGCCGGGCAGGGTGGCCTAGAGGTCCTCGTGCTGGGGGGAAAGGCCAGGATTCTCCCAAATTCTTCCAGGCTCTGACAGCGTTTAATAAGAGTCTAAGTTGGCTAGTGATGTAAAGATCTGGAAATCTGAGGAATTCCCGTTGTGGCTTGGTGGTTAATGAATCCGACTAGGAACCATGAGGTTGCGGGTTCGATGTCTGGCCTTGCTCAGCGTGTTAAGGGTCTGGCGTTGCCGTGAGCTGTGGTGTAGGTTGCAGACGCGGCTTGGATCCCGTGTTGCTGTGGCTGTGGCGAGGGCCGGCGGCTACAGCTCCTGTTAGACCCCTAGCCTGGGAACCTCCATATGCCAGGGGTGCGGCCCTAGATATGGCAAAAAGCCAAAAAAAAAAAATCTGGAAATCTGATTCTACAATTCCGTCTCTGTACAATTCTGAAGCGAAACACAAGAAATGAACATTTTTCTAACAGCTACATTTTAAAGGTAAAACGGAGCGGGCAGATTCATTGTAGTTATACACTGTATTTAACCCGAGCGCTACCAATTTTATCATTTTGCTATGTAATTAACACAAAGAAATTGTTAATGATTTAAAATTCTTTCTTCTCTATCAAGTCTTCCAAACCTACTATGTACTGTACGCATGGAGCTCACCTCCGTGCAGGCCGGTCGCATGTCAGGGGCTCCATAACCACGTGTGGCCAGCGGCTACAGCCTTGGACAGCACAGTTTAGAAATCTAAGATTTATGACTCACTTTTCTGAAATCCTGGGACGCTGGGCCCAGGGGAGTCAGGATTCTGCAGCAGACTAAGTTTCTACAACGTAGCAACTGTGATTCCACCAGATTCAAATGTTGCTCCAAGTCTGCTTGGGAATCATGCTTCTCCCCGCACCTCTTTGTGTGGAGAAGAATCCCCGCCCCTACAAGCCCCTGGGTGGGGGGAGAGGGAGCAAGGAGCCCTCCCCTCGGCTGCCGCCACCATCTGGCCCAGCCCAGACGCCCAGGCCCGGGCTCTCAGCCACCAGCCCTCCCACTCATGGTCTCTCCATCCGCGCACACAGGCCTGGCAGTGACACTCCCGGCCTCCCGTCCACCCGGGTTTCTGTCTGCTCTGGAGAGCAGCTGGGGGCTGCTGCAGCCGATGGAGCTGGGGAGTGTGGTTCAGATCCCAGACGGGGGTCCCGTAGGGGGACTGGCTCCCCCGCTCGAGGCGAGGGCCCGGGGTCTGAAGGCGCGGAAGTCGGACACCCGCCCACTGAACCGCAGAAGGCTCCGCGAGGCCCTGGAACGAGGGCGCAAGGCCTGTGCTGGGATCTGCCGGCACGCGTCCTCGTCGGCCGCGGGCCTCCTCTTCCCGATCTCAGATCCCCGGTGGGGAGACTCGAGGCGCAGACCCAGGGTGGCGGCGAGGCTGCTGGAAGGCCCCACAGGGGCTGCATCTGCTTGGGTGACCTCTTGGCTTTGGGGTGCTTGCGTCAGCCTCAGAGACAGCCTGGTTCTTGCCCAGGGCCCTCCTGCCCAGGCCACAGGTCCTGCAGAGGGTCTGGGGCACGGCGCCTGAAGACAGGCGGAGGCCCGGGGAGGCAGAGGCTGGAGCTTGGCGGGGAAGGTCTCAGTCGGCAGCAACAGCTCCTGCGTCTGCCGTCACCCAGTTCTGTTCTGCTTCTCAAAGCCCTTCGGTGGCCACGACCCCAACAGAGCCCAGGAGGAAAGGGCACCGGAGCGCCGGCCGGCAGCACATGAACTCCCAGCACGACAGCGGGGAAACGGCGGCCCGGGCCGGCCGACCACCGGGCTCAGGGGCCCAGGCCTCTGAGAACCACCGGCTCGGCCCCCATTCAGGGAGCCCCGGGGCCGGCCGCCCACTCCCAGGCACCTAGACGCCCTGCCGCTGAGGAGAGTGACCGGGCGTCACCCGGGGCCGCGGTTTCCAGGCCGGGCTGCTTCCGGGCCGGGTTTCCCCTCTGGGAAGCCCCGAGGCTGCGCTGCGCGTCAGGAGAACCGAGGAGGAAAGGACGACAATCCCGCTTGGGTGCGGGTGGGGCTGGGGCGGCGCAGAAGACAGCCCTGGAAGCCTGCTCGGGAGGCAGGGAGCGGGCCGGGTGCTCCCGGGCCCAGGACACCGCCCGGGCTCCTCCTCCGCAAACTGGCTAGCGACCGTCCCCGGGCCGTGGGACTCTGTACGTAAGCTAAGCCCACGGTCAGCTCTACCCAGGGGCCCTTCCAAGAAGCAGCCAGCATCGCGGCCCCCATCTGCCACACTTCGCTGCCATAGGTGTTGTTTGAATAAACAAACGCATGATGACTGTTGCCAGCCAAGAATGCAGCAAGCGCAGGGGGCTCTGAACTGGCCTGTGAGGCCACCTGACAGACGCTGTCATAGCTCACTGGGTGGCCTCGTTTTTAAAGCCCGTAATAACAACCAGCGCCTCTGAGGCAGTCACTGCGTGTCAAGCCCTGCTCGGAGCCTGGAGCACTCAGCTCCCAGCAACGCCCTGAGCAGGTGCGGCGCCATCCCACCCTCCAGACCGGGACTGAGGCACGCGAGGCGGCCCCGAGGCCACGCTGCTGGTTTGCTGCCGGGACGCGGCCACTGCCCCAGACCCGTGACCTTCCCCAGCGGACGGCCAGGCAGCCTTCAGCTCCCCATCCCGTTTCCTCCGGCCAGGACGCCCACTGGAGAGGGGCTTCTCCCCAGGCTGGCGCCGGTATGCTCAGGGCGTCCCGGATCTCCAGGGCCCCTGCAAACAGCCTCTGCGGGTGCTCGCGGAGATGAAGCGGGGGCTCTGCCCGCTTGGCGCCTTTGTCAGACACTCATTCGCACAGCTTCCCGGCTGCTTCCAGCCCTGGGCGAGGCAGGAAGCAGCACCACCCAGGACGGGGGCTCCGGCTCCTCCGTTTCCTCCGCTCGTCCCCCCGGCCCTGCCCCAGCTGCGGACCTGCCTCTCCCTGCCGGACCTCAGACCTCGACCTTGAGGTTCACTCCCAGCGTGGGGGCAACAGCTCAGGGCTGGGGATCCATGGACTGGGTTCTATCTGCTGCCAAGAACTGGCGGGCGGCGGGGGCCTTTCTCTCCGAGAGGGGGCCTACCTGGAGAAACTCTGCCCCAGGGTGGGGAAGTGGGCTTGGAAATGTGCCCACAGCTCCCAGGGCCGTCAGTCCTCAGAGGAGCTCCAGGGCGCGCGTGGCTGCCCTGACACCCAGGTTAGCCAGGAGCCGGCTGGTTATCGGCCCAGCTCGGCGGAGAGGAGACCGAGGCCCAGGAGCGTTAAACGCTGCGTCCGTGGTCGTGCAGGAGCAAACTCGGCCGCGTCTCCGGAGCCGCGCGGCTGTCACAGCGGTACCACCACCGACGTCTGCCGAGGGCAACCCCGCCAGGGCCCTTCCTCTCCTCACCTCGCTCAGTTCTCTCCGAAATTCTAAGGCGCAGTGGTCCCCGTTTCACAGATGAGGAAACTGAGGCTCAGAGAAGCCAACCACCTGCCCAAAGTCCAGTTATTTGCAACCACTGGTCAGAGGGGAAGGCGATCTGAACTCAAGTCTGTCTGGCTCCAAAGCCTCAGGTCTCAGGCGACACAGGGCACCTCCACCTGGGGTGGAAGAGTCCCCCTATTTCCCAGAACGGGGCTGGGGTGATCCTGGCCTCACCACCCGTTGATGGCGCTGCTCCTGGCCTGTGACGCAGCCCCGGGTGCTCCTCCAACAAGGGGCCCGGAACCTGGCAGGTGCCGCGGGGCCCAGGGCGGCCGCGTCGAGTGTGAGCGGCGTCCCTGGTCCAGGCCTACGCGGCGTGTGACATGAGCCCCAGAGGCCGGCCTTCCTCTAGTCACTCAGCGAACGCCGCTACCTGCCTTCTAGCTCTACCCAGACACTCCGTTGGCCTCCTCGCTGACCTCCCCAAGGGGGGCGGCTCTCACTGCAACTGGCGGGCCCGGTGCAAAACGGAAACGCAGAAGCCCTCGTTTGAAAAGTAAGAATTCCACGGCAGGACGCGCGGGAGGTCGGGGGAGCAGACGGAGGTGGGCCTGCCCCCCCGCCAGCGCCTCCCACCCCCTCGTCCTCTCTCAGGCCCCCAGCAGTCCGACCCTCTCACCCAGGAAGGCCGCCCTCCCCGGCCCGCCCCTCCTCAGGACTCAGCTCTCAGCCCAAACGGCGCCTCCCCAGCCCCCAGCCGCCTGCGGCCACTGGCTTCGCTCTCATCCCTTCCTGGTGGGCATCGACCCGTGACCTGGAGCGGCCTCGTCAGTCTCGGGTTTACTACCCGCCTCCGCAGAGCAGGCCCGACTCCGGCTCAGCACTGAGGCCCGGGCCCGATCCTGCGCCCGACGCACGGCAGATGCTCGGCACCCACGTGTAAGACGGTGTACGAAGCAACGGCAGACACCCCCCCCACCCTCTCCCCTACAGCCCCTCCCACCTGCCCTCTGCACCCCAGGCGCACCCGGGGGTGCTTCCTGAGTGTCCGCTGCTCCAGCATCGCAGCACAGAGAGCTGACAAGGCCCTGGCCTTGAGATGAGGGCAGAGGGCAGAGGCAAGGCCCGGAGAAAAAGTGAAGAAGGCGGAGGAGAGCGAGGGAAGGGATGGGACGGGAGCCAGAGGCAGGAGAAAGGCTGACGAGTCGGGCGTGGGGATAGCCGCGTCCCTTCGCTGGCCAAACTAACAATCACCATTAGTACCTGGCCCCTCCCTGGCCCTTCCATCCAGGCTGGCGGGGAAGTTTTGAGGACGAGGGGGTGCCTTCCAGCTGCATGTGCCAGGGCTTCGCAACCACTAATCACACTTGGCAGTCCCTTCCAATTACCCCCCTCCCTGGCCGCTCTGCCACCTGCCTCATGTCCCTCCAGGCGGCGATGCCGGAGACAGTCGTGGGGGAGGCGCCACTACGGGGAACCTCAGCTGAGCTCTGCCCTCAGCTGCAGCGACAGCGGCTGCCCTCCCCGCAGGCCCACCCCGGGTCTGCGTCTGCGGCCAGATGGCAGCGGGGGAGGTGCCACCAAAGGTCGACCTCCCCAGAGGGGCGGCCTCATTGTGCCCGGCCCCTCCACGCAGTCCAGGGCCGCCGGAGTCCTGGTCCCGGGGCTGCTTCGTCAGGACAGGCCTCGGCCGGCTGCCCGCACGCCTGCGCGAGGGGCCCTCGCCGCCTCCCCTCCTGAGCCGCGCGGACCCGGGCCGCGGGAGCTCACCTAATCCCGGGACATTAAGCACAGTCTAGAGGCTCCTGAGGTTTTACCGGCAGCCTTGACCTTCCTAATGAGCCCCTGCTCCCTGCCCCATCTTTCTACTAAGACGTCACATGAGTGGCTGCAAAGATAACAGGGCCCAGGCAAGAATATGCAACGGAGAAAAGACAGTCCCTTCTCTAAGTGGTGCTGGGAAAACGGGACAGCCACATGCAGAAGAACGACATCAGCACACTTCCTAACACCACACACAAACATAAACTCAAAGTGGATTAAAGACCTAAATATAAGACCGGATACCATAAAACTCTTAGAGGAAAACACAGGCTGAACACTCTCGGACATAACCCACAGCAACATCTCAGACCCACCTCCTAGAGCAACGACAATAAAAGCAAAAACAAACAAATAGGATCTAATTAAACTGAAAAGTGTCTGGACAGCAAAGGAAACCCTAAACAAAACAAAAACACAACGTACAGAATGGGAGAAAATATTTGCAAATAAAGTGACTGACCAGGAATTAATCTCCAAACTTTATAAACAACTCCTGCAGCTCAATACCAAAAAAAACCAGACAACCACATCAAAAAATGGGCAGAAGATCTAAACAGACAATTCTCCGAAGAAGACAAATGGCCAAAAAACACATGAAAAGGTGTTCAACATCACTAATTATTAGAGAAATGCAAATCAAAACCACTATGAGGTACCACCTTACACCGGCCTGTCTCCTGCTCAGCACTGAGGCCCGGGACCCGATCCCGCGCCATCATCAAAAAGCCTACAGACAATAAGTGCTGGAGAGGGTGTGGAGGAAAAAAGGATCCCTATTACACTGCTGGTGGGAATGTAAACTGGTGCAACCACTGTGGAAAACAATATGGAGATTCCTCAGAAAACTAAAAATAGAATTACCATTTGATCCAGCAATCCCACTCCTGGGCATCTATCCAGCAGAAACCATGACTCGAAGAGACACATGTACTCCAGTGTTCACTGCAGCACTCTATGCAATAGCCAGGTTATGGAAACACCCTAAATGCCCATCGACACAGGGGTGGATAAAGAAGATGTGGTACATATACACAATGGAATATTACTCAGCCATTAAAAGGAAAGAAATAACAGCTTTTGCAGCAACATGGATGGACCTAGAAATTATGCTAAGTGAAGTCAGTCAGATGGTGAGACACCAACATCAAATGCTGTCGCTTACATGTGGAATCTAAAAAAGGACACAATGAACTTTTTTGCAGAACAGATGCTGACTCACAGACTTGAAAAACTTATGGTTTCCAGAAGAGACAGGTTGAGGGGTGGGGGGATGCGCCTGGGGTTTAGGGTGGAAATGCTATAATACTGCATTGTGATGACTGTTGTACACCTATAAATATAATAAAATTCATTTAGTAAAGACAACAAAATAAAAGTAACAGGGCCTGAGCTTCGTTCCCACCCTCCACTCAGGTCAGGACCTCCCCAGCTCTCCCGTCTTGGAAAATGGCCCCACTGTCCACCCCTTGCTCAAGCCTGGAAACTGGAATCATCATCACCGACGTCCAGCCCATCCGGAAGTTCTGCGGATTCTCCTTCCACAGCGTCTCCACCAGTCCCCGCCTCCGCCTGCCCCCACTTCCGCCAGCCCCCACCTCCGGGCGGCCGCACAGCTCCTTGCACCCAGCAGCTTCTGCACTAGCTGTGGCCTTTGCCCGATGCTGTTTCTCCCGCCCCCCGCACGGCTGCAGCTTTGCACCCTCTGGCCTCTTCCTCAGAGTCCTGCCCCCATCTCCCTGAGTAAGCCCGCCTATAACCTTCTTGGGTCTGTCGCCTTCGCAACACAAACAGTAATCTGTAGTGAAAAAGATGTCGGGAGAGAGTGCCTGTCGAGGCTCGGCGGTTAAAAAACCCAACTAGCATCCATGAGGTTGCGGGTTCGATCCCTGGCCTCACTCAGAGGGTTAAGGATCTGGTGCTGCCGTGAGCCGTGGTGTAGGCTGCAAATGCAGCCCGGATCCCGTGTTGCTGTGGCTAGTGCGTAGGCTGGCAGCTATAGCTCTGATTGGACCCCAGGCCTCCATATGCCATGGGTGCAGCCCTGAAAAGACAAAAGACAAGAAAATAAAAAAATTAAAAAGATGTCGGGAGTTTCCTGGTGGACTAGTGGTTAAGGATCTGGCATCGTCACTGCTGTGGCTTGGGTTTGATCCCTGGCCTGGGAACTTGTGCATGCCACAGGCGTGACCCCTCCCCCCACAAAAAAGATGGACTCTGGTCAGCTGGCTTAGTGGTATGACGCCCGGCTGTCTCCTCTACTGGACTGTGCCTTCGCGTCTGCCCACTGCTGTGTCGCTCACCAGCGCCTGGCACAGGGCCTGGCACGTTGTAGGTTCTCGACAAATGTGCCGAACGAATAAATGCTGAGGATCTGTATCCGGTGCTGCCAACCCCCCGGGCCTTGTCCTCCATCCGGGGCGACTCCGAGCGGGTCCTGCACAAGCAGGTCCTGCCGCGGGGCAGAAAGCACGGGGCCGGATCTGTCTCTGCAGGCCCCGCGTGCTCTCCGTCCACTCGCGCCTCCCCAGCCGGCCTTTGCCTGCCCTAGCTTCCCACTCCGGGAAATGCAGCGGCAACCTGGGCCCCAGCGAGCACCGAGGGGGAGCACACAAGGCCACCTCCCAACCTCACCGCAGGCACGTGTCCCAAGTACAGCCTCACTCACACGCACTCACACTCACACCCCTCAACCAACCTCAGGCTCAGAAATCTCCAGGCTCACTCCTCTAGGTCCCCAGTCCCCTGCACTCCGGCCGCCCAGCCAAGGCCTGTCCGTCCCCAGTGTGGACGTCAGCCGCCACCTAGTGGCCACAGAGCTGCGCGCGGGCATCCAGCCGTCCTTTCCGCTACTGGGGCCCAGGTGAGTGCGGCAGCCACCCCCGCGCGCCCTGCCGTCCTCAGGCCCCAGGAGCACACAGACACGCTGCCCACCAGGGCGCCCGCCCTCTCCCTAACCATCAGGTCCTAACCCCGAACCCCCAGGGCCCAGCACCCCAACCTTTGAGTCCACCTTGACCACTCCCTCCCTCCTTTGGCCGCCCACCCTCTTGTCCGGGGACCCGCTCCCGCTTCGGACCTCTACGGCGGTGACATCGGCCCGTCTCACACCCCTCGGACGCTCGCTCCTGCTCTTCCCCGACAAAGACCCGGACAGCAGAGCCCAAGAGCCCCCTCGGCACCAAGCGCTGGAGGGCTCAGGGCCCATCACTCAGGGCGCAGGCGAGTTCTACAGAAATCACAGCCCGTGGAGGATGGACACGGGCTCCCAGGAAGGCGGCAGGGCCTGCGTCAGGCCGGCTCCAAGCTCGGAGCACACGCGGCTGCAGCCGGCCCCTGCCCCCTCCGGGCTTCGCTGCTGAACTAACTCAGCTTCTCCCCCACCCGCCCCCCAGGCAAAGCCTCCCTCAGGGACGACGCCCACGGGCAAATCAGAATGGGACCGGCTGTAAGGATGGGCGCGGGGGGGGGGGGGGGCCTTCCGGCCTTGAGGGTCCAGGAAAGCCTGGGACGCTCAAGATCAATTTCCTGTTCTTCCTTCGGCCACTCAACTGATACTCAGAAAATGCCAGGATCCAAGATTAAAAGTCTCTGAGCTCTGGAGTTCCCGCTGTGGTGCAGTGGGTTAAGAACCTGACTGCAGTGGCTCAGGTCACTACAGAGACACGGGTTCAATCCCCGGCCTGGCACAGAAGTATCCGGTGTTGCTGAAGCTTCAGCACACGTCGACGCTGCGGCTCAGGTTCCCTGCTTGGTGCGTCCATGAAAAACAAAAAGATGTGGTACGTGTATACACACAATGGAACACTACTCAGCCATAAAAAAGAACAGAATAACGCCCTCTGCAGCAACAGAGAGGGACGCAGAGATTCTCACACTAAGTGAAGCAGGTCAGCCAGAGAAAGATAAGTGGTGTCACTTACACATGGAATCTGAACCACGATACAAAGGCGCTTATTTACAAAACAGAAACTGACTCAGTTTTCGAAAACAAACATATGAGGAGTTCTCTTGTGGCACAGCGGGTTAAGGGTCTGGTGTTGTCACGCGGCGGCCTAGGTTACTACTGTGGTGAGGTCAGTCCCTGGCCTGGGAACCCCCACATGCCATGGCCGAGACCAAAAGAAAGCAAGAACGCAAACTTAGGTTACCAAAGGGTGAGAGCAAGAGAAGTCTAAATTAGGAGTGTGGGATTAGTAGACACAGACTTCTAAAAGCTAAACAGGTAAACAGGAGCTCCTGTCGTGGCTCAGTGGGCTAAGAATCCAACTAGGATCCATGAGGATGTGGGTTCGACCCCTGGCCTCGCTCAGTGGGTTAAGGATTTGGCATTACCATGAGCTGGGGCTCTGATCTGACCTTTAGCCTTGGAACTTCTATAAGCCACAAGTGTGGCCCTAAAAAGGAGAAACAAATAAACAAACAAGTAAAACTGGTAAAGAGGGTGCGAATGTACAGCACAGGGAACTACAGTCAATATCTTTTTTTTGTCTTTGTTTTTTTAAGGCCGCACCAGCGGCACATGGAGGTTCCCAGGCTAGGGGTCGAATCTGAGCTGTAGCCACCAGCCTACACCACAGCCACAGCAACACAGGATCCGAGCCACGTCTGCAACCTACACCACAGCTCACAGCAATGCCAGATCCTTAACCCACTGAGCGAGGCCAGGGATCGAACCTGCGTCCTCATGGATACTAGGGTTCATTAACCTCTGAGTCGTGATGGGAACTCCTATATTCATCATCTTGTAATTTAGAGGAAAAGAGTATGAGAAAGAACACACATACACGTGTGTGTAGGTCGAACCAAATCACTCTGCTGTAGCTCACACAACACTGTACGTCAGCTGTGCCGATAAAAACACAAAAAATAAAATAAAGACTATTAAGTTTTACCTAAGCAAAAAGTGTTTTACCTAAGGAGAAACAGCGCAGACCCCCTGGCTTCAGCTGCTGGCCTGGCTGCTGCTGGCTCCTGCCCACTCCTCCCCTCGGCTGCAACCGTGGGGACAAGAATCCCTGCCCCATAGGGTTCTGGAGAGGCGTCAAGGCGAGGGTGTCTGCCTGCACCCAGCGCAGGGCCCGGCGTGTGCTCAGTGCTCCAGGGAAGGGCCTCCGTGGCCGCAGCATCCAGGCACCGGCCTCTCTCCGGGGCCTCCCTCGTCCCCAGCTCTGCGGCCCCCTGGGCCCGCAGCCGCTCCTCCTCAGCCCCACCGCCCCGGGGCTCCCCGAGCCCCTGTAGCGAAAGCTCTTCCTCCCCAGCCGCGCCTGAACACGCCCAGCTCGGGCTTCCCCTTCCCCTAGTGCAGCCTGTGGGCGGAGAGCAGAGGAAGGCAGGAGGGGCGGGCACAGGGACTCCGCCCTCTCTGCCGGCACTGTCCCTCCAGGCCACTCTCATTCCCGACCCGAGGACACCGGTTCTGAACCTTATCTCCGCACCACCCACAAGGCCAGGCGGGCACAGACACAGACACGTGCCCGGCGCTGGTCACACCCGGCCGCCACCCCGCCGGCTCTGAGGGCCACCCTGACCCGCGGCTGCTCCTGCCGTACTTCTCGGTCACTCCGTGCTCAGGTGGGTGACGCAGTTGTCACCTGGTCTCCGGCCCCTGACCTGCTCCTGATGACATCGTCCCCCGCCACCTCGGCCCCATGTGCCCAGGGTCTGAAACCCCTTCCCTAACCACCAGCCCAGGCGCAGGCCCCGTCCCCAGCTCCAAGCCAGCCCGTCCTCGCCCTCAGCCACCCCCGCCCCTCAGGACCTGCAGTCGGGCTCCCACCACCTTTGTGCTGCCCCCCACGCTCTCCCCGCCCCAGCCACCCCGGCTCTGGGCCGCGGTCCCCGCGATCACTGCTCCTACACGCCCCCCTCAAATCCCTGCCGCTTTGTGAAAAACTACAACCTGGTTAAATTCGATCCCTTGCCCACCTCATGCCTGACCCGAGCACACGACCGCGGCTAGAGAAAGCCTCAAGTGGACCCCCGGTGCTGCCCCGGAACCCCCTCCGCTGCCCTAGACCTCGCTCGATTTCAGGCCTCTCACCGCCGGTCTTCAACCCCTGGCCCGGCCTCCCAGCTGCCAGCTTTCTGCCTCCCTGAAGAGACCGCTCTCCGCCCCCGAGCCGCGTGTGCTCACCTCCAGCGCCGTCTGCCCTGCGGCCGGACCGGGCAGGCTCCTCCCCAAAGCTCCTCTCCACCTGCACGGGGAGCCGCCGCCTCTTTACTCACGAACGCGACCCCATCGCTGACTTTCCGCTCCCCTCCGGGCTTCTCCTGCTGGGACACGAACATTGGTTACCGATGCAATCTTCAGACAGAAAGAGGAAAAGGACCTCTGGAGCTCCCATCGCCGCTCAGCAGTGATGAACGCTGCCAGCATCCATGAGGACGCGGTTCCATCCCCGGCCATCGCGCTGCTGCAGCTGTGGTGTATGTGGGTGAAGGTGCAGCCTGGATCCCGCGCTGCTGCGGCTGTGGTGTATGTGGGTGAAGGTGTAGCCTGGATCCCGCGCTGCTGCGGCTGTGGCGCAGGCTGGCAGCTGCCGCTCCGGTTCAACCGCTAGCCTGGGAACCTCCACATGCCGCGGGTGCGGCCCTGAAAAGGAAAAGAAGAAAAAGAAAAGAAACACTGGATCCTACTTCCTGGTTCTTTTGCCGTTTTGCGCACCTTTGCAGCAAAACTCTAGCACAGTCCATGCTGCCCCCTCCCCCCTTGGGCCAGGCCTGCCGACTCAAGCACTGTCCGTGCTGCCTGCCCCAACCCGCCCCAGGCCAGGCCTGCCAAACAACGGCACGTGGAACTTCCTGGGTCAGGGACCGGGCCTGCGCCACAGCAGGGCCCTGAGCCGCTGCAGTGACAACGCGGGATCCGGAATCCACGGTGCTGCAAGGGGACGCCCTTCTCCTTCTCTCCTGACCTCCTCCATTTAGGCCTTGGCACCCCCCATACCCACCCGAAGAAACGGGCCTGTCAAGGGCGCGAGGGCCCAGAGCTGCTACACCAGCAGCCACCCCCAGCCTCCTCTCCCGAGACCCCCGGTGGGTTCCTAAGGCTGCCGACTCCTTCACCTGGCTGCCCACGTCCCCTCTTGGCGCCTGTCTCAGGGCTCCCGCCTGCTCTTTCTTGGCTCTCTCCTGCTCCTGTCCCCACGCTCTGACGCTCTGTGCTTGGATCTCTTCTCTAGCTACACGCAGCCCCTTGGTGGCTACAAGCAGTCTCACTCCAAGTGCCGTCTGGATGCTGAGACCCCCGATGAACACCCCCAGCCCGGCGCTCTCCTTAATCCCAGGCTTGCCTGTCCCAAAGGGCCACTGGACATCTCCACCCAGACACACAGCAAACATTTCCAACTCCGGCCTCGCGCTGAGCCCTGCACCTGCTCCCCACGTCTACTCCGCCTTCAGCCTCCTGTCCCGGCTGGTGGCAGCCCCCTCTCCTCCCGGCTACCTGAGCCCGAAGTGCTGGGACCATCTCCAACAACTCTCTCCCACCCCACGTCCCAGATACCAGGAAATCCTGTAGGATCGACCTTCAAAATACAGCCAAACTCTGACCAGTTCGTTCTAGCCCCAGCAATGGCACCTTGGCCTCAGCTGCCAACTATGTGTCACCTCCGAACTGACCCCGCTTCTCCTCGAGCCCCAGGCCCTTCCCGCTGCGCAGCCTCCGGCCACAAAGCAGGGCAGCAGCCCTACTAAGCACAAGTCAGAGCCCTTCATCTCTCCTCCGCCCGAGGCCTCCAGGGTCGCCACTCAGAGTGAAAGCCAGAGCCCTCGCGACAGCCAGAGGCCTGCGTGATCTGTGCCCACACCGCTGTCCCCGTCACAGATCGCTGCACCCCATCCCCCCACTGGCGCCGCCCGCCACGCGGCCTCGGCGCTCCTCCCAGACCGGGCGCCGCCCGCCTCCAGCGGCTGCCCTTGGGGCGGCTCGGTTTCCTCCCTTACGCCTCTGCCCGGCAAGGCTTCGCTCTGTGGCTGCCCCAGCGCTTCCCACGGGCCCCCGACAGCCGGACGCCTCCTACCCGAGACCCCGAGACAGAGTGGAAACGAGGGACGGCAGGGACGGCGAGCCGCTCTGAAGGGCGCCAGACCCACGCGCAGCGATGGCCAAGCATCCCCGGGGCGAGCGACTCAACCAGGAGCCGGGCGCGACTCAGCCCCTGAGTGTCCACCGGACGGGGATGGCTAGGGGCGCAGGCACGGCCGCAGGGAGGGGACGCCGCGGGAGGCGGCTGCTGCCCCTCCTCCAGCCGGCCGCGCATCCTTCTTCCCTCACGCCGACGCCGGTACTGCCGCGCGAGGTGCCTTGAACTCCCCAAGCCCCTTCCCAGTCCAGGACCTCTGCGGACACCATTCTCCCCGCCCAGTCCATCACTGCCGCCTGTGTTTAACTCACTCCGTCTCTGTTTTCCCGTCTTCGCTTGGATGACGTTATTACTGTTTCTCAGAGCCTGGCATCAAGTAAATGCTCAATAAACATGTTTCAATATACATTTCCTAAAAAATCCTGTTACTGTCCCATTTTACAGATGAGATAACCAAGCCCAGAGAGGACAGAGTTTTTGCCCAAGGACCCGCATTTAATAACTTTTTGTTACAATAAACATGTTGATTTTAAAAAATCAGAGTGCCCTGGTGGCCTGGCAGTTAAGGATCCAGCATTGTCACTGCTGTGCCATGGGTCACTGCTGGGGTGCGGGTTTGATCCCAGGCTGGGGAACTTCCATATGCCACAGGCACGGCCAAAAAAAAATCTCGGTGGAGTTTGAAAGCAGCCACTTTGATGGTTTCTGGGGTGAAGACCAGATGGTTTCTGGGACTTTCCAAGGGAAAAATTCCCCCCGAGGTGACTGTGGGGACCAGCTTCGGCCGTGAGAGCAAGCTGCCCTGCCTTCACCAAGCCCTCCCTCACTGAGGTCTGGAGCTCTGATTGTTGACCACACCCCTGATCCAAAGCTGGACCGGCTCCACGACACCCCACTTCCTGCTTACGTGCCTCCTCTACTGGGGAAATCACTACTTGAGAACCAAAAGTTCCTTCTTTCAAAGAATATAAACAGACTTCTCACAGAAGAGATGCAAATACGAAAAACAGTCATAAACAGGTGTCTGATTGGAGTTCCCATCGTGATGCAGCAGAAATGAATCCGACTAGGAACCATGAGGTTGCGGGTTTGATCCCTTACCTCGCTCAGTGGGTTAAGGACCTGCCATTGCCTTGAGCTGTGGCGTAGGTGGCAGACGTGGCGTAGCTCGGATCCTACGTTGTTGTGGCTGTCGTGTACGGTGGCAGCTGTAGCTCCTACTGGACCCCTAGTCTGGGAACCTCCCTATGCCATGGGTGAGGCCCTAAAAAGCAAAAAAAAGGTATCTGTTTTGTTTTTTTGTTTTTTGCTTTTTACAGCCACACTGGCAGCATATGGAAGTTCTGAGGCTACAACTGCCAGCCTACACCACAGCCACAGCAACGCAGGTTCTGAGCCGCATCTGCAATCTATACCACAGCTCACAGCACCTTAACCCACTGAGCAGGCCAGGGATCGAACTTGCATCCTCATGGATCCTAGTCAGGTTCGTTAACCACTGAGCCAGGAAGGGTCTTACTAATTATAGAATACACACGATACACCAAGGAGATGTGTTTTAGTTTCTCAGTTTAGTAGAAGTGAAAGTTGTTATCAACAGTCTGGGAGGCAGTTTAGCAACAAATATCAAAACTTGAAACACATATTCCTTTTGATTTCCAGCAGTTTACCCTGAAGAAAGAATGGTACATGTGTATTTTTTTTTTTTTGTCTTTTGCCTTTTTCCTAGAGCCGCACTTGTGGCATATGGAGGTTCCCAGGCTAGGGATCTAACAGGAGCTGTAGCCGCCGGCCTACGCCAGAGCCACAGCAACGCGGGATCCGAGCCGTGTCTGCGACCTACACCACAGCTCACGGCAACGCCGGATCCTCAACCCACTGAGCAAGGCCAGGGATCAAACCCGCAACCTCATGGTTCCTAGTCGGATTCGTTAACCACTGAGCCACGACGGGAACTCCAAGCACATGTGTGTTCTTGACTGTTTGCTTATGTTTGAAGATTCTAGAAATAACCTATATGTCCAACAACAGAGAACTGGTCAAATAAACAATGGCTCTGCTGCACAGAGGAATATGATGTCGTAAAAAATAACACCATACAGGTGTTGCTGGTTGCTTGCAAGGAAGAGGACTGGGTTGCTGGAGACAATGACAGTAGGATTTTTGGGGTCTTTTGCTTTTTTTTTTTCATGGCCGCACACGTGGCACATGGAGGTGCCCAGGCAAGGGTTCTAATTGGAGCTGTAGCCACTGGCCTACACCACAGCCACAGCAACGCCAGATCCGAGCCACATCTGCGACCTACACCACAGCTCACGGCAACGCTGGATCGTTATTAACCCACTGAGTGAGGCCAGGGATCGAACCTGCAACCTTATGGTTCCTAGTAGGATTCGTTAACCACTGAGCCACGACAGGAACTCCAAGTAGGGTTTTTTAAGATAAACTTTTCAATAATACCCGGCCCAGAAACTTCCACATGCCATGAGTGAGGCCATGAAAATAATAATAATAACGGCAATAGTAACAGTAATAAAATGTCAGAGTTCTTGTCACCGCTCAGGGGAAATGAATCTGACTGGTACCCATGAGGACACAGGTTCAATCCCTGGCCCTGCTCAATGGATTAAGGATCTGGTGCTGCCGTGAGCTGTGGCTTTGGCTAGTGGCTACAGCTCCACTTTGAACCCTAGCCTGGGAACCTTAATATGCTGCTGGTTTTGCCCTAAAATCACAAAAAGAAAATAAAATATCCTTAAAGGTAAAATGTATTTTTCAGTAACTGCTGTAATTTTTTTATTTGTGTGGATGCATTTAACACTCAAAATTAAAAAATGAAAAATTCATCTGTAAAAAAAAGTTATAAACTCTGTCAGTTGTTATGGAAAGATGTGTCCACGATGCTGAGTCAAAAAGAAGTTAAATACCCAGGTCAGAGCGAGGAAGATCTCACTGACGTAAAACGGAAATACAGGTATACACGTGAGCATAGAAAGTTATTTCTGGAATGATGCTCCAACGTGATGATAGAAAAAAGACCTTAGAGATCACTTTTGCTTTTTGCTATACACTTTTTTGATAACGTGGTAAGGATCAATGGCTATCAATCGCTTACCCCGGCCTGGTATATACGACAAGTCCTGAATAACTTGCTCCTACTTTGCCCAGCACTCAGCAGCTGAGCCTGTCACCGCGGTGCTGCTGTTCGCCTCCGCGCCACGCGGCGCGCTGTCGCCCCGGGCTGGCCCGGCCGGGGACGGGCGCCGGACGTTCGTCTAGCCCGGCCCCCGCCCTCTAGGACACAGGCCCGCCCCACCCACCCAGAGCGGCCGCTTCGTGCAGCCCTGGAAGCCGACCCGCTCGCCCGCAGGCGGAGCACCTTACCTCCTCAGGCGGCCGACTGAATCAGCCGTACTCTGGAGCGCGTCGTAATCTCCGCGGAAACGCTGGAGTCGGCGTCTTCCGGAGCAGCCGGCCTCGCCCCGCGACCTCGACGTTAACTTCCGGGGGTGAGGACGTGACCCGTCGCCCCGCCCCCTGCCGCTCTCTCTTTCCGGTGGCGGAGACGGGAGCCGACGCTCAGGTAGCGTCCCGGGGCCAGGACAATCGGGCGGCATCCTGCGGCCTGGGGGCTCAGCGAGGTTGGGGGCGCGGGGCTGAGGCTTTGCCGCGGAAGCCGGGCCAGGTGCGAGGCGGGGGGAGCGCGGCGGGTCCACGCAGGCCGGTTCGCTCCGTCTCGGAGGCGGCGGTCTTGCCTCGGGGGCCCCCCTGTAACGCGGGGTGTGCTCGGGCCGGCCCAGCCAACCCCTGGACCGCGGCGGGGGCGGGAAGGAGCAGGAACGTAGTCCCCGCGGGTCGGTCCCCGCGCGGCCTCGGGTCTCCAGCTTGTTTGCGGCCTGGAAAGTTGGGGTGACGGCCGCATGGGCCCCGGGGGCACTTGGGAAGGATGCGGGGAGGGAAGGCCGGGGACGCAGCCCCTTCGTGGGGGTTCCCGGATCAGGGACGCCAAGGCGGGTGCGCGGCGGCTGCTGGGCGGCCTCAGAGCCGGGACGGGGCCGGGCAGCGGCGGCCGAGCGTTCGCCGGGTCGGGGGGTCGGAGCCGCTGGGGAGGCCGCGCTGCAGCTGGGGCGCCGGGCCCCGCGGCCTCGCGGGCGGCCTGGGGCGCAGTTCGGAGGCGCGCGCCCGCGCTCCTTCCCGGGGCAGGTGCGGCGAAGACGTGAGCCGGGGTGTTCCTTTGCCGCAGAAATGGCGCCGCGCAAGGGGAAGGAAAAGAAGGAAGAGCAGGTCATCAGCCTTGGTCCCCAGGTGGCTGAAGGGGAAAACGTGTTCGGCGTGTGTCACATCTTTGCGTCCTTCAATGACACTTTTGTCCACGTCACCGATCTCTCCGGCAAGTGAGTATCCGGACTCGCCAAGGGCTGGAACTGGAAGTGGCCCTGGGGGTCTCTTGTGAGAGTTAGGGAGTGGCCCTGGGGGTCTCTTGTGAGAGTTAGGGCGAACTCTCTCCTAAGGAAGGTGTGGCTTCTTGGGTCCTGGGGCGTGAGAGGGAGAGACACGTCTGTCCCCTTGGTGGCTTCCCAGCGTGGGGGTCTCTGAGTCGCCTGGGTCTCCTGGTACTTGCAGGTGACGCCGGTCACCCCTGGGTGCTGGTCTCGCTGCCGTCAGCAAGCGTGTGGCCTGTGCATTCGTTCCGAGTTCGTTTTCCTCATACAGGACGCGGGCTCACGGTGGAGGGATTGGGAGCAGCAGGTGCAGTGTCCCACGGGGCGTCTCAGGTCCGTGGGCCCGTGGCCGCAGAGTTGGTGGCTGTGTCTTCAGACAGGGGCACCTGCTCAGATTGGCCTGCGTCCCCTGCCAGACCCGAGCTACGGTGCTGCCGTGGGGACGTGGCGCACACACTGCACCCTCGTGGGTAAGAGTGGACCCTGTGCTCCTGTCTCCAGGGAAACCATATGTCGCGTGACGGGCGGGATGAAGGTGAAGGCGGACCGCGACGAGTCCTCCCCGTACGCCGCCATGCTGGCCGCCCAGGACGTGGCCCAGCGGTGCAAGGAGCTGGGCATCACTGCCCTGCACATCAAGCTCCGCGCCACGGGTGGGAACCGGTGAGTGCAGCGGGCCTCTGGGCTTGAGCACCAGCGCGCCCGAGTTCAGTGGGCCTGGTTTCTCTTTGGGGACTCTGCACGTGGCATCCTAGGCGTGCCCGTAGCTGACACGGGCACACCTCAGAGCTGCGGTGGGTTTGGTCCCAGACCACAGGACAGGAAAGAGCTCGGGCGGTGAATCACGTGGGGTCTTCTTTCCCACGTGTGTAGAGGTTGTCGTGTGGTCTGTTGAACGTGCAGTGGTGTCATGTCCTAATAGAAAAACACCTTACTGCTGGAGTTCCCGTTGGGGTTCGGTAACAACCCAACTAGTATCCCTGAGGACGCGGGTTCGATCCCTGACCTCACTCAGTGGGTCCAGCGTGCCATGAGCTGTGGTGTAGGTCCCAGAACGGGCTCAGTTCCTGCATTGCCGTGGCTGTGGTGTAGGCAGGTGCAGTTCTGATTTGATCCCTAGCCTGGGAACCTGCATCTGCCCCAGGTGTGGCCCTTAAAAAAACTTACTGCTGGAAAATTCTAACCATCTGACAATGAAGGAGTGCCCTAAGCCTTCATTTTTTTTTTTTTTCTTGTTTCTGGAGCACAGTAAGATGAGGCATGCCTGTAATTGGTTCTTGCCTGAACTTACATGTTCATCGAGTCCTCACAGCAGCCGCGGTCCTTCTCTGTGTTAGAAGAGGGTGTTGGGGGGAAGGAGGCAGTCTCCACCCGCCCGTGTGGCTCTCAGGCTAGTGGAGAGTCGCTTAAAACAGCACGGAGGCGGATGGGCAGGTCTGGGAAGCAGAACCCCTGTGTCGGCACCGGGTTGTAAGATCACGCCAAGACTTAGAAGTGGCACTGGGGGTCCTGGGAAGGGGGTGGTGGTATTCCGGCTGGAGGCAGCTGGGAGGGAGGAAAAGGTCCTGGGGTGGGAGCGAGCTCAGCACCTCTGGTGACCAGGAAGGTAGACCCGGGGAGGATCTGCTGGGTCTTGAACCTGGTAAGGACTGGGGGCGGGGGGGAGCACGAGAGCTGCCGTGCTGGGAGCAGGTGAGCCAGGAAGCCTTTGTGAAAGCGGCCCAGGGGACGTGGCGGTGTCTTGGTTTTGCGATGATGAAATGGACAGATGACCAAAGAACGTGACCAAAAGGGGCAGTGGCTTAAACGGACTGCAGGCAGAGCAGGGTGCAGGGTGGGACCCGTGGGGGCGGGGATGTGACAGAACCGTAAGTGGGCCAGTGAGCTTGCAGTACTTACTGTCTGGCGGCTTGCAGGTCCTTGAGCTAGAGTTGTGGGGTCTTGGAACGGCACGTCCAAAGCTTTGCTTAATTGAGGTCTTCGTTTCCTAGGACCAAGACCCCTGGGCCAGGGGCCCAGTCAGCCCTCAGAGCCCTCGCCCGCTCAGGAATGAAGATCGGGCGGATTGGTGAGTGTGGCTGTGTAGCTACGCGTGGGTCCGCTTTGAAGCACGGACCCCGGGAAGCGTGGTCTGTGCAGTGGGCACGGGGCCTGGTTTGTTAATGGGAGCCGCACAGGGCCTCGGGTGACGGAAACTCCCTTGAGCACCCCTGTCACCTCGAATGTCCACTGGGGCGGCGCCTTCCCGTCTCTGAACTTCTGTGCCCAGTAGTGGCTGATGGAACTAAAGGGGCCGGCTCGTCCCCCGTCGCCCGTGTGCTCACGGCTGTCGCTGTGCGTCTCCTAGGGGTTAGGGGTCCTGGGGCACAGAGCGTCGGTGCAGTCGCCGGTCACCGCGACACGCCGCGGGGGGGCGCCAGCTGCCACGGTTGGGAGTCAGAGCAGTTCCCTCCGTTCACGTAGCGTCCCTGTTCACGTAGCGTCCCTGCTCTGCGAGCGGCTGTGCAGCTTAGGAGGGAGGTGTCGGCCTGTCCGTTCTGTGACAGTGCGTGTTGCTCGCCCTCCAGACTTTTCGGAACAGCTTCAGCCTTTTTTTCCCTGTTAAAAGGACACGCTCCTCGGTTACCTGTCGGGGAATATTTTTCGCTGGGGCCGGTGGGTTGTGTGTCAGAAGCCTGGAGCTGTCACCCGTCCCTGGCATGCTGAGCACGTTGCCTGCTGCCCCAGCCTCGGTTTCCCCTTGAGGAAGGGGGTTGAAGCCGCATCGGGAGTGACGGGGAGCAGCAGAGGCCCGCGGTGTGTGGGGCCCCTTGGGCGGCAGCAGCACCCACTGGGCTGCGGGCGGGAGGCCGGCCCCTCGCACTCCTGCAGGCGGTGATGTCTCTCTCCCTCCCCACAGAGGACGTCACCCCCATCCCCTCCGACAGCACCCGCAGGAAGGGGGGTCGCCGTGGTCGCCGTCTGTGAACAGGACTCCTCGCGCTGTTTTCTGTTAATAAACTACTTTCACCTAAGCGCTGGTGACTCGCGTCTTCTCTCTGTACGGGCCCCCAGGGGTGCTGGACCGCTTCCTCCCCGCCCCACGAGGCCGGGTGTGGGGCTGGCTGGAGGTCGCAGGTGCACTGAGCCTTCTGTCTTGTGAACAGGCCGCGGCGGGACCGAGCAGGGCTCTGCCGCTGCAGCCAAGGCTTCTCCCTGCTGCCTGGTGCAGCGTGACGTCGCCTCACTCCCCTAAAGCAGGCCAAGACCTCGGAGGCCTTACTTTGAAAGTGGAGACGTTGGTTCCCAAGATGGACCAAGTGTAGCTTGCGCAGAGAAAGAACCTTCCAGGTTGAGCCAAATTTAACCATCTGCGGGTGTGCCCTGGCCCCCCCAGCGTCTGGGCAGAGATGAGCGTGCGTCCGTCCCGCGTTCCCTCACCCGTCCGCGCGTAGAGCACCTGAGAGCCCTGTCACCTGCGGAGGGCTGGCCTCGGCCTGCTGGTGCCGACTGCTGCCCGGGCCGCACCTTCCAGTACTTTCTTTCTGTTGCTCACGGACTGGATACTCGTCTGTCCACAGCTCGGCCCGCTTGGAAGAGCTGCCCGGGGCTCTGGCCGTGGTGAGGGGCCTGTCATCTTGAGCTCGTTTTCCTCATCTTGACGAGTGAGGCTGCGATCCATTTGCACGTCGGCCTGTGCTGACTGCCTGGTAAGTGAGGAAAGCGTAGCTCTTAGGAAAGATGACAGAAGTAGATGAGCCCGTGTGACGCTGTGGAAACAGGCTGACCAGAATCCGTGAGGGTGCAGGTTCGGGTGCTGTGGTGTAGACCAGGGGCTACAGCTACGACTGGACCCCTGCCCTGGGAACTCTCTGCCGCGGGTGTGGCCGTAAAAAGCAAAAAAAAAAAAATCCCACCTTGTGGTAAGCGGAGCTGGGCTTCCCGCTGCCTTGAGGGGGGCTAGCCCAGGGACCCGCTCGGCAGAGTGGCGCGGACGCGGGACGGGAGCTTTCCCAACCAGACGTGAGGGGCCGCGCCGGTCTGGCTCGGCCGGGTGACGGGCACTGGAGCTCAGTCTCTGCAGAAGTTGCGGGAGACAAGGGCTTCGGACCAGAGGCCCCTGCGGGAAACGTGGCAGCGCGCTGGCGCCTGGGCCAGGAAGAGGTGTTAGCGCAGCGGCTGACGGAACCCGAGCCTCGAGTCCGGTTAGTGTTCCTGTGGTTCTTAGTTCCGGTGAGTGTGTCCCGGTAGGATGTGCAGCTTTTTGGTGAAAATCGGAAAGTACTTGAGGAGTCCTGTCCTGGCTCAGTGGTTAATGAATCCAACTAGGAACTGTAAGGTTGCAGGTTTGATCCCTGGCCTTGCTCAGTGGGTTAAGGATCCGGCGTTGCCGTGAGATGTGGTGTAGGTTGCAGACGCGGCTCGGATCCCACGTTGCTGTGGCTGTGTTGTAGGCCGGCAGCTGTAGCTCCGATTCTACCCCTAGCCTGGGAACCTCCATATGCCACGGGTGCGGCCTTAGAAAAGGCAAAAAGACAAAATGAATAAAAGTACTTTAAACATGGGGGGTGAGGATGCTTTTCTGCTGTCGTTCTTGTTTTTGGATCCTCAGGAGGTAGGCATCCCTGGATAGAGACTGTCACTGTAGGCGAGTTACTTAACCCTCAGCCATTTAGCGCACATTACCGTGATAATGGTAGGTTTCACCAGAATCAGGTAAGATGAAAGCGTTGGGCGGTGCCACCGCGGAGGCGGCCGCTGTCCTCATGCCTGTTCAGTTCTGCCATGCTGCGTGGATAACAGCTGGCTGGAGCCCCGGTGGGAAACGCCGCTGCCTCCGAGCACTGCCTGTGATGGCACTTGTCCTTGTTCCCTGGTAACCAGGGCTGCGCACGGCCAGGTCTTTGAAAGCAGTTCATTTCTGGGTTTAGTTGGCAGGTTGCAAGGCGAGCTCTTTTTGGGTTAGAATGTAGCAGCCTGTTGGCCACTGAGGTGCACAGGGCAGGACGGGGGACCTGTCACCTGTCCCGAACTGCAGACGGGGAGCCCAACTGGGCCCGCCGCTGGCTGCTCAGGGCAGCCTTGACCAGGGCCGGCGAGATGTCGCCACTTGCTCCTCTCCTCACCCGGCTGCTGCGGCTTTCTCCCTCCTCCGCCTCCCCGCGGGCCCTGCCTCAGGTCACTGGGTCGCTGGCTGCCCTGCAGTTTGCCCTGCTCTCTCTGGTCTTCGGTCCAGAACCCGAGCTCCGAGAGCCTCCAGGGGTCCGTCTGGCCCCGCCCGTCCCTCCACCCTCCCTGCGGAGACCACACCCAGCCCCTTTGAAGCCGCTGTCTTTGCCCCTCCCGGTGGCTCCTTCAGCACCACCTCCCCGCCTTGGCCTTCTGCTCACCTGCTGGAACCCGTTTTTCATCGTGTCTTCCTCGCTGCCTCTCAGGGTGCCTCTCCGCTGAATTCCGCCGGCACCCCTGCTTCCTTTGTGCCACTAGTCTCCCTCCATCCCGGCAGCCCATTTCCCACTGATCGTGAGCTCTCAGGGCCGAGAGTGTGTCCCGGGCAGTGTCCGCTGGCTCGGCCTGCGAGTGGGGCGCGGTAAGGGTGGCCCGAGGTCGCTGGGGAGAGGGTGCGCGGACATCCCCCTCTGTGCTCGGTCCGGATCCGGGTACAGGAAGACAGACGTGCATCCTTGGCCTCCAAGAAGTGGAGGAAATCCGCAGGGACGTTGAAGACGTGAGACAGAAAAGGGCATCGATGCAAATGCCTGAGGGAGCAAGAGCTGAGCGCAGGGAAAGCTGGGGTGGCCTTCGGCGTCAGAAGGTTAGGCTTGGTCTCTGGCCTGAGTCCCATGCACAGCTTCAAGGTGCGGGAACTCCGTATTAGGCCAGAAATCCAAATTTCAGAGCTAGGTGGTCCTAGGTGGGTGTGGCCCTGGGGTCTCTGTAGAAGAACAAGTCCTTGGAGAAAACGGCTGCAGCTGAGGTCTCGCCAGTGGTTTCCGCTTCCGGTTAGCTTTGCTGGCCTGGGTGGTGGCGTCACGGCTGCCTTTTGCCCGGGAGGACACTGGAGGCCATTCCATCTCAGCGCAGAATCTGGAAAGCTCTTCCCAGAGCATGACCTCAGGGCAGCACTGCTGACCTTAGGTGGACCGGAGACGACGCTCAGCGGCCTCGGGTAGCTAAAGCTCGGCCTGGGGAGGGGAGCAGGCCGCCTTCCTGGCGCGGGGCTGGGGGGGGCGTGCCGAGAGGGGGGCAGCCTGTCAGGGCGCCATCTCCTGCGGAGGGGAGGGGAAGGCCCCCGAGTCTCGCCACGTCAGGATTGTCTGGTGTCCCCGACGCTTCCTCTCCGTCGTGAGGAGCAGTCTTCAGCTGAGCGAGAGGCTGACGGGAAGAGGTCGCAGTTCTGACAGCGTCCCCACGCTGTGTGCACCGCAGCCCCGGGCCTCGGCTCATCAGTGCGGGAAACGGCCTGGGCCCCTCTAGGTGGCTGCTTTCAGGTCTTTGTTAGAACTTGTTACCTCATCAGAGCCCTTCCTTGCCGCCTCCTGCCCTCCTCTCGCCGTCGCTCTCAGGCTAGTTCCCTGCCGCGTCCTTAGCCCTTAACCCCACCCAGTAGCCTGGAGTCTGTCTCCCAAGTCGAGTCGGTGGTTCTCGGCCTTGAGCGTGCAGCAGACGCGTGGATAGGGGACGGAGCCCGAGGGTGGTGCTGGCGTTGGTGGCCTGTCTGTCTGGGTCGCTGCTGTGCCCTGGCCCAGGGGGTGCGCTGCCTCGCGTGCCTCAGTGTCTGCCCGTGGGCTCCGACGGCGGTGCTCTCTGGCTCAGTGCCTTAGGCTGCGTGCTGATAGTACCCACCTCTTACGCTGGGGAGACTGGGGCACCGAGCTGGCAGGGGCCTGGCAGAGGCTCAGAGCTGTGCTTGCCTGGAGCTGCAGTCGTGCCCGTCTGACTAGCTGTCAGGCCCTGGCAGGCCGGGGCTGCACACCGTCAGGCTGCGGAACAGGAAGGGGACCTCAGGGGAGCCCGGTGGCTGCGTCGCAGTGTCAAATGCAGGCGCCCACCAGGGGGCAGCGTCACCCTGACAGGGTCCACCCGGGATCGGGGCGGAGGAGGTGTCGGTTCTGCCACCATTAACTTCCTTGGCGGGAGACGAAGCCCATTTCTCAGGGGCCTCGGTTTCCCCATCTTCACAGACGGGAGGGGGTCTCTAGTATTTAAAAAGCCCTCACAGCTCAAATACCGTCCGTGGACAGGGGCAGCCACTGAACACCAAATGCCCCCAAACCAAATACACTGTTTTTCTTCTCCCACACTGAAAAAACAACAAAAACCCACCACAAACAAAAAAACCCCCCACAAAACTCTAGTTTACTCTCGCTGTCCAGAAGAAATAAGTAAACCATAAAACTGAGCCACATATGTCACTTCGCATTTTCTAGTAGTCATATTAATAAACTGTAGTGATACTAATTATAATGTTTTACTTACCTGATGTACCCAAAATATTTTCACTTCAGCATATAATTAACATAGAGAATTATTACCAAAATATTTTACATTTTCTTTCTGCACTAATTCTTTGAAACCTAGTGTGTGTGTGACGCCGCGTGCCGAGGCTTCGCCTTCCCCGCGTGGTTAGCGGCTTCCCTGTCAGGCGGCGCAGCGCTGCGGTATCGCCGGCAGAGGCTGGCTGAGGTGGGCACCGGGCCGGGTGTCCCACATACAGTATCTTGGTCCCCATAACACCCTGGGAGGGCACTGGGGTTCAGGAAGGCTTCTCGGACAGCATGCCCCAGCAGGTTTGAGCTCGGCTTCGTCTGGCGCAGGCCTGGGCGCTTCCTCTTGGCCTGGCCCTGCCCTGAGAGTAGATGCTTAGGTATGATTCTAAGCCCAGGGAATGCAAAGGCCTAGGAGTAACCGGAAGGCCGACGGGGGCCGGAGCCGGAGGCCTGGAGCTGCCGTCCCCGGCCCTGGGCCTGCGTCTGGCAGTGGCGGGCTTGCCTGGCACACAGCCAGTGACTCCCAAGGAGAAATCACCGTCTTGGGAGAATCACGGTAGCGCGATAATCAAGCTAATAAAAAGCGGAGTAAGAAAGTGCCGTCAGGAGAAGATGGAAGTTGGGAAACGGCAGCAGAAACGGAGGGCGTGTGAAGAGGGTGGAGCTCCCCGGGCCGAGCCGGCCCCGAGTGCGGGGTCACAGGGAGCCGCCCGCAGCTCTGTCTCAGGGAACAGCAGCGGTGCCAATGTCGCTGGCTGCCATTTATTAAGTGCTTACCCAGCTCCTTGGTGTCGTACTGGGAAGTGGCACTACTGCTATCACTGCTTTACAGATGAGGAAACCGAAGCACGGGAGGCGAGGACGGGGCAGGGTTGAGATTCCACCAATTGGAGCCCACGTGTTCGGAGCCCGTGCTGCCCTGCTGCCCTGCTGCCCACAGCTTCACGGAGGCGCTGAGCTCTGTCTCTGGGCGGGGGCGCAGGTCCTGGAACGTGCGCGTCTTCGTGAGCGGACAGAACTAGTGAGCGACGCTTGTCCGGAGCGCAGGGAGATGGCCGCTGCCCAGAGAGACCGGGAGGGACACCGTGTCTGCCCTGGTCCATGCCTGGGGCCCGGGTCAGAGGAGGCGGTCTCCACGAGGACTAGTCCGGGTGAGCGCGGGGGCTCTGGGGTTCCCTGGTGGCTCAGCGGAAACGAACCCAGCTGGTACCCGTGAGGACGCGGGTTCAATCCCTGGCCTTGCTCAGTGGGTTAAGGCGTTGCTGTGAGCTGTGGTGCAGGTAGCAGTGGTGGCTCATATCCCACATTACTGTGGCTACGGCGTAGGCCGGCAGCTGCAGCTCCAGCTGGACCCCTAGCCTGGGAACTTCATATGCCTCGGGTATGTCCCCCCCAAAAAAAGGAGAAAAAAAAGAGAAGGGGTCTGTAGCCAGCTTAGACCCGGGTCCGAACCCCCGCTGGCACTTGCGGGCGCACAGCTGGTGCTCGCGCACGGGACTAACGTCCCCGGGACGCACAGGCTCTGGTACCAGTCGCCAGAGGGGCGCAGCGCAGCTCGCACTCCCGAGGTGAGGCAGGGCGCCAAGGCGGGGAGGTCAGGAACCAAGGCCGTGGCCTAATGCAGAGGGTCGCTTCGTCCTTAAACCCAGCGGACAGGGCTCTTGGTGGCGGCATTTGGGAAACGAGCTGCCAGGCCAAGGCGATGGGTCCGAGAGCTGGAGAGCAGGAGAGGCAGCAGGGGCTGGTGTGGCCGCGTGGGGACAGGCAGCCGGACCCCTGCTGCCTTCGGCGGGTCGGCACCAGCAGGGCCTCGCCGTGCAGGAGCTCGCGGCCGCCTCCCTCCAGAGCCTCCCCCGCTGCTCAGCAGTCAGACGCCCCCCCTTTCGCTCCTGCCGTGCGTCCCAGTCACCTCCCAGCCGCTGTCCCACCTCAGCCTGCTCTCGTCACCATCTCCCGTGACCTTTTTCCTCGTCTGCTCAGTGGTGTTCGGTGTGCCCGACGCTCACGCAGCCCTTCCCCAGGGTCTCTGCTCACTGACGGCTGCTCCGCGCCACCCAGGGCTGGCCTCCCTCTGCCGCGGCCCTGGCCCCGTGGTCGAAGACGCTGTCCCCAAGGCCATCACTTCGTTCTTTTTCGGGTCTCAGCCTGGTACCGTCGGCCGTCGACTCATTGCTGGGGGGTGTCTGTGCTCGGCCACAGTCCCGCTGGAGCAAAACTCGGGTTTGCCCGTTCCAGAGGGCGCTCTCCTGTCCCCCGTCCCGGGCAGTGCCACCGGCCGTTGTGCGGCTCTCAGCCCGGCCGCGCCTTTGACCTCACTCCTGCGGTGGGTCCTGACATTTCTGTCCTCAAAACGAGCTGTCGAACCCGTTCCCTTCTGTGTCCGTCACCCGCCGTCCTCGCCGCCTCTCGCCCAGGCTCCTGCTCCTGCCCAGGCCGGCCCGCAGGCCACACAGCACTCGCAGACGCGGCCAGCCCCAGTCCCGTCGGCCTGACACCTTCCCCAGCTTCCCAGTATTCTTGAAGTAATTCCTAAGCTGCACCAAGCCGGCCCCGTCCGGCCCTGGCCTGCCCTTCAGCCGCCTCCAAAGCCACTCTCCTCCCCTCGCTCGCTGGACTCCGACACACTGCGCGTCTTTCTGTTCCTCAAATGTGCCAGGGACTTCTCGTTTCTGCGGATGACATCATTTTCTGTCAGCCCAGCAGGAAGCTCAGGGCATGTTGGTCTCGCCTCTCTGAGCCCCGCGGACTTTCCTCCTGCCATCTCTGCCCGTCGTCACCTTTCGTCCAGCCGCGGTTGCCAGCAGGCCTGCCTCTCCAGCCAGGCTTTTCCCCACAGCCTCCTGCCTGGCCTCCCTGCCTCCAGCCTCAGCCATTAGCAGCCTGGCCTCTGACTGAGCCTGGGGCTCACCCTCACCAGGTGTCTGCAGATACGCTGCGCCCTGTGTCCGGCCCAGGACTGGTGGCGGCTGCGTCGCTGCTGGATGAGTGGGTCCCGGAGAAGGGCTCGGCCAGCAGCTCTGCTCAGCGGCACCAGCTGAGATCACACGTCCGAAGGCCGTGCTGCCGACCTGCCTGCCACGTGGCAGCTGGGAGAAGAGCCGGGGAGCCCCAGGTCCTAAACGGGCTGTGAAGATCTGCCCTGGCCCCGTCGCACCGTCTCCTCGCTCCATTCGGTGCGATGGGAAGGGACGGGACGGCCGGTCTCTCTCCCGGAAACACTGTCCTGCTCTCAGGGCCTTTTGTTACAAGCTGCCCCAGAGGCCTGGCGTGCTCTGCCCCTGGCATGCAGATCTTCACACGGCCCCTGCTGCCGTTTTCAGCCGCAAGCCAGGTAGCGACACTCCTCTGCTCCAAGCCTTTCCGTGGCTCAGTTTCACTCAGTAAAAGCCCGAGTTGTGACAGTGGCCACGGGCTCTGGCCCCAGGCCCTGCTGACCTGAGGTCCCCCGAGGGCGCTCATCAGGGGCTCCCCGCCAGCCACTCTGGCCCCCGCCCCCAGCCGCTCACTCGTTCAACATTATTGTCATTGTGCACCCCCCGTGCTCTGGCCCTGCGCCTGCCCAGGGCTCCCTTCCGTCACACGTGGGTTTGGCGCCACCTCGCCTTCGAGCCTGTGCCCTGCCGGGTACTGCGGCCGCCCTGCCCGTCCTGCTCCGTGCTAGCACCGGCCTCTCCCCGCCGCAGCTCTTAACAGGCCCCGTTTCCTGCTGGGATGTAAACTCCCTGCAGGCAGGGGTTCTCGTCTGCTTCGTTCACGGATGTAGCCCGACCTCCTAGAACAGGACCCGGCGCAGGGCAGGTGTGTGAGTAAAAATTGTCGAGTTCCCGTTGTAGCTCAGCAGTAAGGAACCCGACCGGTATCCATGAGGACAACCCTAAAAAGCAAGTAACAACAATGACAATAATGTTGAACGAGTGAGCGAGCGAGCGCAGGAAGTGGCTTGCCCGGCCTGGCACGGCCGGGACAGGACCGCCCCCAGCCTCTCCCTCCCCCACAGAACCCCTTTCCGCCCATTCAGGGCCAAGGTGTGCGGGGTGCACGGGCCCCACGCAGCGGGCACGGCCAGGCCGTGGGGGGCGGCCGACCGGGCCGGGCAGCCCTGCCAGCCACCTGCAGAGGCTCTTTCCTCTCCGGGTCCCGGGACCGAGGAGGAAGACAGGGCGGGTGCAGGTCCCAGCGGCTCCCACCTCCCGGCTCGCCAGGCAACCTGGCGGGGCCTCGTGCCTCGGGCTGGGGTGCCCGGACCCAGGGCTCACGGGGACACGGCAGGAGGAGGTGCCCGGCTTGGCCAGAGGGGTGGGGAGGCCGCGCGGGCAGCTCCGCGTCTCCGACAGGCGTCAGACTCGGATTCCGGGAATTTGCAGGGAAAGATGGTGTCGCTGAACTGCCCAGCTCACCGCGTGCTCGGTCCGCAGCAGGCAAGCGCGGACGGGCTCCCTCCGCCCCCCGACAGCTCGGGGCTGGGCTTCTCGTGGCACGCCTGCTTTCCAGAAGTGGCCACGGAGAAGTTCACGCGTCCTGCGGTGGCAGGGCAGGCATCTTCTTACCAAAACCAGAATTTTGATAGCTTCTGAGAAATTTCGAGGAGGAAAACAAGACACATGGGGTGTTCACGCCGCGAGAGGCGCAGTGTCAGCGTAGCGGTGATGGGGCCGCCTGTCCTGTCTGTCCTCCTCTGGCGGGTTCCTCTGGAGGAGCAGATGCGATTCAAATGCAACTGCCTTAATTTTTTTTCCAAACGCTTTTCTTTTTGTCTTTTTAGGGCCACACCTGCGGCATACGGAGGTTCCCAGGCTAGGGGTCTAACTGGAGCTACAGCCACCGGCCTACACCACAGCCACAGCAATGCGGGATCCAAGCCGCGTCTGTGACCCACACCACAGTTCACGGCAACGCCAGATCCTTAACCCCTGAGCGAGGCCAGGGATCGAACCCGCAACTTCATGGATCCTAGTCGGATTCGTTTCCCCCGTGCCACCACGGGAACTCCCCCAACCAATTTTTTATTCAAAATTTCAAACATACAGAGAACTTGCTCATAGCTGTATCTAACCTTAGATTCAACTGCTGTTTTGTCTGTTATCGTTTTCTCTGAACCATTTTGAAAATAACTTGCAAACCTCACATTGTGTTGCCACCAAGTACTTCATTCAGCCTTCAGCCCCTAGAAAACATGTTTCTAGCAAAATCCGTCATCGTACCTGAGAAAGGCAGCAGTAATTCCGGAGCCTCAGCTAACATCCATCCACAGTCCCACTGCCGTAGCTTCTCAAAAACACCTTCTGTCGCTTTTTCCCCAACAAAGTCTGGTCAAAATTCACAAGTTGCATTGGATGATTATGTTTCTTAATCTTTTAAAATATAGAACCCCCCCCCACACACACATACCTTTTTTCATGACGTTGACGCTGATGGGTATAGCTGTTGTCTGCAGACCGTCGCTGGATTTGTTTCTTCGTGGTATTATTTAATTTGTTCTTCTGCCTTCTAAAATTTAGGTCTAAAGGCAGATTCAGCTCGACGACTTTTTAGCAAAGATGCTTCCCAGCTGATGCCGAGCACTAACCCGTGAGGAAACACGCAGCGTGGGCCGCTCCAGCGCTGGCTGCCGGAACTTTGACCGTGTGCTGGTGGCGGCAGCACCACACGTGGTGTGGTGCCTCTTCTCCAGGCAGCCAGCGTGGACTCGGGGAACGGCCCAGCGGCACGCGGACACCCTGTTCTCCCAGCCCTTCATCTCACGGCTTTAGTGTCCGCTGGCGGTCCCTGCTCGGTTAGTTACTACACTGGGGGCGACAAACGGGATTTTCTCGGTGTCTTTTCTTTTGCATTAGCGCGCACTCTTTGCAAAGAGTTTTGCAGAAGTTCCTGTGTGGCGCAGCCAGTTAAGGACCCAGCATTGCCACATCTAAGTGCAGGTTACAACTGCAGCGTGGGTTCAATCCCTGGCCAGAGAACTTACACATGCTGTGGGTGCACCCCCCAAAAAAAATTTTTTGTCATCAACTAGGATTGAACTATATAATTCCTTTTATTTTTTTAGGTAAGAAATAGATTTATTAGAGTGCTTGTGAGAGATGCACGTGGGCAGGCATGGAAGCTCTGCCTATAATTCCTTTTAAAAAGGCAGAGTAGGAGTTTCCATTGTGGCTCTGTGGTAATGAACCCGACTAGTATCCATGAGGGTTAGGGTTCGATCCCTGGCCTCGCTCAGTGGGTTAAGGATCTGGCATTGCCATGAGCTGTGGTGTAGGTTGCAGACTTGGCTCAGATCCGGTGTTACTGTGGCTGTGGTGTAGGCTGACAGCATCAGCTCTGACCCAACCCCTAGCCTGGGAACTTCCATATGCCATGAGTGTGGCCCTAAAAGGACCAAAAAAAAAAAAAAAAGAAGAAGAAAAGAAGAAGGAAAGAAAAAGAGGAAAAGAGAAAGGCAGGAAGAAGGAAGGCAGGTGCGTTTCTCGTGTGGTGCTGAGCCGCCCCAGCAGGTCTCTCCAGGGTCCCCGGACGGACGGCGGCAGACTCAGCGCTTCCCTGCTTTCTGGGGAGAAGCGGCCTCCCTCTCGCCTGTGCGTTCCCTTCCTCACCCTGCAAGCTGCTGCTTTGCCGGGAGTCTGGGAGGCTGGCCTCAGAGCCCCTGTGGTTGGACCGGTCCCAGCTCTGCGGCCTCGGGCCAGGACCGTGTTCCTTTCTGAGCCAGACCTTCCTCCTGTGCGCGGCTGCGGGGGAGCGGCACCGCAGGCTGGGCAGAAAGAAGCCCCCTGCTTCTCGTCGTCGGCCGGCCTCCGTCCCCAGGAGGAGGGCAGAGGGGCCGTGTGACGGCTGGGACCTCCGGTCTCCACTGTTGGGAGAGAAGGGGGGCCGGCATCGACTCGGCCTCCTCAGCGGAATTGCCAAGAACCAGACCTTCTGAGAGGCTGGCTGGAAAAAGCCGTTCCTCACCCTTTTTTTTTAATTTTAAAAATGATTCTTATTTTCTCTATTATACTAGGTTCACAGTGTTCTGTCAGTCTCTGCTGCACAGCAAGGCGACCCGGGCACACACACGTACACAGGCTTCTCACATCGTCCCCGTCACAGGTGGCCAGGTTGGGCCCGTGCCGCACAGCAGGACCTCGCGGCCCGTCCTCTCCAAAGGCCACAGCTGGCCTGTTAACCCCGGACTCGCAGTGCCTCCCACGCCCGCCCCCTCCGCCTTGGCAGCCACGAGTCTCCGTGTCCATGAGTTTCTTTTCTGTGGAAAAGTTCCTTTGTGCGTATGTTAGATTCCGGATATAAGTGAAATCACATGGTGTTTGTCTTTCTCTCTCTGACTTACTTAGTATGAGAGTCTCTAGTTCCATCCATGTTGCTGCAGATAAAAGGAACTTTTTTTTTAAGGGCCACACCTGCGGCACATGGAGGTCTCCAGGCTAGGGGTCGAATCCGAGCTGCAGAGCCGCAGCCAGGCCGGTGTCCGGCGCTGAGGCAGGCCGGGGAGAACCGCAGCCTCCCTCCAGGTGACTTGGAGCCGTTTTCGCTGCCTCTTTGGTTCTGCCTCCCTGTCTCTGAGTGGCGCCACCTCATATTGTCACTTGCAGATTTCTCTCGGTTTTGAGGATTTGGTTGGCTTTTCACTGCACAGATGAGGAGCCGAGCCTCCTCTCCTCGTCTGCCGCCCCGGCGCTCTTCTTGCCGGCGGCCCTGCCAGGGCCTCTGTGGGCATCAGGTCAGCATGCGAGCTTGCCCTCGCAGGTCTGCCCAGGTGCGTGCCACAGCCGAGCTGTGCAATCAGATACGACGACTGGCCGCTTCCTGTGTAACTTCAGTCTTCCAAGAGTTAACACTTGTCTTAGTTTTTCATTTGCTTAATTTTCTGTGAAATGATCAAAATTCGACCTCACACACTCCAGAAACAGCCCCAGGCTCCTGGGTGGGCCACACACATCGGGACCTGTCAGCTCCGTCCCGCCGAGGAGCTGCCCTTCGGAGCCGCGGCGTACACTCAGCGTGGGCCCGCTGCTCCCCCAGGGCTTTCTCCAGGCCGGCGCCTGGGATCCCCTGCGCCTTCCGTGAATCTGAACTGCAGTTTCCTGTGAACTGAATTTGTCTCCTGTGTCCCAGTTCTTCTGTTAGTTTTGGTGAACAGCTTCATTTTGGTGGATCACACCTGCTTAAAGCTGAGAAAGGAAAAGGTTTTGAGACACTGACTGTCTGAAAATAGTTTATTTTATTTATTTTTTGCCTTTTGTCATTTTAGGGCCGCACCTGCGGCATGTGGAGGTTCCCAGGCTAGGGGTCTGATCAGAGCTGTAGCCACTGGCCTACACCACAGCCACAGCAACGCAGGACCCGAGCCGTGTCTGCGACCTACACTGCAGCTCATGGCAATGCCAGATCTTTAACCCACTGAGCAAGGCCAGGGAACGAACCTGCAACCTCATGGATACTAGTCGGATTCGTTAACCACTGAGCCACGACGGGAACTCCTGAAAATAGTTTAAAGATACCCTGATACCTGCTGAATGATTTGGCTCAGTAAATGTCCTAGGCTGGAAATTTTCCATGGAATTTTGTTTTTTTTAAATTTTTATTTTTTCCATTATAGCTGACTTACGGTGTTCTGTCAATTTTATGCTGCACAGCAAGGCGACCCAGTCACACATACATGTACACATTCTTTTTTCTCACATTTTCAAGCTCCATCACAAGTGACTATAGTTCCCAGCGCTATACAGCGGGAGCCCATTGCTTACCCATTCCAAAGGCACTAGTTCACATCTGTTAACCCCCAGTTCCCGCTTCCTCCCCCTCCCCCTTGGCAACAAGTCTGTTCTCCGTGTCCATGAACTTTTCTGCGGAAAGGTCCGTTTGTGCCGTATATATATATATATTTTTTTTTTGTCATTTTGCCTTTTTTTATGTAGAGCCGCACCCGCAGCATGTGGAGGTTCCCAGGCTAGGGGTCTAACACGAGCTGCAGCCGCCGGCCTTCGCCACAGCCACAGCAACGCGGGATCCGAGCCGCGTCTGCGACCTACACCACAGCTCACGGCAACGCCGGATCCTTAACCCACTGAGCAAGGCCAGGGATTGAACCCGCAACCTCATGGTTCTTGGTCGGATTCGTTAACCACTGAGCCACGAAGGGAACTCCCTGTGCCGTATATTAGAGTCCAGATATAAGTGAAATCACATGGTATTTGTCTTTCTCTTTCTGACTTACTTAGTGTGAGAGTCTCTAGTTCCATCCATGTTGCTGCAAATGGCATTATTTTGTTCTTTTTTTATAGCTGAGTAGTATTCTGTTGTGAATATGTACCACCTCTTCTTAATCCATTCATCTGTCGATGGACGTTTAGGTTGTTTCCATGTCTTAGCTGTTGTGAACAGTGCTGCAGTGAACATGCGTGTGTGGGCGCCTCAGAGCAGTTCTGATTTTCGTATCTCTAATAATCAGTGATGAGCAATTTTTCATGTGCTTGTTGGCCATCTGCATATCTTCTTTGGAGAAATGTCTACTCAGGTCTTTTGCCCATTTTTCATTTGGGTTGTTGGCTTTTTTGCTGTTGATTTGTATAAGCTGTTTGTGTATTTTAGAGATTAAGCCCTTATCAGTTGCATCATTTAAAGCTATTTTCTCCCATTCCTAGTTGTCTTTTTTTTTTTTCATGGTTTCCTTTGCTGTGCAAAAGCCTGTCAGTCTGATTAAGTCCCATTGGTTTATCTTTGCTTTTATTTCTGTTGCTTGGGGAGACTGACCTGAGAAGACATTTGTAAGGCTGATGTCAGAGAATGTTTTGCCTGTATTCTCTTCTAAGAGTTTGATGGTGTCTTGTCTTACATTTAAGTCTTTAAGCCATTTTATTTTTGTGCATGGTGTGAGGGTGTGTTCCAGTTTCATTGATTTACATGTGGCTGTCAAGTTTTCCCAGCACCACGTACTGAAAAGACTGCCTTTTCCCCATTTTATATTCCTGCCTCCTTTGTCGAAGATTAATTGACCGTAGGTGTCTGGGTTTATTTCTGGGTTCTCTATTCTGTTCCATTGGTCTGTTTTGGTACCAGTACCACACTGCCGTCATTACTGCAGCTTTGCAATATTGTCTGAAGTCTGGGAAAGTTATGCCTCCTGCTTGGTTTTTGTTCCTCAGGATTGCTTTGGCAATTCTGGGTCTTTTGTGGTTCCATATAAATTTTTGGATGGTTTGTTCTAGTTCTGTGAAGAATGTCATGGGTAATTTGATAGGGATTGCATTGAATCTGTAGATTGCTTTGGGTAGTATGGCCATTTTTACAGCATTATTTTTCCAACCCAAGAGCATGGCATATCTATTTCTTTTCTTCCTCTTTAATTTCCTTGATTAATGTTTTATAGTTCTCATCATGTAAGTCTTTCACCTCCTTGGTCAGGTGTATTCCCAGGTATTTGATTTCTGGGGGTGCCATTTTAAAAGGTATTTTTGTATTCCTTTTCTAATATTTCATCATCAGTATACAGAAATGCGACTGATTTCTGAATATTAATCTCATATTCTGCTACTTTGCTGAATTTGTTGATCAGTTCAGATAGTTTTGGGGTTGAGTCCTTTGGGTTTTCCAAATACAGTATCATGTCATCTGCATACAGTGACAGTCTTACCTCTTCTCTTCCTGTTTGGATACCTTTTATTTCTTTTTTTTGTTTGTTTGATTGCTGTGGCTAGGAGTTCCAATACTATGTTGAATAAAAGTGGTGCGAGTGGGCATCCTTATCTTGTTCCAGATTTTAGTGGGAAGGCTTTCAGCTTTTCTCCATTGAGCATTATATTTGCTGTGGGTTTTTTGTATATGGCTTCTATTATGTTAAGAAATGTTCCCTCTATACCCACTTTGGTAAGAGTTTTGATCATGAATGGATGTTGGACTTTGTCAAATGTTTC
Organism: Catagonus wagneri; assembly: GCA_004024745.2. Lineage (NCBI taxonomy): Eukaryota > Metazoa > Chordata > Mammalia > Artiodactyla > Tayassuidae > Catagonus > Catagonus wagneri. The sequence goes on along the minus strand of PVHT021183658.1, from coordinate 119,156 downwards.
TTCTGCATCTATTGAGATGATCACATGGTTTTAACTTTTCTTTTGTTAATGTGGTGTATGACGTTGATTGATTTGCATTATGTTGAACCATCCTTGTGCACCTGGGATGAATCCCACCTGGTCGTGGTGTGTGATCTTTTTTATATGTTGTTGGATTCGGTTGGCTAAAATTTTGTTGAGAATTTTTGCATCTATATTCATCAAATATATTGGCCTATAGTTTTCTTTTTTTGTGGCGTCTTTGGTTTTGGAATTAAGGTGATGTTTGGCATCAGAGAATGTCTTTGGGAGTGCTCCTTCTTCTTCAGCCTTTTGGAAAAGCTTAAGGAGGATTGGTATGAGTTCCTCTTTGTATGTTTGGTAGAATTTCCTTGTGAAGCCCTATGGTCCCGGACTTGTTTATTTGGGTGTTTTTTCTCATTTTCTAGGTGAGTCTGGTCAGAGGTTTGTCAATTTTGTTTACCTTTTAAAAGAACCAGCTCTTGGGAGTTCCCGTCGTGGCTCGGCAGTTAATGAACCTGACTAGCATCAATGAGGATGCAGGTTCGATCCCTGGCCTCGCTCAGTGGGTTAAGGATCTGGCATTGCTGTGACCTGTGGTATTGGTCGGAGATGCGGCTCAGATCTGGAGTGGCTGTGGCTGTGGTGTAGACCATCAGCTACAGCTCTGATTCGACCCCTAGCCTGGGAACCTCCATATGCCACGAGGGTGGCCCTAAAAAACAAAACAAACAAACAAAAACGAAACAAAACAAAACAAAGAACCAGCTCTTGGTTTTATTGATTTTTTCTATTGTTTTTTGAATCTCTGTTTTGATTTCCTCTCTGATCTTTACGATTTCCTTCCTTCTGCTGACTTTAGGTTTCATTTGTTCTTTTTCTAATTCATTTAGGTGATGAGTTAAGCTGTCGATTTGAGATTTTTTTTCTTTTTTGAGGAAGGCCTGTATCGCCAAGAATCCCCACTGAGCACTGCTTTTGTGCCATCCCATAGATTTTGAGGGGCTGTGTTTTCATTACCATTTGTCTCGAGGTATTTTTTTTTTTTTTTTTTTTTTTTTTTTTTTTTTTTTTTTTT
>PVHT021183658.1:78118-117078 GCA_004024745.2 Catagonus wagneri | reverse complement strand
TAGGGGTCTCATCGGAGCTGTGGCCACTGGCCTGCGCCGCAGCCACAGCAACGCAGGATCCGAGCCGCGTCTGCAACCTACACCACAGCTCACGGCAACGCCGGATCGTTAACCCACTGAGCAAGGGCAGGGATCGAACCCGCAACCTCATGGTTCCTAGTCGGATTCGTTAACCACTGCGCCACGACGGGAACTCCCTCGAGGTATTTTTTAATTTCCTTTTTTTTTTTTGTCTTTTGTCATCTTAGAGCCGCACCCACGGCATATGGAGGTTCCCAGGCTAGGGGTCGAACTGGAGCTACAGCTACGGCTGCCGGCCTATGCCAATCCACAGCTCACGGCAACACTGGATTGTTAACCCACTGAGCGATGCCAGGGATCGAACCCGCAACCTCATGGTTCCTAGTCGGATTCGTTAACTGCTGTGCCATGATGGGAACATCTTAATTTCCTTCTTGGGTTCCTCATTGATGCATTGGTTTTTCAGTAGCATGTTCTTTAGTCTCCATGTAATTTCTTCTCATTTCTTTTCCTGTGGTTAATTTCTACTTTCATGCCATTGTGGTCAGAGAAGATACTGAAATAACTTCTATACTCTTAAATGTGTTAAGGGTTAGCTCTGTGCCCCACTATGCGATCAGTCCTTGAGAATGTTCCATGTACATTTGAGAAGGATGTATGTTCTGATTTTTTTTGGATGTAATGTCCTGAAAATGTCGATTAAGTCTAATTTTTCTATTGTGTCATTTAGGATTTCTGTTGCCTTATTGATTTCTCCATGGAATTTTGAAAGCGTTGCTCCATTATCTTCTGGTTTCCAGGGTTGCTCTTAAGAAGTCCAGAGTCAGGGAGTTCCCACTGTGGTGCAGCATAAACAAATCTGACTAGTATCAGTGAGGACTCGGGTTCAATCCCTGGCCTTGCTCAGTGGGTCAGGGATCTGGCATTACTGTGGCTGTGGCAAAGGCCAGCAGCTGCAGCTCCAGTTCAACCCCTAGCCTGGGAACCTCCATGTGCCACACGTGTGGCCCTAAAAAGACCAAAAAAAAAAAAAAAGCCCAAAGTGATTCTGATTCCTGGTCCTTTGTATCTGTCTGGTTCATTCCTTTCTGTGGGATCTTCTCTCTGTCCTTGTTTTTCTGGAACTTCACGCGATGTGCTGTGCTCTGAAGTCGTTTTCGTACCTTTTCCTGGTATTCACTGGGCCCTTTCAATTTGGAAATTTATGTCTTTGAGTTCTGGAAATTGTACTGAGTTTTTTCATTGATTTTTTCCACTCTGTTTTCTCTGTTCCCTATTTCTGGAACTCTGGTTTTTGGCTGTTGGGTGACCTCATCTTTAATTCTTTTTTTTATTTTATTTTTTTTGTCTTTTTGCCTTTACGTAGAGCCGCACCTGCGGCATATGGAGGTTCCCAGGCTAGGGGTCTAACAGGAGCTGTAGCTGCCGGCCTACACCACAGCCACAGCAACGCGGGATCCGAGCCACGTCTGCAACCTACACCACAGCTCACAGCAACGCCGGATCCTTAACCCACTGAGCAAGGCCAGGGATCGAACCCGCAAGCTCTTGGTTCCTAGTTGGATTCGTTAACCACTGAGCCACAACGGGAACTCCTAATTCTCTTATCTTTTCTATTTCTTTCTTTTATCTTTGTGGTCTGCTTTCTGGGAAATGGAAAATGATGTGCGTTCCCTCGCTGACCCAGGACATGGAGCACCGTCTCACGTCCTTACCACCTCTGTGTCTTCTTTGGAAAAAGGTCTGTCCACATGCTTTCCATCTGAGATTGGATTGTTTTTATATTGTTGGGTTCTTACAGCTCTTCATACGCTGTGGGTGCCCTTATCAGATATCTGTATTCATAAATACTTTCTCCTGTTTTGTGGGCTGACTTCACTCTCTTGATGGTTATTCTTTGAAGCACAATTTAGCTATTTTTCTTTGCTGCTGTACTTTAAAAAACCTTTTTATTTTTAAAATTAATTAATGTTTTTGCCCTGCCCATGGCATGTGGAACTTCCTGGGCCAGGGACTGAACCCATGCCAGCAACCCAAGCTGCTGCAGTGACAATACTAGATTCTAACCCACTGAGCCACAAGAGAACTCCAAGAAACTTTTTAAAAAGTCTTTTTTAACAGCTATATTCAGGTGTAATTAACTCACAGTAGACTACTGAGCGCCACTTGGGAAGCTTCGGCTCACACACGCATCATGAAAATAGCCCGCCATCAAGGAATGAGCACAACCGCAGCTCCCCAGTCTCCCGCGTCCCCTCCTGCACCACGTCCCCTCAATGCCCAGGCCCCTGCACCTCTGGTGTCTGTCGCTGTGAGTCAGCTTGCATCTCCTAGGGTCTTATCTAACGGGAGCACACAAACAGGACTTGTGCTCTGGCTTCTGGTAGCCGCAGAGCGAGCTGACTCCCGCCAGGCGGCGGTGTCAGCAGGTCGCTCCCGTGCTGAGCGGTGTCCTCTGCGTGGATGAGCCACAGTCTGCTTACTCTGTCACCTGTTGGTGAACATCTGGGTCATTTCCATCTGGGGCCGTCACGGATAATGCTGCCGTGAACATTTCAGTGCAGGTTTGTGTGGATACATGGCTTCATTTGTTTTGATCATCAGAAAAGATCTTACTGGTAAATAGTTGATAGGAGCAGTTTCATTTCTTGAGCATCTCCTCTGTACCAGGCCCTGTGCTAAGTGCTAACATAACCTAACAACTATGCAAATTTAGCATAATGGTGCTCACTTTACAAAGGAAAAAACAGTTAAAAAATGTCAAGGCAAGGGAATTCCCGCCATGGCTCAGCTCAGCGGTCAACGAACCTGACTAGTATCCATGAGGACACGGGTTTGATCCCTGGCCTCACTCAGTGGGTTAAGGATCCCGCATTACTGTGGCTGTGGTGTAGACTGGCAGTTGTAGCTCTGATTCGACCCCTAGCCTGGGAACTTCCATATGCCGCAGGAGAGGCCCTAAAAAGACAAAAATACATACATACATAAATAAATGAATAAATAATAAAGTCAAGGCAAATGTTCAGAAATGTCTCTCGTGGCACCGTGGGTTCAGGACCCAGCCTTGCCATCACGGTGCTGGAGTCACTGCTGTGGTACAGGTCTGACCCCCGGCCTGGGGAGTTCTAGGTGCCACGGGCGTGGCTGAAAGAAAACGTCTGGGGACCTAGCTCAGGCCACACAGCCGGAATGTTTCCTACTCGAGCTTTGGAACCGACTGGCTTCATCAAAGGCCACGTCTGCTCTTCTCCTCCCCCCAAAATGAATACACTGCCTCCTTGACTCCTGAAATCTAAAACCCATTGCATATTAGAGCTAGAGTTGTTACATTTAAAACAAATTTATTAATGAAAAATCTTAAATGTACAAAAGACCTAAAGATTAATACAGCAGGCGTGGTCTGCAGGCCGCAGATGGTGAGAAATAAAACCATGCCCACAGGTGGGACCCTGGCCGGGCCCCCTGTGCCGGGGCCTTCTCCTCCCTTCCTGTCACACTCTCGGTGTGAGTGTCGGGAGGCAGGGGCACGGGCTGCGATGATGCCCAGATGCGCGACCCTGGGCAAGCACGGAGCCTCTCGTGGTTTCGGTGGCCCTGTCTGCAGATGGCTGAGGGAAGAGCCCGCGGGGGCGCAGTGAAGACCGAATTGGACAGGGCATGTGGCGACCGGCACGGCGCCCAGCCCAAAGGGGGGCTCGCCAGGTGGGGCAAGCGCCAGCCCTTGAGCCTTAGAACCAGAGACTCTGGTTCACAAAGTGCTCAAGTGGAAGAGAACAGAGGGAGAGCTGACTCCCGCTCCCCCCGGCCTTCGAGATGACAAACCCCAGCCAGAGACGACGACGAGAGGAACTTGGCTAAGTCCACGGAGCGGGAGCAGCCCCTTTGGGTGCCCCTCACCTGGGAGTGTGGGAGACCGAGCACTCTGGGCATTTTTACCAAGTGATTTCCTGCCTAGGGAGTGAACGTTTGCCTGTTTCTCGAGACATCCACAGAGCCTGGTGAATGCAAAGGTCTACCCAGAAACAAGTGATGCGGGCCCTGGGCAGCCAATGGGAGCGGGCCGGCCCTTCTACCTGCCTGGGGAGTTCCCCCTACCCATCCCGCTCCCTTTAAGGCAGCTTTGACGGAGTGGGGGTATTTCCAGCTTTGAGGCTTTCACTTCCACTTCTGCCAGGTGGGCGGAGTGGCCTTCTGTGGGCGAATCAGATTCCTCCTCCGCCCCAACTTCAGGAGGTGAGCCAGGGGCTGAGGTCCCAGACGCAGCAGCAGCAGCAGCAGCAGCAGCAGCAGCAGCAGCAGCAGCAGCAGCAGCAGCAGGCGACGAGGCAGGACCCCAAGGCCGGAACCATGGAGGACCAGCGCGACCTCATCTCCAACCATGAGCAGCTGCCCATGCTGGGCCAGCGCCCCAGGGGTGCCGAGAGGTGGGTGTGCAGGGCCTCGGGAGGGCGCCAGGCTGGGAGCTGGAGGAGGCGCAGGTTCCGGCTCTCGCTCCAGCACCAACTGGGTGATTCTGAGCAAGTCCCTGGGCCTCGGGCTCGGTTCCCCCTTACGGAATAAGGGCTCCTCCAGGGCAGGGCTCGTAACTTTGTTTGCCTCACCTATTCCCTCCTGGAAGTCAGGAGGGCGTTGGTGTTTCACACAGTCCCCTGAAGCTGGGCGTGAACCCTCAATTAGAAATTTTGGACCTGATTTCGAAGATACTGTGACTCCTAGATGGAGGAGCCAAGCGCTGGAAAGAGAATGGTAGGAGCAGCTCGTCGCAGAGGAGGCCCCTCCTAGTCACATGAACGTGGACGCGTTTGCGTCGAGGGAATTACGGCAGCAGGTGTCCAGAGAGTCAACGGAGCCATTTGCCGTCCCTGCTCCCCAACAACGTGCCAGTCACAGGGACCTAGAACCGTGATGCCAGCTGTTGCCAGGCAGACGGGGCTTTGGGAGATGCTTGGGGATGTCCTGAGAAACCGAACGTGGGGCAGGTAGCCGGACAGAGGTCATCAGCTCGGTGTGTTGTGTGAAAATCCCGGAGCCTCCGTGGCTGGGAGGGCTGGATTCCAGTCCAGGTTCTGCCGCTGCCACGGGCGCCTCGTCCAGGTCTGTCCCACAGCACGGGCCGCCGTGCTCTCCGGGTCTGGGTAGTTAGTGTAACGAGTCCCTCTCGGTACACCTGTCACTAGTCCTAAGTCACTGTGGTAATGGCTATGACTAGTTGCGTGCCGGCCATATAACGAAATGCTAAACTTGGTCCTAATTCTCAGTCTCCCTGTGAGCTGGGTACTTGCATTATTCTCATTTCTATATGAGACAATTGAGACTCATTAAAAAGTGACCTACCTGAGTTATCGCAGCTAGTGAATATGGGAGCCAGAATTTGAGCCCAAGGCTAATCAGATTCAACAGTCTGAATTCATTCTGCCATCTTCCAGAGGCATGTTATAGAGAGGGTAGGGGGGTGCCCTCAGCCTGGGTCACCCCGTGAGTTGCAGATGCAGCGTGGCTCAGTGAACAAAGGGTGCTCCCTTGTCAAATCCTTGTCTGGTTTTCCTTTTTGTTCAGTCACTACTTCTAAAAACCGACCTGGCATGTTTCAGACCCTTTGGTGAACACTTCTGCCTGGCAACGTCTGTGTCATGATTCCCACTGGTTCTGGTTGGCTGTTGTTACTCAAGGAGGCAGCAGAAAGGAGGAAGTGGAAAGACGGTGACAAGAGGTGGCACTCACTCACAGACGGGGCAAGCAGTCAGGGTGCACAAAGAGGAAGGAAACGAGCGCTCAAGATAGCCACCTAACCCCTTGAGATCGGTGCTCAGCGTCCGTGGGCGCTAACTGCACGCTGGATACGGACCCAGGAGCGCCACGCCCGACCGTATTTTATAACAGCCCTTCTAGATCAAGGGTTGTCCAGTGGCTTGCCCCTGGCTCCCCTGCTAGGGGAGGGGCAGAACCAGGGTTTTAATCCAGGCCACAGGCCACAGGCCTTATGAGAAACTGAGGTCCAGAGGAGGAATGGTGGGGGATGGAGCTGGGGCTGGACTGAACGTGAGCTGCCAAAGGGGTGGCTATGAGCCTGAACCCAGGCACGACTCAAGCTTGGGTGGACTTGTCACCACTCCAGAAGCCAGGCCACTCCTTTTCTTCGAGAAGGCCAAGGAGGAGGACTTGTTTTCCTCGCCTGTGTGGTTTCTTCCTCTTCTCCACGCAGTTTTTACTTTCTCCTTTCAGAACCACCCCTTGGGCTGCTTCTTGGTCCAGAAATCAGAGGAATGGCAAGCAAAGGGCCAGTGACAATAAGCCATGTCTGTGATGTCATTAGTTACTAGGCAGAAGGGCCTTCTGGAATTTCCTAAACTGTCCCTTGCTGCTTGCTGCCTAAGCAGGGTGCGGTCTTCCTGCAGGGTCCCGCAGGGTCCCAGTATTCTGTCCTTGGGGCAGGTGGGGAAAAGCAGGTCAGAAACTCAGGGTCCTGGGGCAGGACCCTAACATCCCTATACACATGCGCCTACAAAACCACGACCCAGGGCCAGAGCTCCACGGGCCGGAAGCAGAGACTCCCCAGGCTCACACTCCTGCTCGAGCCTCCACTCCCAGGGGTCATGGTCGAGCCTCCCTCAGAGAACTGGGCAGCCGAGAGGGGCCCGCGCAAAGGCTTAGCGTGGCTCAGACGTGCCTGGAGGCACAGGGGCGTCTGGGGGGAGCGTGTGTCCACAACGGAGGGGGGCTGCCCCAGCCTGACCTCGTCCAGCACCCCTAACCCAATCCTAACAAGGCAAAGACTCGCTTCTCTTTTTCAGATGGGCCCGCCGCTCTGCAGTCTGGGTCCCACTTCCTTCCTCACTCTGATTTCCCTGCGGGGTGGGGCAGGTTGGGGGCTGAAAACCTGCTTCCCCAGAGGCTGCCCTGATCCTGGGGAACCTCTCCTCAACACCACTGCATGGGCACCGGCTCTTCCCCACCAAGCCGAGCCCTGGATTCCACCAGGGGCCGGGGCCGGGGGTGGGGTGGGGGGGGGGCGGGGGAGCTTCCCGCTGCAGGTCCCCAGGCACTTCCTATGCATGTTGCTAGGGTGGCCGAGGGCGGGGGGGCTGGCGTGGGGCGCCCCCTCTCAGCCGGCGGGACAGCCGCCTCTGCAGGTTCTCCTCCCATCTCTCTCCCTCCCCCAACAGCAAGTGCGGCCGCGGGGCCCTGTACACAGGCTTCTCTGTCCTGGTGGCCCTGCTCCTGGCCGGCCAGGCCACCACCGCCTACTTCCTGTACCAGCAGCAGGGCCGGCTGGACAAGCTGACGGTCACCTCACAGAACCTGCAGCTGGAGAACCTGCGCATGAAGCTTCCCAAACGTGCGTGCCCCCCGCCCCCGCACCCCCAGCGGCCGTCCTCCTCTGCTCTGAACCCCAGCCCCTCCCCGGGTGGGCGGCCGGGGCCCCTCTTCCCTGGGCACAGGCCGCACTCACGCTGCACCCTCCGGCTCCCACAGCCTCTAAGCCTTTGAGCAAGATGCGGATTGCCTCCCCGATGGTGATGCAGGCCCTGCCCCTGGAAGGCCCGATGGTAGGACAGGCCCCTGGGGGGGGGGTGCGCCGTGGAGCCTGGGCCGGCTGGGGGGCGCAGCTGGCCCAGGCCAAGCACAGCTCGGGGAGGAAGGCTCGGAGGGGCCCAGCTCAGAGCTCCTCGCTTCCCAGAGAGCCCGATGTCTGTCACGGGTGGGTGGCCTCCTGTCCAGAAGCCTGGGCAGGAAGCGGGTGTGGAGGTGACAGAAATACTGAGGCGGGAAGTAGTGACTGGCTCGAGCTCTCAGCTTTGGAGGCAGCAGGGCTGCTGGCTCTGCTCTAGGCCTGTCCTGCGGGGCCAGTGCTGGTAACTGCCTCGCCGCCCCCTCTGTCCTCCCCGCAGCTCCTGCGCAACGCCACCAAGCACGGCAACACGACACAGGATCACGTGATGCACCTGCTCCTGGTGAGGAAGGAAGCGGACGTAGTCTTTGACCTTCGGTGGGGTCCAGCCCCGCCACTGCCCCTCTGCACGTTTGAGACAGAGAAGCCAAGGCCGAAAGCCTGGAAGTGACTACTCCCGCTCTTCCCTCCCGAGTGTTTAGTGCGCGTCTGCCCAGTGCCAGGCGCCGTGCGAGGCTCCGGTGCCCCCACTGGGGCAGTCGGACCCCAGCTCCCAGTCCTAGGGGGACCTCAGGCCAGCCTGGGAGACAGACGGGTGACCGGGTGGGGAGGCCCGTGCAGAGGGCCCAGCCTCGCTGAGGGCTTGGATGAGGTCAGGGAGGACCTCCTGGAGGAAGCAGACCTGAAGGATGAGGAGTCTGCGAGGAGGAGGAGACGGTGTCCCCGACGGCGTCCCCGACTCCCAGCCCAGCAGCTCCAGCACGCCGAGGCCCGGGCCCCACGCCTCAGAGGACTGGGGGGCCTGGGCTACACTGAAGCCTGCCTGCCAGGGCGCCCTTTAACCTTCCTCCCTGCCTCGCTGCCCTGCAGAGGTCTGACCCCCTGGGAGTGTACCCGCAGCTGAAGAGGAGCCTCCCAGAAAACCTGGAGCACCTCAAGAACTCCATGGACGGCCTGGACTGGAAGGTCAGCGGCGCCCCCGCCTGGCTGCCCCTCCCTCCCGATGCCCAGAGCAGCCCCGGGGGGCGGGGAGCGGGGGAAGCCATCTGCAGGGGGCTGGAGGGGGCTGTTCCACCCGCCCGGCCAAGCCTGTGGGCCTGAGGGAGCCAGGTCCTGCCAGCCCTCTGTGTCCATCGGGGCTGTCACGGCGGCCGGGCCTGACCCTCTCTGCCTGTGACCCTCTAGCTCTTTGAGAACTGGCTGCGTCAGTGGCTCTTGTTTGAAATGAGCAAGAACTCGCCGGACAATATACCCACTGAGGTTCCGCCAAGAGGTAGGGGAAACGGAGCCGTGGGGATGCGGGCTTTCTGGGTAGCCCCACGTCCACGCACAGGCCCCTCCCAGCCGCTCAGCTCTCACTTTTGTCTCTCCTGCTTGTTCTTCTGGGCCCGACTGCCCCCAGCACCCAGCCCGCTGGGGTTGTGGTGAGCCCCCTTGTGGGGGATGGTACTGCGGTGGAGGCCTGGAGCAAAACCACCCAGGACCTCCCGGGGTCACGGCGGTGACCTTCCTCAGCCAGCACTGCCTCCGCAGGTTCCCGTGATGGGCTCATGGCCTTGCCCTCGGGAGGGACGGTTCATGGCCCGCGGGCTCCGGAGGAGAGGGCCTGGCGGTCTCCCGCTCACGGGCAGCGCCCACCGGCCTCCCCAGCTCTTCATCCTCGTGCCGATGGGCTGTGCACGTGGGCACGTCTCTCCCTCTGGCTGCAGTTTCAGAAGCGGGGGCCCGAGCCTCTGACTTCTGCATCACAGATTCCGAGAGAGCAGCCTGGGCGCTGTCTGCAGCAGCTCGTAGCCCGTGCCTGCCTCCCTCCACGAGAACCCGTCGCACGTTAGCCCGTTTCTGCTTGGAAACCCCAGTGACGGGAGCTCAGACTTAGCAAGATGCCCCCGGCTTTGCTCTAGAAATCTGAACTGTAGGTGCGGTTCTAAACTCTAGCAGGCACTGAGCGCCAGGAGGAATCCCGCTCTGGAATTAGCCACACAGCCACTCACTTGCTCTTTGGGCCTGGCCCCGGCCCAGGCCTCAGTTTCCCCGCCTGCGCCGTGGGGAGAACGCGGCCACTTGAGCAGAGGGCAGAGGCCCACAGCAGTGGAGGTGGGCCTCTGGTTCTAAGGAGACCCTGGCCCAGAGCCGCTCACTCACTGTGGTCACCGTGCCTGTCGCTTCAGTACTGACCAAGTGCCAGCAAGAGGCCAGCCGTGTCCCCGCCGTCCACCCGGGCGCGTTCAGGCCTCAGTGCGGCGAGGACGGCAGCTACATGCCGCTCCAGTGCTACGGGAGCATCGGCTTCTGCTGGTGCGTCTTCCCCAACGGCACCGAGGTCCCGCACACCAGGAGCCGCGGGCGCCACCACTGCAGTGGTAAGCAGCCGCCACGGCGCCAGGCGCAGGAAGAACCAGGAAGGCACAGAGCCAGGACACCCGAGGCGGCCGCTCCCAGGGGCAGCCCTCAGCCGCACACGCGCCTGTCTGCTCCTCTCTCGTCCACACTGCTGTCTGATCTGATCTCTTCCCATCAGTGCCCACCCACCCCCCGCCACACCGCTGGGAGTCCTCAGACCTTGCTCACTCAATTCCCCGGCCCCACTCCAGGGCCACTGACTGCCATCCAGCAGCATCTTGCTGTTCGGTTCTGCTTGGCCAGGCACCAGGCCTGCGGCGAGGTGGCTAGAAGCAGCGCACCCAGGCCGCTGCCCAGGGTGCTGCAGGCCGGCCTGCACTGACAGGTGGGCCCTCTGCTCCTTTGCAGACCCACTGGAAGGGGAGGACCTGTCATCCGGGCTGGGTGTGACCAAGCAGGATTTTGGCCAAGGTAAGGGCCCTGCCTCCCAGTGGCCCAGCCTCAGAGGGGCCAGCTCGCTGACACTCCCCGTCTGGCAGATGAGGACCAGGGCTGGGGGGCCTCAGGGGCTGTGACGGGCAGGCCTTGTACCCACGCAGGAGGTGAGGCCACAGAGTGCTGGGGGGAGCAGGGACAGGAAGAGACCCCAACCCTAAGCCACTGCCCCTCTCTCCGCAGTCTACCTGTGAGAAGGGCAGAGGCCAGCCCCCAGCCCTGTGTGGCCACAGCTCGCCTGCTCCCCAGCCCCCGTCCCTCCCTGCCCTCCCCGCACCCATCCCGCCAGCCTCTGCACCTGCTCTCCGTCATCTCCGGACACCGCGTATCCTTTCAGAGGCAAAGATGAACAACACGGAGGCCCCGCTGCCCACACCCCCACCCGCCAGCAGGGACACAGGCCCCAGAGACAGCCTGTGAACTAGGCTGACCGCCATTCCTGACACCACAGCCGCCTCTAACTTTGAGCTCTGAAGTTGTGCGCGGCCCGTGAATGAGACAGGCAGGTGCAGGGAGAAGGAACGGCTCTATCCTAGCCCGAGCAGAGACATCTCTGCTGTCCCTCCCCTAGCGGCCTCAGCTTGGCAGCCCGCTTACCTGGGGAGATGGGCCAACCCCTTCTGTCTCCCCAACATCAGCCCCACGACCCTGCTCACTTCTGCCCCCGCCCCATCCCTGTGTGTAGCCAGACTTGGCATTAGCCCTTGGCCACGGCTTCTGTGAGAATAAAAGGTAGTGAGTACGACCTCGCAGCTCTGGGCTGTTCTATGGGCTCGTCTGCCCCATGCAGTTGGCTGACTGGCTTGTGGTCTCCGTGGAGAGCTGCAGTCCCGAAGCCCAAACACTGGTGCCTGCGGCCCGGCCAGGCCGTGGGGCTGTGGTCTGTGCTCGCGGAGACACTTGGTTTCCACGGTTCACACGCAAGAGCTGACTTCGCCCCAACGAGAAACAGACTCGCTCACACTCTTTAAGCTCGAGGTGCTCTGGGTCCAGCCTCCGTTTCCTGGCGTCCTGCCGTCACGTCCACACTGAGGACGTCAGGAGCGCGCTGACAGGATGGCAGCAGCACGGGTGGGACCGCCGGCGAGCGGGGGCTGTGGGACGGGGGCCCGTCCTACCTCGAGGGGCCGCTGCTTGCTGCCAGGCGGGGCGCGCGGCCCCAGGCTCGCGAGTTCAGGGAAACACACTTTGAAATTCAAAGACTGGCCGTGGGGCAACAAAGCCCTGCGCTGCCGGGCTACGCAGCCCGCCCTAGACCAGCGCGCTCGGGGGGCCTCTCCCAGGGGCCCGAGTTAAGGGGACGGCCCGATGCCGCCCAGCTCTCCCAGGCCTCCACAGCTCGTGCCGTTGCTGTGCGCCGCTCGCTGTCCCCAGCAGGCGTCGGGGAGCCCCAGAGGGAACTCTGCGACCAGGGCTCTGGGCCCAGGGGAGGGGCCGCCCCCCACGTCTTTCATGCCCCGCCCCTCCTCGCCTTCTCGGGCCCAGGACCTCCGTCACCAAGACCGAGGGCGAATCAGCCCTGACGGGTCCTCTGCCTGCCGGCCAGGCGCTGCCAAGCACCACGGAGCGCCCGCTGCGGCCTGGCCTCGCTCCCCAGGCGGACTCGGCAGCCGCCCACCCTCTCCAACATCTGGAAACCATCTAAGCGGGTTCCTGAGCCCCCTTAGCTTAGAAGCCACGTCCTCCAGGAGGCCTCCCCCATCCAATCCAGTACCAGGGCCCCTCACGGAGTCTCCCTCTGGCCAGCTGGGTCTCACTGGACACAACGCCTCAGAACCCGGACACACGAAGTCCAGGACGAGTCCTGATCGACAGGCGGCGCACCTCCGAGCCAGCCCGCGCTCCCGCCCCCGGGTGAGCCAACTGCAAGTTGCTGGCCCAGAGGCGCCAAGGACTCGCACCTGACCTTGGAGTCCTTTATTTGCTCAGTTCTTACAAAAAGCCCACAAACAGAAGGGCAAAGACCGACAAGGGGCACAAGCCCCAGCCTCGCTGGAGCCCAGAGGCCGAAGTGAACAGTCCGTAGAACTCGGAAAGAAAGAACAGGGCCTTTAAAAATATATATATATGTACTGGACGCCTCCGCGTGAGACGTGCGGGTCGGAGGAGAAGCCAGACCGGGGGCAGTCACCGCAGCCGGGAGCAGCCGCCGCCTCCTCCTCGTCGGGCCAGCTCTGCAGGGCCCGCGGTTCGGCGCCACCGCCTTCTGCGGAGGGAAGTCAAAGACGCAATTCAACCCACGGGGGCCGAGGGGGCAGGCAGGGGGCTGCCCACCACGAGGCCGAGACGCCGGGAGAAGGAACCACAGCCCTGCGCGAGGAGTCCCGACGTTTCCCTCCGTCGAGGAGAACAAAGGGAAGTCCAAGCCCGGCATCTCGACGCTGGGGGCGCCGCCTCACCGGGGCGGGACCGCTGGCCGCGCGGGAGGGCAGGCGGCGCTAACCTCCCGGGGGCCCGGCGCCAGTGCGGCCAGTGCCTCGTTTACAGGCCCCTTCTTCGCCGCCCGGAAAGCACACAATGGCTTGTTCTAAACAAAACCACGAGAAACGCTCTCACGGTACAAAACCCCAAGCAAAAGGGACCGCGAGGCGGCGCGGGAGAGGCCGAGCCGCCCCCGAGCCCGGGCCTCCTCCTGACGCACGAAGGGCGCCCGCCCGCCCCGCGGGCCGCGCTGACCCCGGCATGACCGCCCTGAGGCTGCAGCCCCAGTTCGGGCACCGCCCGCTGGCCTCGAGGACCGGACCCTCTTGCCCCGGCCCTTCCCTTCGGGGCCTGTCCGCGTCCACCCTGGGGACTGGGCTGCCGGGGCAGCCCCTCCCTGAGAGGGACAGTCGGCAGGGCCTCCGGGGCAGAAGGCGTACCTGCCGCCCGGCGTCCTCAGACCGTCTGCTCTGCCGTCTTCTTCTGCGAGGAGACAGGTGTGAGCGGCTCCCGCCCGAGGCCCGGCCCACCCAGGCCGCCTGCCCTGCGCCAGGGGGACCCGACGGTGCAGACGCCACACCGGCCAGCCCGCCCCGCAGCAGCCGGGACGCCCCGCCAGCAGGGGCGCGCAAAGCGGAAAGACAGGGTCCTCCCCCCGTCACCGGCGCGCGGGGCTGTGTGTGGGCGCGACCGTGTGTGCGCATGTGCGTGACCACGTGTGGGCGTGACCGTTCTTGGACATGCGACTTGCGCGTGCGTGACCGTGCGTGCGCATGTGCACCACTGTGTGCGTGACTGCGCGTGTGCGTCACTGAGTGCGACCACGTGACCGTGAGTGCGCATGTGCCTGACTGCACGTGCGTGCCCGCCACTGCGTGTATGTCACCGTGCATGCGCATGGCCGCACGTGCGCGCGCACCTGGCCCTTGTCCGCCCGCCCTAAGGACGTCCCTCTGCCTCGCGGGCAGGACGCGCCCCCGCCCCGCCGCCGGCTCCGGGACTGGAAGGGGAACCGGGGCCAGGCCCGCCCCCCGACGCCCTCAGATGCACAGGCTGGGACTGATCCCGTTCACCCTGGGTCCGGGTCCGGGTCCTTTGTTGGCCCCGAGACCCCTCAGGAATTCATTCTACCTTTTTCTTCTTTTTCTTCTGAAATGGCGAGTCAGGGTCTTTGGTTGCTGCCTTTTTTGCTTTCTTCTTCTTTTCCTTTTTATCCTTGTCTTTTTTTTCTAAGGGAAGAAAATAAACTTGCTAAATAACAGCCTTGAGGGTTGGGGCCAGCGTTGGGGACACACACAGGGCAGTTTCAGGGGCCCAAGCCCCCAGGCCCCACGCCCTGGGGACGTCGGGACACAGACCAGGCCTCGGCAACACCTGCCCTGGCCGCCTGGACTATTACTGTTTCCCTCTAACCCACGGTACAACTGCAACATGTTTTTTTTTTTATCTTTTCCGCCTGCACTTGCCGCATATAGAAGTTCCTGGTTAAGGGATCAAATCCAAGCTGCAGCTGCAACCTATGCCGTACCTGTGGCAATGCCTGATCCTTAACCCACTGTGCTACAGTGCGAACTCCTCTATACATTTATTTAAAATTTTTTTTTGCCTCTTAGGGCTGCACCCACGGCATATGGAGGTTCCCAGGCTAGGCGTCGAATAAGAGCTATAGCCACTGGCCTACACCACAGCCACAGCAACCGGGGATCCGAGCCACGACTATGACCTACACTACACCACAGCTCGCGGCAACGCCGGATCCTTGACCCACTGAGTGAGGCCATCGAACCCACAACCTCATGGATACCAGGCCGGTTTGTTTCCACTGAGTTGCCAAAGGAACTCCTGTGTAGACCTATTTTAAAAGAACACTTTCTATTTGAATAAAACACCACCCATCACACTGGTCTGGTGTGAGGGTCAGAGGCAGCCCTGCCCACGTGGAGTCCAGTGCAGAGCACACACTGAGGGTGTTACTGTCCCAGAGCCTGAGACGCAGGTGCATGTGGCTGCGGCCCCCGTGACAGAGCACAGGGCTCTGTGAAGGGACATGCCCTGGGATGCAAGCACCTCAACCCCCGGCAGTGGCAGCCCCAACGGTCTCAAACCTGGCTCTGGCTTTGCCGGCCCTGCCCTACGACCCCAGATAAGCCAGCCTCGGCCCCGTGCTGGCTGAGGGCCGCCTGACTGCGTGGTGACAGCTCCCAGCAGGGCTGGGGGGCACTTACTCTTGTCAGGCTTCTTCTTCTCTTTCTTGCACCTTGGGGGGCCTTGGTCTCCTCCCTCAGCCTTCGTCTTCCCCGGCTCCCCCTCCTGCTTCTCCTTGGCCCCCTGGGAGCCAGGAGCCTCCTTCTCCTGCTTCTCTTTGAGGTCGCCGCTAGGCCTGTCCCGCCTGAGTTTCCCCTGCGAAGTCCTGGGGGCCTTTTCCGGGGAGACTCCATGCTCCCCGCCTTCCCCAGCTGCCAGCTGCTTCTTTTTCTTGCTCCTGGGGGCCTTGGCGGCCGTCTGGTCTTCTGACGGCTTCCGCTTGCGGGCCTTGCGGCGGCCTTCCCTGGCAGCATCAGTGGCCCTCCTCCTCTCCTGCTCCAGCAGCTCCGCCAGCACCCTCGCCACAGAGGCCTGTACCTGCGCCTCGCTCAGGGGCCAGGGCTCGCTCAGGAGCCGCCGGGTGATGTCGTGCTGCAGCGCCAGCCTGGAGGCCTGGGGGCTCTCGGGCCCCTCCCGGGGCTTCTGCGGTGTGGCGCCAGCCTCTCTTCTGCCTGCGGAGAGAGGCCCTGGGGTCATGGGTCCGGAAAGCCGGGGAGGACCCCGGTGGTGAGAGCGGGGCCCCAGCGCAGAGCTGACCGTGGGGCTGGGCCTCCTCACACTCAACACCGAGTGCAGGCAGGGCACGGACAGAGGCTCCAGGACGTGAAGAAGGGGCTGGAACCTACTACAAGGGCAAGGCTGGACAAGAGACAGTCTTCTGGTTGGAACCGGACCCGGGAGGCCGACCAGGTTCCAGATCCGACGACCTGCGGCTTCCCTGTCTGTCAAACGCCCGGAGAGCCCACGTGCAGGTGCACACAGTGGGCGCACGGCCCTTCGTGGTCAGGGCCGGGGTGCTGGCGGCAGACACGCAGGGCGGCCGACCCCGCAGGCCTCCTGCTTGCAGCCCCCCACTGCACCACGTCTGCAGCCTCACGTGCCTGCTTGCCTTTGACAGCCGCTCACCGCCCGTGAGGAGAAACCCGCCGTGGCCCCACAGCCCCGCCGCAGCCGCCACTCAAGAAGAAGCAAGCGGGTGGGGCCCCTCTGCCCGGCGGCACCAGCCAAACTCAGCGGAAACGCCCAGGGATGGCGGTGTGGGGCTCAGATGTCCCGACCCGCCGCGGGCCCCCAGGGGGCTGACAGGTCTCTGCTCCATCTGGGCCTCAGGGCACAAGGACTCCGGGAGCCGCTGGGGGCTGGTCCGCGCAGAGCGCAGTGGGCCCCGCGGCAGCTGCACTGCCGGCGGCAGGCGGGGTCCCGGGGCAGACGGAGGCCCAGCCCAGCGCACCCGGCTCCTTAGCAAGGGCAGGGGTTGGCGAGCGGAGGCTGGGGGGGGGGGCTCGGCACCTCTGTCCCCTGCGAACCCAGCGGCCCCTAGAGACTCCCGTGCTTAAGTCCCGCAGAGGGGGCGGAGGCTCCTGCCCTGGGCCAGGCGACCGAAGCACTCAGGTTGCCTCCAAAATCCACGTGACTGCTTCCCACCGCGCCGCTTTCTACGCGACACCAGCTGGATGCGTCAAGCCCCGCCCTGCATGGTTAAGGCACCAAGGCCGCAGGCGCCGTGGGCCTGTCTGAGGCTTGGGAACGTCAGTCCATCACTGGGGGTCACTGCCACGTACTGGAGACCTCCGCGAACGGGGCCCCACCTTCTGTCTGAGCACCCTGAGTCCCTACACCTGCGCCCACCCACTGGGAAGAAAAGTCACGGGCCTGCCCTGCGCGCCAAGGCGCAGCTCCTCCAAGGTGGCGCCCTACCACCGGGCGCCCACCTCCCACAGCGCGTGGGCCCCTCACCCTGCTGAGCACCCCACGCTGATGCGGGGCACCAGGCCCACCTGGGGGGCCCTGCCGGCAGAGAGGAGCACGCTGGGGGGACTGCGCCCAAGGAGGGGGGGCTACACTGGCTTGTCCTCCCCGTGCCTTCGGCTCACCTGTCTTAGGGGACGTGATGCCTGCTGCTTCCGGGGCCTCCGCTTCCTGCTTGCTGTCTGGAGCATCTTTGGCGGCCGGAGGAGAGGAAACTGAGGGGCTGGGGTCTGGCTTGGCGGTGGCCTTTGCAGCCTGGGAACCGCCTGGAGCCGGCCTGGGGGTCACGTAACCTGAGAGGAGAGACTGACGAAGCCCAGTGTGAACGCGGTCGGGCCGCCCCGCCCGCGCGGGCTATCAGGGCGGGAACCCTGAGCCGTGGGCACGCTGGCCGATTTTAACGGGGACACATCTTAAACAGGAACATTTACAAAGGAAACGTTACTAATGCAAACGGAAAAGCACCAGCGCTTGCCATGTACAGACGGTAACCTTCAAAGAAACCCCATCTGATCAAGTTTTTATCTGGGAATCACCTGGACGCAAGGCCAGTCCTTCCTACTGACTCCCAGAGCCCGTCAGCCAAACCCCGGGCCGAGAGGGGGCTTCGGGGAGGAGCCAGCCCCGCTCCACGCAGACAGGACCCACCGGGGCCTGCGGGAGGAGGCAGGGTCCGGACCCCAACCTGAGACCCCAGCCCCGTCCCTGCGGTTACCTGGGAAGGGGCCACCACCTCCTCGTCGCTCGACTCTGCTGTGGTCTCCTCCACCAAGGCCTCGCTCCCGGCCGGGGCCGCGCCTGCTGGAGGAGCACAGACAGCTGGAGTCCCAGGGGCCCTGTCGGCTGGGTGGGGAGAGCCCTCGGGGGTCCCGGGGCGGCCTGGGTGCCATGCACGCCTTCATCTGCTCCCGCTGCTCCATCCGAGGGCGGCTGCTGCTCACGGCATTTCGGGTGAGACACCGATGCCAAACCCCATTCCCAAGGAGGCATGTCCCTGGCACCCGAGGGTGGCGGGGGCGAGGGGTCGGCGACGGGGCCTGGAGCCCACAGGTCTGACGTCACCTAGACCAGCTCCCTTGGGGCGGCTGAGGCCCAGGCCGGTCCCCGGACGAGCAGGGACGCAGAGCAGAGGCCTGAGCCTCGGGCTCCACCAGGACCCTTACCCCGCCTCTGGGCCGCCCGGGGCCCTGCAGTGTCGTCCTCGCTCCCTGAAGAGCTGCTGCTGCCGTCCTCGCTGTCCTCTGAGGTCCTGGAGGCCTTGGCCTTGGGGCGTCCCGAGGGAGCGGCTGCGGGAGCCCCGGGCGTTCTGAGCTTGTTGGCCCCTCTGGTCTGCGTGGGGGCCCTCTGGGGACGTGTCGTGGGGAACGTCCCCGGACTGCCGGTCTGGTTTGGAGAGAGCGGAAGGAACTGTCAGGTGGCAGGACCCGGGGCTCGGTGTGCAGCTCGGTTAAGGGCAGGCACCGTGCCAGCCGCTCTGCACACGGGCCTCATTTAACGCCATAGCTGAGCGGGCGGCAGAAGCCCCGGTGGCGGGTGCGTGCACCGAGGTCCCCGGGTCCCCGACCACTGTCCCCTCCGGGCCGGGGCACGCCCACCCCCGCTGCCCAGCTCACCGCACTTGAGGATACGGTCCTGGCGGCAGCAGGCTGGGCCTCGCTGGCTTTCTGGGCGAGGACCTTCAGGGCAGCCTGGGTCAGCGGGAGGTCAGCTGGGCTCCTCTTGGTCACCTGTGGGGGCCGAAGGCAGCCTGAGACTCCCAGATCCTCCAGATGGCCCCGGCCACCCCCGGCCAGTTCCTACCCAGCGGGTGGCGGGGACCCAGGGCACTGCCACCACCTGGGCAGAAAGCGGTGCCATGAGCTCATCTCCTCCTTGGGCCCCAGGCTCCACCACCCGATCTGAGCCTTTGCTGGGGAGGCCCTGGGCCTCTAGCCTGGTGGCCACGACAACTGCCAGCGGCCAAGGAGAGAAAAGTGGCCATGAGGCCTCGCTGAGACCTGGGGGCTCATCCCGGCCGCCCCACCCTCCCCTGACTCTCACAGCCCGAGCTCCTCCTCCGTGGTCCCTGCACCAGGTCCCCCTGCTTGCTGGGCCCCCAGCTCGCCCAGGCCTGGCTGCTTCCTCTGGGAAGCCACCCCGGCCCATCCTCCCTAAAGCTAGTCATCTCACTATCCCCCCGTGCTAAGCACTCCAGCTTCTGGGTCCTTTTGGACGGCTGCCTCCCAACCTGAGCACCCAAGAGCAGAGACCCTCTTTTGTCCCACTGCACCCCACGCCCGCAGGGACAGGCGCTCAGCACCCCGGCTTCTGAACGGCCAAGTGGAGGCAAGTTGTGGGGTGCGGGGAGCCACCCGCTCAGCACCCGTGCTCCCAGAAAGCGCCTCTGGGCTGCAGCGCGCGCCGAGGCCTCCCCGTGGAGAGGCGCCCAGGTCCCACTGCGCCCCCGGCCTTCTCAGACGGGGCGGGTGCGACGGCCCAGGACAAGCCGCTGTGGCCCCGAGAGCAGGGGCTGCGAGCCGGGGCCCAGGTTCCGCCCCGCCTGACCCGGGACCTGTGTCCAGCGTCTTGCTGAGGGCGTGGGGCCCCATCTCTGCATCTGAACCCTCCCCGGCCCGGGTTCTGGACTCCAGCGAGGACCAGAGCGATGGGGCCGAGCTGACAACCGGAAGAAGGCTGTGCCGCCGCGACGGACACTAACGGAGGCGGGCCGGCAGCTCAGAGCTGCAGCAAAGCGCTGTCGTTGGAAAAGCTGCTGAGGGACTCGGGAGGCAGCAGTGCTGGTTCTGCCGGGCCGGGCGCAGCAGAGGGCCCCTCAGCCCCGGGGGCTGTCCCCTTGCCCGCCAGGTACCTGAGTGCCCGGCGCCTCCTGCTTCTTGCCTTCTGACGCCTGCCTGGACTCCTCACCACTGCTGGCCCTGGGGGCCGTCCTTGGGGGCGCCGGGGGCACGGTCGCTGGGCTGGTTCTGACGGCTGAGGTGGAGCCAGACGGGCCGTGTCAGGGCGCAGAAGCCCCGTGCCCATCCCGGCGCAGCGAGACCCGAACCCTCGGCCCTCCCGGGGCCCTGGCCCGGCGCCCGCCCCAAGCCTGCCAGGCAGGCGGCCGCCGTCTCCGGGTCACGGGAGGAGACATGGTTGCGGTGGCCATCCCTGCAGGTGCCCTCCTGGCCCCTCGCCGGCCGGGCCGACCCCCCGGAGCCCAGCCGAGTCCACGGGCAGAGGCGCAGTCGCACGACCTTGGCTGCAGCCCAGCCGAGCCCTCAGCTTCCTCCCACACAGCAGTGGCTCAACACAGCACGGCCCCACCCAGGCAGCCACTCTGGAGCCAGGAGGGCCCAGGCTGTCAGCGTGGGGGGGCACACCATGTCAGGCGAAGGGGACTGCACACCTGTACAGTTTGGTCTCACTCAAAGGGCAGGTGCGGCTGAGGGCTTGTAAAGCTCATTGCTGTCATTTAGCAGAAATCATCTGGACAGCGGGACTGCAGTGATGCTGTTTCTTTTGGGCTCATCTGCATTTTTTGGGTCTTTTTAGGGCCACACCCGTGGCATATGGAGGCTCCCAGGCTAGGGATCCAACTGGAGAGACAGCTGCAGGCCTACGCCACAGCCACAGTAACGCCAGATCCGAGCCATGTCGGCGACCTACAGCACAGCTCACGGCAATGCCAGATCCTTAACCCACTGAGCGAGGCCAGGGATCGAACCCGCGTCCTCACGGATACTAGTTAGATTCGTTTTCCACTGCGCCACGGTGGGAACTACTAATTTGTATTTCCTAATGAGCCGACCAAGATCAGGCATTAATAGCCTTGTTAAAAAATGTTCTTCTAACACTAACAGTAATTAGCTATTTTCTAGCCATCACGGGCAGGACCACAGACTGTCAAAGGTTAGACATCCCAGATCTGGTCCTGTGCCCAGGCTCTTCCCTGCGGGTTTTTCTTTAGCAGCTACCTCACCCCTTACATGCCACCAGGAGCAGGAGGTTCACTCCCTCACAGGCCTCCCCAGCTCTCCCTCAGGCCACGGAGACGCTGGTCCCTCAGCTTCTAGCCTCAGGCCTGGGTTCTAGCCTTTGGAGCCAACTCCGCCTCCTGCGTCAGCCTGCTGTGGAGATGAGCCAAGCCTGGGCCCAGAGACCTGGCCCTGAGCGCCCCAGGCCAGCGACCTGCTTGGGCCTGGCCGGTGTCCCACGCAGTGTGTTCATGTTCCTGGGCCCCGGGGTGGGGGTCATGCACCTGGCAGTGGTGGCGGGGGAGCCAGCCCTGTGGGGCCCGAGCTCACCGGGGGCTGAGCACTGCGTGGCGGGGACCACGTCCTCGTCCTCACTCTCGGAGGAGCTCCCGGCCGTGCTCTTCCTCCGGGCGCTTGGTGCCTGGGCTTGGGTAGCAGCTGGGCTGCGATTAGGGTCGACAAAAATCAGAGGGGTTTTAATCACCTTGAAAACAAAAACAGAACACAGCCCGCAGTGATTAAAGGCTTGGCCAGGGGAAGGCGAGGGGGTTTACAAGGCGGGGGGTCCAGAGAGCTCAGGGCAGCGGGCAGCCGGGCCACTGCCAGCCGCCCTCTTGGCAGGAGCCAGCACAGCGCCTCGAAGCTCACAAGAGCTCATCTGACCCACTGAACCCCGAGATCAGCAGGATTAGCGCCATCACACAGATGGGAAAACCACCAGCCCAGAGAGGGGAGGAGAGCCGCCTGAGGTCACACAGCCTGTGAAGCAGGGCCAGAGCCGGACCTGCCCGGCTGCCCCGCCCTGAGGTTCTGACGCCGCCGCCCGAGGGTGGCAGCCCGGCGTCTCCACCAAGCCGACGGCTCGGGGAGCCAGCAGAGGCAGACCGAAGGGGCCCCCACGGCCCTTATCTGGACCTCATCTGACCGCAGCGCCAGATCCAGAAAGCCTCATCACGAGAGGGACGCGGAAACGGGGACGCTGACTGCGCGGGGTAACTTCTCAGTGACTTGGGAACAAGAGAAAAAGTGGAAGCCCGCGGAGGTGGGAGGCGCAGGCCCGCGCAAGCTGGCGCCGCCGAGGCTGCGGATGGCGCGTGGGGGCTCCGCACTTTCCATCTCTGGGTCCGCGGTACAGGCCCCAGTGAGAGGCTGCGGGAGAGCAGCGCGGCCTGAACCCGCGGCGTCTGCGACCCGCGCCCACCGCGGGGGTGGGGGGGCTGCCCAAGGTCAAGGCCTGCCCCCTCCCCCGCCCTCCGGGGAGACGCAGGGCCGAGGGGAGGGCCGGGGGAGGGCAGAGCCGGAGGGGAGCTCGGCGGGCTGGGCCCTCGCTCGCTGCCGAGCGGCCTCCCCCACAGCTGCCACTTGCAGAGCCTCCTGCCCACGTGACGAAGGAGAGAAGGACGGCGGGTGGGAGGAGGCTCGCAGCCGGGGAGGGGAGCTATATATATGCGGGAAGCCGGAGGAACAGATTGCCGGGGAGAGGCAGGAACCCACTGAGGCAAACAATAGCGTCTGGATGTTAAAAGCGGCAGAAGCCACGCCCCCGCTCCCCGCCCCCGCCGCGCCTCTGGGGGCGGCTGTACCCAGGACAAGCTTCTGATCCCAGCTCGGTGACCTCAGCGTGCGGCCAGCCCCCAGCCCCCGTCTCCTGCCTGCCCGCCCAAGGGGCCGCCTGCAGCCCTGGGCTGCGCTCCGTCGGCAGAGGCCCCTGGAGGGCTGTGGGGAGCACGAGGCACACAGGTGACAAGGCCGAGTCAGAAGGGACCCGCCCGGGCCGCAGGAGGGCCCCCCTGCTGCTGCCGGGCCTGATGCCCGCGGAACCCAGCCCCAGCCGAGCATCACAGCCGTGCCCTCATGCCCGTGTGGGGCGCTGGGGGCAGGCCGGCCCAGCTGCTGACCCCGGGGACAAAGGACACGGCCACGACTGCACCGAGCCCTGGAGGGCAGCGCTTCTGCAGAGCCTCTCCCGAACGGGCCAGGGCCCCTGCTCTCGGGGTTGTGGCTCACCTGCCCCGGGGGTCTTACCCCAGGAGACAGAAGGCAGAGGCTCCAAGAGGGCAAGGAGCCCCGCCCAGGGTGACCGGCAAGCGGCATCAGAGCCAGGGCTGGGAGCGTGCCCTCGGAGACCAGAGCCCCTCCAGGACCAGCCACGCCAGGCCTCTGATGTCACGCTGGTTTCCGTTCTCGGCCGTCTCCTCCCTTTCTCTGACTCAGCGTGAGACTCCGAGGGCAGGGCCTGTGTCTCTTAACTTGGCACCTGCCCAGCACAGACCCCGGCTTGGGGTCAATGCCAGCACCGACCCCCCGAGGTGTCTCTCAGAGCGAGGGGTCCCGCCCTGTCCCTGCCAGTGGGGACTGAGGGGCAGGGAGGGCCTGGGGCTCACCCACCACCCCATCAACTGCTTTCCCTCCCGCCGGCCGACAGTAGAATCCCTGAGCTCATGCAGAGAGGCGCGGGGGGAGCGCAGGGACGAGGCCACCGTCACGGGGCCGAGGGTCAGCGGCCACTCGCCGTCAGGGCCCGCAGCGCCCGCGCTGGGCCTTCGTCCCTCCACCCCCCGGGTCGCACAAAGTGCCGACTGTCTCCACAGGGACCCCAGTGCCTGCAGGACTAACGCACCAATGACACGGCTCCGTTTAAGCCGATGTTCGTCTCGGCTGTGTTAATCCAGCCGTGCGGAGATCCCAGCTGCTCAGATCCTGCTCGGAGGAGGGCGGCCTCGAGAGGCCCCACGCAGCGCAGACAGGGGCAGTGCCCACGAGGGGGGCCGTGACAGCCTGGGCACAACACCCGTCTGGCCCCTTGTGACAGCCATGTGACGCTGGGGCACCCGCCCCACTTCTCTGGGCCTCACTCTGTCCTCCTCAAAGTGACACTAAAAGCAGCACCTGCCCTCAAGGGGCTTTCATGGGGACTGAAGGGAAACCCAAAGCAGGCCGCTCGGCAGAGCCCTGGGCACTCGCGTGAGCCGCTGTTCTCGGCTCTTTTACGGCCTGCGCTCCTGAGGCGGTGAGCATCCCGGCACTGGGGGCGTGCAAACAGCACCGGCCCCGGCTCACTCTCTACGGGAGGGGGCGTACGCGGGGCCCACGCCACGGGGCTCGTGGTCTGCAGCCGCGCTGAGGGGCCCGGCAGAAGCTGCCAGGAGCTCGGGGCTGGGGGCGGACCGCGGACAGTGCCGTCTGTGGGAGAGGCCTGCTCAGTTCGCGGGGGCCTCTGGGAGAGTCGGGGGGAGTGTGTGTGAGCCAAGTCCTCGCCAGGCCCGGGGGACTCTGGTCCTAAACAGGACGGCGGGGCCAGCGGCTGCCCCTCCTTGGCCTCTTGTGGGTTCTATGGGCTTCAGCTGAGCCTTGATTCCTGGGGTATCTCCCCTGCGCCACCCCGTCAGGTGGCCCTGTGCCAGCAAACAGGACCGCCAGCCTGCCGGTTCGGAGCTGAGACGCCGGGGCCGCAGCAGGGCCGGGCGGGGCCGGGAGCTGGCGCTGACCCCGCTGCCTGCCTCGGGTTCACTGTGCAGGTGAGCGGGCCCGAACGGAGCCGAGGGCCGGGGGAACTGGGAAGCGGTGGCAACTGGGGCGGATCTGCCCTCCCGCCCGCCCAAGGCCCTCGCCCCAGCTCTGAGCCCGAGTGTCCTCAGGGCGAAGGCCCGACCTACCTGGCTGGCCGGCAGCTCCTCGTCGCTGCTGGCGGAGGGCCCGTCTGCCCGCTCCTGTGGGGCTGCGGGGGCCAGCGGCCTGCTCCGGGCGCTTCTGCAGTTTCCTTCCTTCTGAGGACAAGCACAAGGCGGGGGTTGTTTATCAGCCGAGGGGAAGGAAGCACGACCCGGGGCCAGGGGCGGGGAGACCACGGCCAGCGAGCAAGCCCCTTCACACACGCGCGGGGGGACGACGCAGCAGCCGGCCTGTGTGCCCCACAGCTGGCGGGGACACAGCGCCCCGCGCCGCCTGCCTCCTTCCACAGCTGACTCCAAACTTGACAGGGACGGGAGAGTCAGGCGCCACCAAAACCTAGGGCTGGCGGGCCGCAGGCTGGGGTCGAGCAGCCAGGAACAAGGCTGCAGGGTGGGCCTGGGGTCCCAGCACGGCTCACATCAGCTGTCACCCCCGCGACGAGCGCAGGCGGCCAACCCGAGGGTTTTGTCCGCCGTCTTCCCTCCTGCGCGGCAGGCACAGCGCGGGGCCGGCTGCCTGGGAGTGGGGTCGGGGGCCAGGGGCACGCGGGGGGCACGGAGCATTGGCAAGGCGCTAGTGGCGACCGGCTGGCGGGGGGGGGGGGGCAGCCCGCAAAGGTTCCACCCGGCCCGGCCGCCAAGCGGGGTCCAAGCTGCTGGAGTCGCCAGTTTCCCAAGAGAAGCTGGAAGCCGCCGATCTGCATGGGTACTTCCCGCTTTCTCTGCGGGTCACCTACAGTAAACACCGCGACAGCTGTGCCCCCGGGCCCCCTGCTGACAGAGCCTGACCGTTCTGGGGCCCCTCCTGGCCAAGCAAGGCACCTCCGGCCCTGGGGGGTCGGGGGGGGGACCGAGCACAGCTCGCGGCCGTTCAGGGACACGAGGTGCGGGGACGACGCCGGGGTCTCCTAGCTCCCCGGGGACGCGGTGGCCCTGCTGTGGCAGCGAGGCGGTGAAGCGGAGAAGGAGAAATCTGAGTCCTCAGGACGCCGGGCTCAAGGCAGCACCTTTCCCGCAGTCTTACCCCGAAACCCCGGGCGCGAGAGCGCCCCCGGCCTACCACCTAAGCCCTGCCGAGCGGCTTTCTCCCAAGGACACCCTGACCAGCTCGGTAGCCTGTTTAGAACTTCACAAAAAGGCGTGACAGACCAAAACACAGCTGGGCATCAACAGGCCTCCGTAAATGTAACTGATAACAAGCAATCAGACGTGACCGCTGCCTACAGGCAGTCCCTGCCGCGGCTCGGTGGGTTAAGAACCCGACTGCTATCCATGACGTTCGCACAGTGGGTTAAAGGATCCAGCGTGGCTGTGGCCATGGTGTAGGCCGGCAGCTTCAGGTTCAATTTGACCCCTAGACCAGGAACTTCCATACGCTGCAGGTGCAGCCCTAAAAAGACCAAAACAAAAAAGTGCCAGCTGGCCTTTGCTGAGGCCACCCGACCTCACAGCCCCCCGTGACGCATGCTGCCCTCCCCAAGCTGGAGGCCCGCTCCCACTGCCGCCGCGTCTAAGGACTCCACGCTTCCCCTCAGCTCAGCTCGCTTCTCCCAGGTCCAGAGAGAGCGGCCCCAGAACTGGCTCCCGTAACCAGGGACCCGTCCTGCCCGCAGACCAGAAGCTCCTTGGGGCGGGGCTGCCGCCTTTCACCCTGAACCTCCGCCGACAGGACAGGCGCTCGGAGCGGGTCTGACGCACCGAGGACAGCGGTGAGGCCCGGGGCACCTACGCCTCTCGGCGCCCGTTTTACTCAGGAGAGAACAGAAACCCAGAGGCTGGAACTCAGCCTGCCCGGGGAG
Source organism: Catagonus wagneri (assembly GCA_004024745.2). Lineage (NCBI taxonomy): Eukaryota > Metazoa > Chordata > Mammalia > Artiodactyla > Tayassuidae > Catagonus > Catagonus wagneri. The sequence continues at coordinate 90,713 of PVHT021183658.1, read as the reverse complement.
TCCAGCCCCGCTAAGAAGTGGAGCGTCTGGCCCCAGGGAGGGGACATTCCCACCCGGTCACAACTGCCGGGAGCCACAGGGACCATCTGTCCAGCCGAGACGAGGGCTCTGCGGTCCACCCTCGTGGCCACCACTCCCGGCGTCTCCCAGACTCCGCGTCAGCTGCCACCCAGCGCCTCCGCCAGGCCTGCGCCAGTCGTTGCCCCGTGAGTCCCGGGGTTCACACCCTGACGCCAGCGGGCGGGGCGGCCCTGCTCCCGGAGCAGGCACACAGGGACAGCGCGCAGACAGGCGCTCCCCGCCCCCCGCCCAGGGTCCCCCGGGAGACGCGTGCGCCTGCGGGAGGCCAGGCCCAGGGAGGGATGCGACTTCGTCCGGCTCCCCAGGCCTCCCCAGGGCACCGGCATCGCAGTCCAAGCCCCGTCACGGCTCTCAGGCTGTGACATCTCTGGGGGCTTGGCGGAGCTGCTGGCCCAGCCTTCCGGGGATCTGGTAGGCCCCGGGGAGGGGCTTTTTACCGCAGATTTGGTCTAAGGAGACACGGGGCGGCCGCGGGGGAGAGGATCCTGGAGTCGGAGCCTTACCCTGCTCCCCCTTCCTCACCCGGCCCCGAACCCAGGGTGTGACACGGGGGCAGGTGGCGGTGGCTCGGAGGCCTGGCACTGCGGCCGCCTCCTCCCAAGGCCTCACCTGGGCTGCGGGCGCCTCCCCGTCGCTGCCTGGCGACTCCTCGCTGCTGCTCTCTGAGTCCTCCTCCTGCCGCCCCGCCTGCGTGGCTGGTGGGCCTGTCCTCCCAGCGGGAGCGAGGGCTGTCCCCTTCCTGGGGGGGGCCTTGCTGGGGGCCGAGGCGGCTCTGACCTGGGGGCTCCTCCCCGTGGGCTTCGCCTGGAGCGGGAGCGTCAGGGCGGGAGTGTCAGGGGACAGGCACGTGTGGCTGGCCGGGCGGCGCAGGGCTGCCCCGCGCCCAGGGCCTCACCTGCACGGGCGCCTCCTCCTCGCTGTCCGAGCCCCCGTCGCTGCTCTCTGAGTCGTCCTCGGTGCCCCTGATGGGCCCCGGCTGGGGGGCCGCCGTCGTCACCGTCCCCTGGCCCTTGCCCGCGGGGGGCCTGCTCTGGGGGGTCCTCGCTGGCGGCCTGACCTGAATTGCGAGGAGCACACGGGATTGGGGCAGGAGGAAAGCAGGCCCCCTGCAGTGAGGGCCGTGGGGGCTCCCGCCGCCTCCGCAGGCCCCTCGGCCAGGCTGGGGCTGGGCCCGTCCCCTCCCGTCCCGCCCGCACCCCTTCGGGCGCTGGCCCCACTTGCCTTGGCCGGGGACCCCAGGGGAGCTGGAGCACCTGCAGAGACCCCTTTCCCGGGAGCCGATGCTGCCCCTTTGGCTGCAGCCACTCTGGGGAGAGCTGGGGTGGCTTTGGTCTGAGGGGTTTTCACCGAGTTCTTCAGCTGGAAGGAGAAAAGGGAGTTACAGAACGGGGCGGCGGGCCAGCAGGTGCTTCTGGAGCCGGAAGCCTGAGCCCTGGTTACGAGCTGTGTGAACCCGGGCACCTCATCCGACTTCACCGGGCATCAGTTTCTTCCTCTGTAAAACGGGACTAATAAGGCCCATTGCAGGGGGCGGTGAGGACTGAGGCCACACAGCACCCAGCTCAGACCCGCCGCAGCCAAGCCAGGGCTACTCAGAGCGCAGCCGTTCTCAGGCTCCCTTTTGGGGCCCTGTCACTAACTCTGGGCCACGGGAAGCAAGTCCCTCCACACTCGACGCTCTGACAGACACAGGGACCGTGTCCCCGCCCTCCCTGCCGGCTGCAGTGCCGAGGTAAGCGCTGGAGCTCAAACAGCCATTTCCGTCTAGGACTCGAACACCAAGCACTGAGGACGGCGCAAAAAGACAGAAAACCCCTCCTCTCTGAGGTTTTCCTCCGCTTAACCCTTACCTTTTCTTCTCAAGGACCACACTGCGGCCCACGGAGGCTCCCGGGCTAGGGGTCCGACCAGAGCCGCAGCGGCCACATCCCCGGCAACACCGGACCCTTAACCCGCCGAGCAAGGCCAGGGATCAGACCTGCGTCCTCACGGAGACCACGTCGGGGTCTTAAGCCGCTGAGCCACAGCGGGAACTCCAGCTTAACCTACTCGTAACTGATCTCCAAGGGATCCCCAAAAAGCTGGTCAGGGCCTCCAGCAAATACAGACCTAGAGACACTGGAGCAAAACCCCTGGCCAGAGTGAGCCGGCAGCTGCCCAGGCCCCGGCCCGCTGCCACGTCACACGCTCAGCAGCCCCCCGACTCCGGCGTCGCACCCGCAAGACCGAGCGAAACCAAGAGCCAGGAGTTCAAGAGATGAACCCCGTCAGCCCTGGCCGTGCAGAGCCAAGCCACGGTGGCCGCCAGCACCAGCCCGAGCCATCAAGGAGCACCGTCCCCACAGAGGCTCTGCACAGCCAGGACGAGGCCACCGGGTCGGGGCTGGCCAGGCAGCTCTCGCCGAGTTTAAAAGGGCTGAGGTCATACACAACGTATTCTCCAGTCGCAGCAGAATTAAAGTAGAAATTAGTAAAAAAAAAAAAATCTGAATAATTTCACGTATGTGGAAATTAACTCACTTCTTAGTAATACATGGTTCAGAATTCATGGGGTGAGATACACGCAGGCCTCAGAGGTAAACTGAGGTCTTTACATACTTAGAGTAGAGATAAAACAGAAATGGAAGATTCTGGGCAGTTCCCATTGTGGCGCAGCAGAAACAAATCCGACTAGGAACCATGAGGTTGCGGGTTCGATCCCTGGCCTTGCTCAGTGGGTTAAGGATCCGGCGTTGCCGTGAGCTGTGGTGAATGTTGCAGATGCGGCTCGGATCCCGCGTTGCTGTGGCTGTGGTGTAGACGGGCAGCTACAGCTCTGATTCGAATCCTAGCCTGGGAACCTCCACATGCCGTGGGTGCGGCCCTAAAATGACAAAATACAAAAAAAAAAAGAAGAAAACTGAAGAGTCTACCTTAAGAGGCTAGAAGAAGAAGAGCAAATCAGACTCAAAGGAAGAAATCAGAAAGTCCACAGTGGCCACTAATGTAACAGAAAACAGCAAACGGAGAAAAAAATCAATGAAACCAAAAGCTGTTTCTCTAAAAAGAATGAAACTGCTAAGTCATTAGCTAAATGGACCAAGGAACAGGACAGAAGAGACAAAGGACCAAAAATGAGGAAAGAAGGCAGGCTGTCACTACAGACACTGTGGACGTTAAAAGGCTCATAAGGGACTACTGTGGACAAGTTTATGCCAATAAATTAGACAACTAAGATGGAAACGGGCAAGTTGTTAACACAAATTATTAACTGTGCACAAAACATAAAAGGACTCAAGAAAAAAACCCAAATATAATAATATCCATTTAGGGAGTTTCCCTCATGGTTCAGTGGAAACAAATCCGACTAGTGTCCATGAGGATGTGGGTTCAATCCCTGGTCTTGCCCAGTGGTTAAGGATCTGGCATTGCCATGAGCTGTGGTGTAGGTCGCAGACGTGGCTCAGATCTGGCATTGCTGTGGTTGTGGTGTAGGCTGGCAGCTGTAGTTCTGATTAGACCCCTAGCCTGGGAACCACCATATGCTGTGGATGTGGCCCTAAAAAGCAAAAAATAAAAATAAAATGAAAAATAAAAAGGGCTTCTATGAAAACCTACAGCTAAGAACATACTTAACAGTGGAAGACTGAGTGCTTCCCCTAAGATTAGAAAGAAGGCAGGGCTGTCTGCTCTCAGCACATATTCGACAGCATACCGGGGGTTCCGGCCCGGGCAGTAAAGCCAGAAAAAGAAATAAAAGCCATCTAAATCAAAGAAAAAAGTGCAGCGTCCTTAATCTGCAGACATGCTGTGCATACTGAAAATACCAAGCTACCTACAGAAGCCAATGTCACACCCGCCATGGGACCTAAGGTGGACGACCACCACAGGGTGGGCCCAGAGGCTTCCCACACTCACCTGACCGCCATCAAACAACCACTGAAAGCACTCCCGCCCTGCTCACACCGGGCCGCCTCCCTGTACTGTTTGAGTCAGGAATCGCCGTCTCCTTCCTGAGTCTCTGGCAGTTGGTTTTCTAGAACTAACCCCCTGTCTTTGTTACTTTTTCTGTTCTCAGCCTCGGCTCCCAAATGGATGGTTTACTTTGAGCTGCTGGTATCTGCGAGCAGCTCGGAGACGCTGACTCATTTCTGAGCCTGGCAAGGCCGAGCGGCACGGAACCCGGGCCGAGGGCACAGCATTCTGAACGGAAGGCCATACACACTCTCACTTAACCCTCACGACAACCCCAGACAGAGGCCGTTGCCATCCGGTCCCGCAGATGAAGGTGAAGAAAGATGGCTCACGCGACCCTCCTGCAGCCCTGCCCGCTTTAGCGAGGCTGCTGGGCCCTCCCGAGGCCAGGAGAGGCCACGTGTCCCCCAGGGCAGCAGACTGCCAGCTGACGCCCCGAGAAACGGACTGGCTGCTCTATTTTCACCCCGACAGAAAATAAGGCTCCCAAACATGACCGTCTCTGTGGCGCTGAAAGTTCTGGGCAAGATGCAGTGACAGAAGAGGGCAAGGCAGGGCTCTGAAGGCAGAAGTTCAGGGTCAGGCCCGGCTGACCTTGGCGGATGGAGCGGGTCACAAACAACTCCTCTAAGCGCCACTTTCCTCCCGCAAACCCCAAACCAGTGAAGAGCCAGCTCAGGACACAGCTGGGAAGACTGGCATTTAGGTGACGGGCACGCTGGCGCTCTCAGGGCCCGCTTGGGAACGTCTGCAGCCCGGGAAAAAGGGGACAGGGGCCCGTCGAGTCCAGGCAGAGCCAAAGGGAAAGCTGAGCAGGACCCGAAGCGTGCTCTGTGCAGCGAAATGAGAAATGACTAACTTGGGTGGTTAGTGAAGAAAAGAGCGCCGATTAAAAATAATGAACGGTGGGTGGGTGAGTGCAGGAAGCGGCCGCCCTCACTGCTCGCAGCTGCCCCCCTCGGGAGGCGGGGAGCTCGCCGCGTGCGTGTACACCCCTGGCTGGGGTCGCAGGACAGGCATCAGCCCCGTGCCCTGTGCACAGGGGGCCTGACCGCTTGCGAGGACGTAGGGCTGGACTCGAACCCAAGCAGCCTGGCTGCAAACCCTGCCCCCATCTGTCCGCACCACACGGCCTCTCCCAGTGACCCCAGCAGAAAGCTGTGCTGGCCAGGCACTGCCCCAGCCCCGCTGTGGGGCCCTCCACGGCACCTGGCCGGCCACCTTGCAGCCCACAGCTTAGACGCCACCTCCTCCAAGAGGCCCTGTCTCCTGAAAAAGCCCTGGACGCCACAGCCTGCCGCGCTCTGCCAGCTGGGGCACGCCGTCCGCCCCGGCCTGCCGCGACAAGCCAGCGGGGGCCAGGGCAGCAGGTACGAGCCCACCCTCGGCGCCGCCCAGGCCGCCCGCCGGCTGGGCCCTCCTGCGGCTCGGCTTGGACGTGGCCACCGCGGGCCTGACTTTCCTTGGACCCCGGCCCGGAGGGCCCTGTGCGGGGCGCAGAGGCAGCTCTCGCTGGCGGGCTCTTCCCTCCAGACACGGCCTGGGAGGGCGTGGGCAGCGGATGCCCGGGAGCTGAGGGGCCGCGGGGGGCCTCACCCGTGCGGCCGCTGTGGCAGGAGCCGCCTCCTCCTCCTCCTCGCTCTCGGATGACTCGCTGCTCGAAGAGCCCTCCTCTGGCCTCTGGGCGCCCCGGGCCACGGCTGGGGGTGCTGCGGCCGCTCCCGCCTTCCAGGGCGCCGGTGTGCCTGCCCGCCCTGGCGGGGCCTTGGCGGAGGCGGGTGTGGCAGGGGAGCCCTTCCCGGGGGAGGCCTTGGTCTGAGGAGTTTTCACAGCTGCTTTTGCCTGAGGGGACACAGAAGCCAGAAGCTGGGGGGGGGTCCTGAGGGGGTCCGCGTCCCTCCAGGCCCCTCCGCTCTGGCTGGAGCCCCAGGGTCGCGCCTCCCGAGGCCCTACCTGGGCTGGAGGCACGGCCGCGGGCGCCTCCTCCTCCTCCTCACTGTCTGAGTCCTCCTCGCTGCTCTCCGACCTCTCGGCCTTGACCTGGGTGGCTGCAGGCCTGGCCTTCTGAGGGGGCCCCATAGTGGGACCCGAGACAGGTCTGGCCTGGAGGCCTCTCTCTGAGGGCTTTGCCTGCAGTGAGATACCAGGGTCAGGGGAGGGAGCCCAGAGCGGAGAGGAGGGGGCTCCTGGGGCTGGGGGGGAGCGGAGAGGGAGGGGGGAGCGGAGAGGGAGGGGGAGCGGAGATGGAGGGGGGAGGGGGCGAGGGAGGGGCGAGGGGGGAGCAGGGAGAGGGGGAGCGGCGGGGGGGCGAGGGGAGAGGGAGGGGAGCCAGGGAGCCTCACAGTGCTGGCGGCCTCTTCCTCGCTGTCCCCCGAGTCCTCGCTGCTGCTCCCCGAGTCCTCCTGCCGCCCCGCCTGCCCAGGGAGCGCTGGGGCTGCACCCTTCACGGCCGGGGCCAGGGCCAGGGGGGCCCTGCCGCGGGAGGTCTGGCCGAGGGGCTTCGCCTGGGAGTGACAAGGGACAAGGTCAGGACAGAGGGCTTAGGCGGAGGTGTGCGAGGTGAGGCAGGGGTCGGAGGGCAAAGGGCGGTGCAGACCCTGGGCGGGAGAGGAGAGGCCCCAGGGTCCCCGCAGGCCAGCGGGGAGGGGCGTCCTCCAGCCTCACCGGGGCCAGGCTCACGGTCTGGGGCGTGGCTGCGGCGGCCTGGTGCTCGCTGTCCGAGTCCTCGCTGCTGCTCTCCGAGTCCTCCTCCCGCTTCCCGGCCGGGGCTGCCCTGCCCGCGGGGGCCAGGGGGGCCCCTTTCCTAGGAGAGCCCTTGGCGGGGACGGCTGGGGCGGCTCTGATCCCAGGGACCTTCTCCGAGGCCTTCGCCTGGAGCCACAGACACAGAATTAGGGGGAGGCCCGGAAGGCGGCGGAGGGGGACAGAGTGGAGGCGGGTCAAGGACACGGGGGGCGGGGGCAGAGCGCCCGGAGCTCACCTGAAGCTGGGTCCCGGCCGCGGGCGCTCCCTCCTCGCTGTCCGACTCCTCCTCGCTGCTGCTGTCCGACGTCTCCTCGCACTTCACGGCCTTGTCCCGGGCGGCCGCGGGCCCTGCCTTCCCGGGGGCCCCCTTGGCGGGACCCGAGGCAGCTCTGACCGGAGTCTGCTCGGAGGCCTTCGCCTGGTGAAACAGGAAGCGGCCCTCCTTCTGCGGACGCCCCGCCGCCTTTAGGGCCAAGCCCGCGGCTGCAGGGACGCTCCAGCCAGGCGCTCTGCAGCTGCCTACCTCCTGCCCCCGGGGCCTTCACTGCCCCTGCCTCGGTGCCGGGGCCCCGTTCGCTGCGGCAGCCCTGGCCGTTGGCGGGACCCCTCCTCCCAGGCTCGCCGGGCCGGGCTCAGGGCCCTGGCCCTCCCCCCACCTCTCGGACGGCACCAGCGACCCAGCCCCTCTGGCCCTCCCTCAGGACAGGCCCAGCCGACCTCTGGGGACCCGCGAGCAGGGCCCGGGTCCCAGCGACGGGAGGAACCGGCGTGTGGTCTGCTAACAAGCCATGAACTGGCCCGAGAAGCCAGAGGAGCGAGTAATTAAACCTGCAGGTCCCTTCACAGCAGGGCTGGCGGGGTGAGGACAGCTGGCCGCTGCCGGGACAGGGAACGGAGACCAAAGGGGTGGCTACCGGCTGGTTGGGTGCAGGACCGGCCTCCGGGGAGCAGCCCTTCCGGGCCACCGCACGGGCAGGAAGGACAGCTTCCAGAGGCAGCACAAGTTCTCTGCCCGGCCCCACTACACGGCTGCTCCACCAGGCCCGGGGGCCGGGCAAAGCTCCAGGCTGCCAGGGGACCCGCGGGCGGGCCTCCTCTGGGGTTCACCTGGCTGGCTGTGCCGGCGGCGGCCTCGCCCTCACTCTCAGACCCCTCCTCGCTGCTCTCCGAGACCTCTTCTGGCTTCTTGGCCCTGCTGGCTGGGGTCAGGGCGCCTCCTCTGACCTGGGGTGTCACAGCCCCTGCCTTCCCAGGAGTCGGAGGGGCCCCCTTCCTTGGAGGCTCCTGGGCTGGGGCTGCTGAGGCCTTGAGCTGCGGTGCTGCGACTGCGGGTTTCACCTGGAAGGAAACGCGGACTGAGAATCACCGCCCTGACCCCTTCACGTGTGTGGAGCCCCTTCCTGCGGTCACCTGCTTTCCAACGAGCCCCTAGACAAGACCGTCTTTACAGCCACTTCCAGAAAAGGACAGAGGCTCCTGGAGGTTAAGTTGCTCAACACCAACAAAAAGGGACAGACGACCCTGCGGTGGCTCTGCGGGTTAAGGGCCGGACGATGCCTCTGCGAGGGTGCGGGTTCAGTGCCTGGCCTCACTCCGCGGGTTAAGGGTCCAGCATTATCGCAAGCTTCGGCGTAGGCCTCAGCTGTGGCTCCGTTTCAGCCCCTAGCCTAGGAACTTCATATGCTAGAGGTGCGGCATAAAAAGAAAAAAAAAAGCACGTGCAGCTAATGTTGTGAATGAGAAAGGGAAATAACTGCCGATGCCACAGGCGTTAAAATACAACAAAGGAGCAGAGCTGCGCCTGGAACCCCCGCCTGCGGGGCTCTGGGGCAGGACTAGCAAGCACGAAGCTCCTCCGCCACCTGGCACACAGGGCAGAGGCGTGGCCTATCAACCGGGACCCCTCATACGCGTCCACCCCTCCAGGAGGCGGGGCCGGAACTCGGGTCCGGGCACTGGCTTGCTGAGATCCCTGGGCTCCGGCCCACTGAGGCTGTGTGTCTGCTGCTGGCCGCCCAGGGCGTCCTTGCGGCCGTAACTAGGGCCTAAAGGTGGGGACAGAGTGCGGGCAGCAGCCTGTAGACAGGAGCAAGGCCCCCAGGCGCACAGCTGCCTGGTGAGGCAGGGAGGCAGGCAGAAGCGCTGTGGGTCCAGGGCAGCCCGTCCCTGAATCCGGGGGGCTCTCCCTCCCCACCTCTCCCGGGGCCCTGGTCCCAGCCAGCAGCACCGTCCCATCCAGGCCACAACCAGCAATCTTTTTGAAACAGAAAGCAGGCCATCTTTCTTTCCTTTTTTTCTGATACGCTCGTGACATTTGCAAGTTCCCGGGCCAGGGATCAGACCTGCGTCACAGCAGCAACGATGCCGGATCCTTAACCACTAGACCAACCAGGGAACGCCCGTAAACCAGGTCATCTGACCTCTGCGCCCGCAACCCTGCAAGGGCTTCTCACAGCGCCCAGAAGGAAACGCAAACTCCTCCCGGAGGCGTCACGGTCGGGCAGGGACCCGGCCTGCCTGCCTCGGCCCCACCGTCTACCACCGTCCCCCTTCGGGAGCCGGGGATCACCGTCCCTTAGAAGCACCGGACCTGCCGTCTCGGGCCCTGCCCACGCTGCCCCCTGCCGCGTCACCCGGGTCGCCTTCGCCCGGGGTGGGGTCTCAGGAGCCCGTGTCCCAAGGCGCGTGGCAGGTGGGCAGCAGGAGTGACGCGGGGCGTCTCCCAGGTCACAGGTCACAGAAGGGACAGCCGACCCACCCACCTCCGGCCCAGAGCCGCTTCCGCAGCCCCGGCCAGTCACCACAACGCCCCCCGGTGGCCACGGCCCGCCCAGGCCTCCGCCCCTCAGCGCTTCCTGCTCCAACAGCCCCCCGCCCACAAACAGCCCTCCCTGCTGAAGCCCCAGGCGTCCAAGGCCCGGTCCGGCGCCACCTCTGCCAGGAAGCCTTCCCCCACCTCTCCCCCGACCCCAAGCCCTTCTGCCCAGAGCCGCACCCAGCCCCTGCCCCCGCAGGCCTCGGCCCTTCCCTGGAACACTTGCTGACCGGAGGCCACTGGCGCACGAGGCCCCGGCCAGGCCCCCGGGGGTCAGAGGCCTGCAGGGGGCAGCTCCTGCGCTCGGGGGCAGTTACCTCCACGTCCGTCTCATCGCTCGAGCTGGAGCTGTCCTCGCTGGAGCTGGGGGCCTGGCCGGCACTCGCCACTCCTGAGGGATGAGCAGGGGGGGACTGAGGGCCTGGCCATCCCGCACGCTCGCGCCCGCCAAGCAGGGAGGGGTGCCTCCCGCCCGGCACGCGGCTGCGGCCCCCGTTCTCCGGAAGGCCGGCGGCTGCGGTGCGTGGCGGGTTCCGCCGTTCCAGCACACCTGATGAGTCCTGACGCCGAGCCGGCACCCGATGGCTCAGAGGACCCCGCCCGGCAAGGCAGACGCCTCCTTCACGTGAGAAATGGAGGCAAACCCAGGCTCCGTGGGGGGCCCTGGACCCACCTGAGAGCAAGAAACCAGAACCGGCTGCGGGCCGCGCCGGCTGCTCCAACGCCCCGAGCAGTCTACCGTGTTCCTGCAGGGCGCCCTCCCTCGTCAGGGTTGTGTGGCGGGGAGCGGCAGGAGCTTGGGCCACCCCGAGTTCCAGAACCCCAGGGCCCGCCTCCCAGCCGCACTCGGGGGCCTGGGCTCCTCACCAGGCTTGGCCGTGGTCCTCAGGGCGGGGACACTGCCCTCCTCCTCAGTTTCCGAGGCCAGGACGGTATTGGCCGCTGGCCCTGTGGCCTTCCCGGGTAACTTCCGGCCGAGGAGCTGGGCCGCTGGCTTCCCGGGGGCAGAGCGTGCTGTGGGGTTCCCCGTCTTGCTGGCTTTCTTGGTTTTTGCCTACAGAGAACAGAGGCGACAGACACACAGGCATGGCCCAGCGACCAAAGGCACAGACCACACCTGTTCCCAGCTCCACCCTGCCCGGCCCCGGGAGGCCAGGCACACCGCCCTCTGAGCCTGTCTCCTCCTCTGCACGCGGCCAAGCTGGACTGCGGCTGCCCTGGCGGCGCGGGGGTGTGCAGCCCGAGATGCAGGTCAGGGGACCGGCGTTTCGCTGAGCGGTGAGCAGGTGTTTGCCGTGGACGCTAGCACGCCTTTAAGTTCTCTTCTCCCTGTTTTTGCTAACAGTCCAGGCAATTTCGGGACGTAACCCTTACACGTCTGTGACGCCGCCTTGGGGCTGACCCAGAACGAGGCCGCCTTGAGGCGGTTTCCAGTCCAGGGGAGGCCGGCCAAGCTCCGAGCGCGTCCTACTCCCGGGGCATCTCCACTGCCTCCCGCTGGGCCTGGAGCGCACCTGGCCTGGTCACGACTCCAGGAAGGAAGAGGGAAGGAGCCAGTCCAGGCGCACACCAGCCTCAGGAAGACGAAACCTGCGGCCCACAGAGGTGAGCAGATGCGGCAGGACCACGTGGCTGGTGACTTGGGCTGGACCGCCACCCTGGCCCAGGCCTGGCCGGGCCGTGCCCTGCGGGGGGGCGGCGCACTCACCGTGGCTTCTTCCTTCGCTCTGGGGGGCAAGACCGGCCCCGTGACTGAGTTGGTGGACGCTGGTCTGGGGGCTGCAAGACACAAACGCCGCCGGGCTGAGCCCCACGCGCCCTTTGTCACGGAGGCCGGCGCACAGGCAGGCATCCGCGCCCCGTGGTGCTCTCGGCTGCCTGGTGCTGGCGTGAGCTGGAGGCTGGGCAGGAGCTCGGTGCCGCACGGCCACAGCGCCCAGGAGCACGAGCAGCGACAGTCACAGGTCTGCATCCGCGGTGGGGCCCCAGGTCCCCGGGGACAGGCTCAGTCCTGCCACACATTACCCGGGGCCCACGCGCCCTCAGCAGGACGGCAGGCCAGGCAGCCCGCCCCAGGTCCGCAGAGAAAGCGCCTCGGGACTTAAAGGGCTCCTCGGTGGAGACGAGGCTGCCCCAAGACTGGGACCCACTTAGAGTCTGGGATTTCCAGACTCTCGGGCTTTTACACCGGAGCACGGACTCCTGAGAGCTCGGATCAGGGAGGGACCTCTAAGGCCTGCTGCGGAATAAAGGCGAGGCTGTCGAGATGAGCGATGGGATCTGATTCTTTCCCTGACTCCTGATTTCACCTCTCCTTAGGGCCCCACCTGCGGGACACGGAGGTTCCCAGGCTGGGGATCCAATCGTAGCTACAGCTGCCGGCCTCCACCACAGCCACAGCCACGCGGGATCCGAGCTGCGTCTGCAACCTACACCACAGCTCACGGCAACGCCGGATCCTTAACCCACTGAGTGAGGGCAGGGATCAAACCCGCATCCTCATGGTTCCTAGTCGGATTCATTAACCGCTGAGCCACGACAGGAACTCCTCCTTTATTTCTAATTACAGAAAATTTTAAGCCCATTGGAAAGTAGAAAGTTTGTTAAACCACCGGCCCAAACCGTCATCAGCCTGTGGCCAGTCTTCCTCCAGCTGCGCCCATCGCCCTCCCCACTGAGGAGCAACCTGAAGAAAACGTATCATGAGACAGCCGCGCGTCACGCCGCCCACAGATACTGCAGCAAGTTTCTCTCAATGAAGACTCTAAAAAGTATCTTTGCTAATTCTACTAGTACGGCTTTAAAAACGCGTCACTACTGACTAGCCTGTCAGTAGTAGAAAGGTTTAAACTTTTGCTTTAAACAGTTTATAGGATGGACGTGTGCGTGTATGCACAGCTATCTGCATGAGCGCAGCCACAGAGGACAGCGTTTCCCAGGCCGCCCACGCGGAGACAGGGAGCGGGGGGCAGGCGGGTTCGGGAGGGGGGCAGGCGGGTT
>PVHT021183658.1:48003-77118 GCA_004024745.2 Catagonus wagneri | reverse complement strand
CTTCTCCTCTTTGCTTTTGTACGGCTCTTGTTTGGCATTATAATTTTAAATGATTAAGCAAAGTATAATATGCATATTCGGTATGATTCAAATATTTGAAAAAATATGCTCAGAAAAATAAATGGAAGAATAATTTGTCAAATTACGTGTGGCAAGAATATGGATAATTTCCCCCTACCTTTTCAAAAAGTGAGTTTCACGTATTCTACAATGAATACTCCATAATGAAGCCTGTATTTCTTTGACTATCAGAAATGTACTTAAGAATTAGGAAATTACCTTCGGAGTGAGTGGAAGCCAGCGGGGCCAAGAGGAACGCTAACTCCTCGGCAGAGCTGCGCCCGCTGCGGGTCAGAGCACAGGCCGCCCCGAGGGCACGGGGAGAGGGGCCGTGACGGCCTCCGCGGGCCCCCCTGCCCACGCTCTGGAACCCGAGCGCCCGGGACAGCGACCCTGCACAGCTCCAGACCACGCCAAGGTCGGCGGCTCTCGAGGCTGCCCGGACACGGAGGAGCGGCCCGCCAGCCGCCCTCTCTGAAATCGCCCCGTAGCGGCCCTCCTCGAACACGGCTTCTTTCCAGCATTATCAGAATCACCTGGGGGGCTTGCGCAAACGCAGCTCCTGGAGCTCCCACTGTGCCTCAGCGGTAAAGAACCCAACTAGGAACCATGAAGGTTCGATCCCCGGCCTCGCTCAGTGCGTTAAGGATCCGGCGTTGCCGTGAGCTGTGGTGTAGGTCCTGCATGGCTGTGGTATAGACTGGCAGCTGTAGCTCCGATTGGATCCCTAGCCTGGGAAGTCCATATGCCATGGATGCGGCCCTAAAAAATAAAGGAGGGGAAAAAAAAAAAGGGACAGTGCAGCTCCTGGCCCACACTGACCAATCAGACGCACGGGCCCAGCTATGCTTCTGCTCACGACCGGACGCCCAGCACCGGGGGCACAGCGGCCCAGAGGAAGGGATCAGGTCAAGACTGAAACAGGTATGACGGGCCCTTCTGACCGCCCCTCTCCAGGGCCTGGCCTGCCCCCGGGCTGCACGCAAGGAGGGAGAAGCTGGCGCTGGGCCCTGCCCTGGAGAAATCCAGCATCAACAGCTGCTCCCCAAGGAGCAGGCGCCGGGCTGGGCTCACCCCGCGCGGCCGACTCACTGGGTTTGGCAGCTCCAGCCTCCGCCGCCTCCTCCTCCTCCTCCGAGCTCTCCGAGCTGCTGATGGGGTCTGACACGCGGGTCTTCTTGGCCTGCAGGGCTGCGTCTTCCTCCGCCTTCCGTTTCTGGCCAATCTCCGAGGTTCTGCAGGACGAGGGTGACTGAGCCGCTCAGCCGAGTGACAGGACGACCCGGAGGGGCAAAAAGGAAGACCCCACGCCCTCCCGCCCCAAAGGACACGCGTGCAGACATAACGGCAAGAAGCGGTGCAGATACTCCTGTGTGTTCCGCCGTCTCACTCCACCGCGTTTTCACAATCGCCTGTTGGTCTTCAGATGAGCAGGCGCTCACAGCCACCGAGCGCCCGGAGCCGCACAGCGGGCTGGCCCCTCCGGCCCTCCGTGGCGCCTGCCCTGCCCCTTCCTGCCCGCGCCTCGCCTCTGCACGGTCTCCCCAGAGGCCGCCCTCCCGCAAGACCGCTCGGCCCTGCCGTGCTGTTTCACTTGCTTTCTCCTTCCTGCTTTGACGCCCCCTGTACAGTCAGGCCCGGGCCCAGGAGGGGAGGGCTGGCGGAACCTTTGCGGCACACCACAGCCGCTCGAGCACCCAGCACGGGCTGAGGCCTCCCCGGACTCCAGAGGAAGGCTGGGGCTCCGGGGAGCGGTGGGCACCCAGACGGCCGAGCCGCGGGGACGGAAGCCTCGCCTCCTCTGACCCCAGCGTCCCGCCCCCAGGGAGTCACTGTCTGTTCCCCGTGTTCCCCAACTGGGACAGACACGGCTCTGCCAGTTTGGGGTGTGCTGCTCAGGCCCCCTGTTCCCAGGAAGGCCACCTGCCGGGACGCTCTGTTACCGGCCATCAGCTCTGCCTCCTCCTGGCAGAATGCAGGTCAGGTTGCACGGGGGCAGGGGTTTTTTTCTGGTTTGCTCCCAGCTACAGCCAGAGGGCTGCACAGCAGGTGCTCAGTAAACACTGGGGGGGGGGGTCATGCCTGCAGCGGCCAAGTGCAGCACTTTATTTACTATTACTGTCTTTATTTTATGGATGGAGACGGACTTGGGGACGCCAGCTTTGTCCCCGGAGATCCAGCTCGTCGCTGGGTTTGCACCGCTGGCTAGGCTGGCTCTGGTCCCCAGCACCCCTCACCCATAGGATGGGCCGGGGCAGGGAAGGGCGCGGTGGGCTCGCTGAGGCAGTTCTCTGGGAAAGGAAGTGCCGCGCAAACACCCAGACACCCGGGCAGGAGGAAGTGAGGTGCCCGTGCCCTGAGCCGCAGAGCGGAGACAAGACCCGCGGCCGACGGGGCTCTTCGGGAGCCGAGCTCTCCACTCGAGGCGCCGACTCAGCGGAGCCCAGCCTCCAGAGCAGCGCAGCTCACTTACCAGAAGCTGAACCCGTCTTCCCAAAGCAGGTACGTTCGGTCCCACTTCAGCGTCTCAGGCCCCAGAGGCCACCCCACGCTCTCGTCCTCGGCCCTGCACCTGCCTGTCTGCCAGCTTTTCGGACCTCCTGTACTCACTGCCGTTCCTCGGGGCCCCGACCAGGTCCTTCGTGCCCTGAGCTGCTGCGGTCGGGCCGCTTGGTGGGCAGAAGGCCTGTCCCTCCTTCGTCCTCAAAGCGCCCCTCCGCTGTCCCACCCCGTCCCCCTCGTCGCTGCACGTGTGGCACAGGCCTTCACACGCCCCCGAACGCTCTCCCCCACCAGCCCCCTCCCACGCAGGTGCCGAGCCAGATGACTGGTCGGCCCTCCTCCCCACACACGGACCCCGGCCTCACCCTCTAACGCCCCGGAGCCCGGGGTGCCCGCCCCCCGCATCGGCTCTTTGCCTGGATGACGACACCCACGGCCCCGCTGACCGTGCCCCTTCCGTGGCTCTCACGCTCTGGGGGCAAAGACACACCTTCTCCCCGTGGCTCGGGCCCCACGCGGGGTGGGCCCTGCCGACTGGCCAGCCTCGCCCGCCCTGCGCCTGCGGCGACCGGCCTCAGCACAGCAGGTCCCCTGCCAGGGCCCGGCCTCTCGGTGCCTACTACCGGGCTCCCTGCCCACTGCCCGATGCGGTCACATCCGACGCGCCCCGGGAGCCCTCCCCGGACCCCGGAGGAGGCCACACTAAGCCGCCAGGTGGCTGGGCCCTAGGCGCCGCGCCTTCAAGACGCTCACGGCCGCTGCAGTTCCCATCCCTTGTTTCACCCTCTGCGGCCGCCCGCCGCCCTGGCCCCAGCACCGGCTCAGCAGGGGACCAGGCCTGTCTCACGCAGGACAGCGTCTCCAGACTTAGAACGGACCCGACTCGGGCCAAATGTGTGCCGAGCAGCTGAGACGCTCTCGTCCTTAAGACACTGATCCCAGGCCTCGGCGTCCTCTCCCCGACCAGACGCCCGCAGCCGGGATCTGGCTTCCTGGGCGACGGGGGATCTGAGGTGGCGCGGGGGCAGCTCTAGACCAGGGGAGTGTCCCAGCGGACGCCACGCTGAGCGCTGGGGTCTGGTCCCCCACCCGCTCTCCCGCGGACTTACTGCTGCCAGTGCGTGTAGATGTCCAGGAGGGTGGCCGGCTGAGCGGGGAAGCTCCTCTGCAGAGAAACAAAGGGGAGCAGCGGTCACCCCGTGCGCAGTAGGGGTCCTGCCCTCACACCGTCATGGCCCCCAGTGGGGCGGCTGAGAAGAGGATCTTTCTTGTTTTGTCTTTTTAGGGCCGCACCCGCGGCATATGGAGGCTCCCAGGCTAGGGGTCCAATCGGAGCTACAGCTGCTGGCCTTCACCACAGCCACAGCAAGCAGGATCCGAGCCGCATCTGCGACCTACACCACAGCTCACGGCAACGCCGGATCCTTAACCCACTGAGCAAGGCCAGGGATCGAACCCGCATCCTCATGGATCCTAGCTGAGTTCTTAACATACTGAACCACGACGGGAACTCTGAGAAGGGGACCCTTCTGCTCTGGGAAATACGTCTGCCGGGCCCTGCCGGCACCACCCAGACCTTCCAGAGACAAGCAGGGCAGCCTGACCGCCGAAACCTTCAAAGACAACATGGAGGTGCGAGCGACCTTTGAGAGCGCAGAGCTGGAGTGTTCCAGGCTAGCGCTTCTCCAGCCCCCAGCCTCCCTGGCACTTTCCAGGCTTAGGGGCCCGCAAGCCAGGCCTTTTTCCAACCCCAGCCTCTGAAAAGGTTGCAAAGGCTGGGCTGGTCAGTCTCCTCAAGACGGTTCGAACCACAGGCCAGACACTCGCACAGCCCACTCGCCTGCTGGGGAGACACTGCAACAAAGGGTGCCAGTCGTCCGGTAGAAGCCGAGATCAGAAGCCTGCTCTCCCCGCAAGCGTCAAGTGCCCCAAGGAGGCTGAGGGAGTAACGCTGGGGCTCTGGCGGGGCGGCGGGAGGGGCACCCGGAGTCAGGGGGAGCGCCCGCCACCCGGAGGGGCTGAGCTCTTCACCCCTGCAAACTCCAGGGCCCTTCCTTCCAACACAGGTGGCCGCAGTGCCCGCAGAACATGCTGCTGCCGGCCCGAACGAGACGACTAGGCAGTGCCCCACGTGACCAGTAACAGGGAGACCTCCAGTGTCACGGTCACCCCCCTGGGCCCCAGGCACACGGCTCCGCACTGTTCCTCACCCCTGTGGGCACCCCGCCCCTCAGGGCTTGCTCTTTCTCTAGAAGGCTCTCTCCTGCCAACCTCAGGACTCACTTCCTTCAGGCCGCCTTCTCAGTGAGTCGCCCTCTCATACCCCTCGGACCCCGCCTGCCTTATCTACGCAGCATCCCGGTCACCCCACACTGTCCCGCCACCTAAAAAGAACGGTCACCTGCCGGCTCCTGCTGGACGGCCGCTCCGGGAGGGCAGGGTCCCTCTGCCCAGGCACACGCCGGGAAGGGGGGCTCTCCTGCCCGCGTCAATGTCAAGTGACGTCAGTGCAGTTAAGGAAAAGGCTACCGAGGCTGAGAGAGGCTAGGAGGAGCGCAGACGACCGGCCCCCCAGGAGGTGCTGAGCCTGTGCCGCAGCCCAAGGGGTCCTGACCCACGGGGTCCAAAGCCAGCACCCAGCTGCAACCCTTCCAGTGGCTCAGCACTCCTCCGATGAGACGAAGGGCACAGTAAAGCTGCAGTCGGCTCCCCAGCCTCTGCCTCCCCAGGGACCCCCCCTGCACTCTACACTTCAGCCCCCAGAAAACTTTCCGGAGGCCTCTGCGTGGCGTATGCACCGCCTTTCTCTCACGGCTCAGAGCATCCTCCTCCCCGTCAGGACAGCAGCCCCGGAGGCGGACAAGGGCAGGCTGCCCCTCCTTAGCACCGGTGCCTCCCCTTGCTGGCACCTAGGGCAGTGTTAAGAGTCCTGAACTTCTGTGGCTCTTTGATTTACGTCTATCCCCCTACCAGATTCAACTCCAGAAAGGCTGGGGGACCGTGCTCACCCTGGACGCCAGACTAACAGCTGCTAGAAGAACGGATCAAGTAAGAAATCTCCGCACCACGAGTTCGAGTCCCAAAGCTATCCCACTCGGTTCTGAAGGGCTGAGGGCCCGGGCTCCAGCTCAGTTGGGGCGCCTCGGGCCCCTTCTCTCCGCGGTCTCTGCCCCTCCAGCGCTGGTCCTAACCCACCCCTCGGACCCGCAGCAGTCTTCTTGCCCTAGGGGGCCGCGCCGAGCCACGTGGCCCGAGACTTGGGGAAACTTCAAACTGCCGCTCCCAGGAAGGGGGTGGAGGCACGGCGCGCGGGAATTCCAAAGCCCTACGCGTCCGATCTCGCGTCCGAGCCCGCCCACTGCACAGCCGGGGAAACTGAGGCCCAGAGGCGCCACAGCCGCGGGGCTGGGAGGCTGAGGCTGCGGCTCCTTCCGCGGCCCTGGCCGCGTCCTGGGGCACCTCGGGATCCGGCGCCGGGCGCCCGCCAGGCGGCCAGAGCAGGGGGCGCGGGCCCCTCGCCCCGGATCCAGCACGCGGCCCTCGCCCACGGCCCGCGCACGCCTACCTGGCCGCTCTGCTCCTTCACTTCCCGCGCCGCGCGCACATAGCCCGCCTGCAGCAGATGCTGGTAGATCAGGGGAAGCAGCTCCCGCCGCTTCCTGGCCTCTGCCATGCCGGCGACCGCAGGCCGGTCGGCTCACCTGCACGCCCCCTTCGGTCCCCGCCCGCCACTTCCCTCGCGCCCTTAGACCTCGCGCTCTCCACTTCCGGCTCCTCCTCTGCCCCTCTGCACGCCGGGACTTGTAGTCCTGTCTCCGGAAGAGGCCGGCCCCGCCCCGACGGGTGAAAGGGGCGGGGCAGGGAGGGCAGGGAGCTCGCCCATTGGTGGGGGCGTGGTCAGACCCGGGCCCGCCCCTGGGCCGCCGGGATTTGAATGCCTCCGCGTTTAGTCCTTCAGACTCGCTCCTTGAAGGGGTCGGACTTCGGTTTAGCTGCCTGAGAACTGCGGTGGGGTTTCACTCGTCTCTCTCTAGACCCGAACTTCCAGCTTCCCACTCATTTATTCAGTTCACAGATTTTTTAGAACCTAGGAACCGAGTACTGTTTGTCATTGTTCTTTCATTCACTGAACCGCTGGTTGCTGTGCGCCGTTCCTTGAGCTAGTGCTTGGCCAGGACCAGGGGAGAGAGAGGTGAGCACCACGTGGCAGCTGCCCTCAAAGCTCACAGGGGAAGAGAGACCGCCGGTAACCAAGCAGCTATGGTTCAGTGTCCTCTGGGCCTCGTCCCAGACAGGCGCGCGCTATGGGAGAAAGCAGGGCGCGTCCTGACCCCAAGGGGGGGTCGAAGCTGAGGCGTAAGGACGGAGTGGGGACTTCTAGGTGCAGAGAGAAGGCTGACCTCGCAGGCACAGGGCACTCAGGAGTGCAGACAGGAGAAACCGTGCTGGTACAGGCTGGGAATCCCAAACATAAACCCCGTGTGTGCTGATGTGCTGGGCGGGGGGTGAGGGAACAAGGGGGACCCGAAAGGATGAAGACGTTACCAGGGCCCACGGCATCCCGTTCCCCCAGCCAGAGCTTGCACTTTGCTCCAAGGGCAATAAATAGTCTCTGACTGGTTTTATTCAGAAGGCTGATCTGGGTTTGTCTGTTTAAAAGATTGCTGTGACCAGAGCGTGGGGGACGGACCTGTGGAGAACAAGACCAGATGCTGCAGCTGTGGAGGGGAGGTTGTCAGGAAGGGGGTGAGCTCCACTGGGGGATATCTGAACCAGCTGTTCTTAGCTTCATGGATCTTGTGGAGTTCCCCGGTGGCGCAGTGCGTTAAGAACCTGGTGTCACTGCTGTGGCAGGGGTTTAATCCCTGGCCTGACCACTTCCATATGGTGACTAACTTCCACAAAGGAATTTTTGTGTGGTGCAAAAGCACAGCCAACAAGAAAAAAAAGCTCCTAACACTTAATGGATCCACTGAGAAACCGAGCATAGCATAAACCACCTGATCTTTTTATTAAATGGTCTTTTGTCTTTTTAGGGCCGCAACCATGACATATGAAGGTACCCAGGCTAGAAGTCAAATCAGAGCTGAAGCCGCCAGCCTACATCACAGTCACAGCAACGTGGGAACCAAGGCGCATTTGCAGCCTACACCACCGTTCCCACGGCAACACCAAATCCTTATCCTACTGAGCAAGGCCAAGGATCGAATCCGCATCCTCCTGGATGCTAGTGGGCTTTATTAAGAGCCGAGCCACAACGGGAACGCCAAACTGCCTAATCTCTGCCATAGAACATTCTGAAGGTGTACAGATACATAACATTTTCCATCCAGTTTTAGGACACAGTGGAGCACGACCTAAACCTCCTGGAGTTAGGAACTGCTGCTCCAGGAAGAAACAGGGCTGAGACCAGCTGGCTGAGGACGGTGGCGAGTGAGGACGAGGGAGGGGACTAACGAACACTCAGCTCTTTAGCAAACATTTACTGATCTCCTGCTGCTGGGAAAAGACTGTCTGCAACCCAGAGGGTTTAGAGTCTAATGGGGGAGACAGGCGCGAAACAAGTAGTCACGACAACACAATGTTAAGGGAATAAGTGCAGGAAGGAAAGTGAGAGTGTTTTCTTAAAGAAGAGCAGATTGTTTAAAAGCCATACTGGAGGAGTTCCCGCCCTAGGGGGCAGCCCTAGAAAGCAATAAACAAACAAACAAACAAATAAAAGCTATACTGGAGTCACACTGGCTGGGTTTGAAGTCAGGCTTTGCCTCTTTTTTTTTTTTTTTTTGTCTTTTTAGGGCTGCAGCCTCAGCATATGGAGTTTCCCAGGCTAGAGGTCGAATCAGAGCTACAGCTCTCGGCCTACACCACAGCCACAGCAACATGGGATCCAAGCCGTGTCTGCGACCGGTGCCACAACTCACGGCAATACCGGATCCTTAACACACTGAGCGAGGCCAGGGATTGAACCCGAAACCTCGTGGTTCCTAGTCGGATTCGTTTCCGCTGCACCACGACGGGAACTCCCAGCTTTGCCTCTTATTAACTGGGTGACCCTGGGTAAGTCACATAAGCTCTCGGTGCCTCAGTTGCTTCACCCATAAAATAGAGGTGATTATCATTTCTGCCTCATAGCAATCACGAGGAGTGAGTGAGTTCTAAGCAGAAACGTGCAGAAAAGTTCCGAAGGATAGAGCTGCCCTTGTGTGTAAATCAGCCGTTGCCCCGACAGCCTGGAAGTGGGTCTCTCTCTCCTCAGGGCTTAGGGAAGGGTTCCCTGAGGAGGTGAGCTTCCTGAGGAGGCCCGAACCGTGCGCAGGGGAGGGTGGGGTGCGAGGAGAATCCTGGTCAGAAGAAAGGAGCTCTGCAAGGGGCCTGAGGCGGGGTGCAACTGAGAGAAGAGTGGAGAGAAGGCTTTGGACAGGGCTCCACCCCGCGACCGGCGGGGGCGGGGGGTGCAGGGGCGGGGGGGGCGGGGGCGGGGGGAGTCCCACGCCAGGATCTCCCTCTTCATCCTCGGGGTGACGGGTACCCCTGACAGTGTGAGTTCAAGAAGGACAGGATGACATCTGCGCTTTAGTGTGAGCCTCTTGGAGAGGGGAGCGGCGTGTGCGTGTGTGTGCTGCTGCAGAAAGACGCGGGCGTCCAGGAGACGCATGGGGCGGCGCTGTGGGCAGTAGGGCTGGCAAGATTCCAGTTATCAGGAGGGGCAGTTGTCCTGGAGATGCGGGGGACGCAGGTGCCGAGAGGGAGTGTCAGGAAGGACCCTGAGGTCCCCGTGCCAACAGGCAGGCCGTGGTTTGCACCGAACGGGCAAACCTTGGGGGGCGGTGAGCAAGGAGCGGAGGGTGTGGAGGGGGTGTGAGAGGCGCAAGTCCCGCTTTAGCTGTGTTGAGCCTGAGCGGAGGCCTCGGGGGCCTGGGTTTGGACTCACATGAGGATGGGAAGTTGTCGGCAGAGAGATCGCCCGGCGGGAAGACAGGCTGCGAGGCTGCCGGAGGGAGGAAGCACCTGCGGAGGCTGGGGGGGGGGCGCCCAGGTGGGAGAAACCGGGGGTCCGGGGGGCGTGGCCAAGGAAACTGAAGGAAGGGAGCAGAGGGTCAGGGAACGTTCCAGGAGGTCGGCAGGATGAGGCTGGGACAAGCAGACAGGGCCACGCTTGGGGCTTTGGGAAGCGCTGCTTCTGCAGTGCTGGAGCCGGGCCGTGGCCTCAGGTCTGTGGGGCGAAGGGGGGTGAGGCAGCCAGCGGGCGTGCCTGTGACCCGGGGGGAGGAGAGGCTGCTGTGTGTCCGGGCGGCGGCGGGGGGACGGGTGTCAGAAGGTGAAGACCTGAGTTCGCTCACAGGCGGACGGCAGGTCGAGGGGAGAGACTGACTCAGGGTGTGGGGTGTGGGGAGCGGGGGCGGGGGCCAGTGAGCCCACGGGCTGTGCGGGCGGAGGGGCCGCTCTTAGGAGGAGGGTGACGTCTCTGGAACCAGAAGAAGGACGGAGGCGCGGGCGCAGACCTGGAGGTGGGCTCGCCGTGGGGCACGCTGAGGGAGTCGCACCCTGTGCTTCCGTTTTTTCTCGGCCAAGTGGGAGCGGGGGCTCTCGTGCCGGGAGCGGGGAGAGGTGGCCGGAGCCTGAAGGGAGCAGCAGAGGGCCGGCCTTGCCCACCACGCCCCCGACTGCCTGGCGGTGTCTGTCGACAACCCAACCGGTTGGGGTCATTCCCTTATGTGTGTCCTGTCCCGTGGGCTCGGCGACCGCCACGGCTCACCTACCCACCTGCAAGCGGGGGCAATACTTAGTGGGGCTTATCCAGGCCCAGGGCTTCTCCAGATTGGCGGGGGGGGGGGGGCGCGCACAGGGGTCTGAAGTGTTGGTGAAAGTGTCGCGCAGTCTCTGAGCCCGGGGATCTCAGCTGGGAGGGAGGGAAGTGAACACAGACGGGGTCCGTTTGCAGGGAGAGGAAGGAAGCCTTGGCAGATGGGGCGGCCACGTGGCCAGTGACCGGGAGCCTGAGCTCAGCGAGGGCCGGCGGCTCAAGTTGATGGCGGTGGGGCCCCGGTCACTACTCGCCAAGCGGGGACAGGGTGAGGAGCACGCAGATCACGCGAAGATCAGTTTTTCCTCCTCCAGGAACCACTTTCACCCCTTGGGGTCTCATGGCCCCAGCCGGGAGCCTGCCTGAGTAGCAGGTGAATTCCCGAAGGCAGAATGCTGCCGTCTCAGGACCAGCGGAGGGCGACGCGGGGCTGGGCCGAGGGCGGAGATGCGGAGGCTCCTAGGGGCGGTGGAGAAGGGAGTGGGTCTTCATCCTTGGCTGACCTTGGAAAAAAAAACGGACGACTGGTATTAAATTAAAAACCAAAACCGAACCAGGATGGTGGCATACCCTTCGTCTGGCAGCAGGTTGTTTGTTTTGGTTTGTTCCTAATGAAGCTCGTTTGGGACGTTCAGGCTTTGTCCTCGGCTCCGGGGAGACCACCTGCTCTCCGGACGGTTTCTTTATTTCTCTGATTTTCGGAAGCATACCCTTCATTGAATTGCCTTGGGGCCCAAGCAGAAAATCAGAACACTAAACTGATAAAACATAACTCGGCAACAATTAAGACAGCAACAAATAAAACAGTGCATTAAAAAAATTGGCCTCAGAGCATTTTTTTCCAGCAGTTAGCAAACGATGTCTTTGTTAGTGGCAGAAGCCAGAAGCTTCCAGACCACTCGACTGTGAGCGCCTCTTGGGGAAGCGGCGAGCCCAAGTTGTCTTGGATTCTCAGCGGACACTCGGGAAATGAGCGAAGAAAGGGCTGCTGCTTTCCCCCAGCTTCCTTCCCTCTCCTAAAATGACACGTGCTCTCATTTTTCTCTTTCCATCTCACTGGAGATTTTAAAGGTTATAAAAGATGGAGAGTCCACCCCGAAGTAGCAAGTCGAATAATTCCTAGAGACACAAAGTCTCCGTTCAGGCGGGACCGGGGTGAGGGGCCTGCCGGCTGTCAGGTCCTCCCGGCCTTGCTCTGCACAGACAGGCAGCCCGAGTTAGGCTTCAACCCGTGGCCACGCGCTCCTTTTTACAAAAGGCGGGCGGTCCCGCTGGACACGCAGATTTGCACTGCTGCTCCGTGTATCAGCGCGTCACAGCCGTCGGCCCGGCCTCCTGAGGGGTGGTAGCGGCTCCCATGGGCAAAGTGGGCCCCACGCTGTGCACCTGAGGAGGCCTGTAACTGCTCACCAGCCCTGTTTAAGGATGAGAAACCCGAGCCTCGGAGAGGTCAGGACCCGGGCCACGCGGCCTGTGAGTGGCTGGATCCGGACGTGCTGCGCCTCTCCGGTCCCCGGGGACCAGGGACAGGCAGCGGGGGGTGGCGTGGCGCGGCTTAGCCCCTTCCAGCTGCCGGCTCACGACGCTGCTCTAGCAGCCGAGCAAATACGCTGGTGCGCACCGGAGCCGTGATTTTGCTGGGATGCGACCAAGAGCGGGCCGGAGGAGACGCCGGGTTATTTCAACAGCCGAAGTCTGATCGACGGCAAGAGGCTGGCGGCAGGCCCGCGGTCCCGGCCGCGTGATTCTCCTGGGCAGCGCCGTGTCGGTTCTCAGACCTGCGAGGGTCCCACGGGAGCGGGAGCCCAGCTCTCTCCTCGCCCGACGGCCCCGGGCCCAGAGGCAGGACCGGCCTTGGCGAGGGCCCTCCCCGCGGGGTGGGGGGCAGAGGCCGGCCTGGACGTGGCCACCTGGCTCTTCCCTCCGGGCGGCCTCCCCGCCCCCCCGTCCGTTCTCCGCGTGGCGCCCGGCACAATGCCACTTCCCCGCTTCCCAGACCTCCGCCAGGGAGCCACTGACTGGGGCAGGGCACAGCCTGCTGACGGGCATTCAGGCCCCTTCCGGTCTGTTCATCCTTCAGCAAGTGCGGAGGTCGCCCCTCAGCGACGCCTCCCTGGCGCCCCCGCTTCTCATCTCAGCGTCCTTGTCTGTAGGGAGCCCCTCCTCTGGCCGCTCCTCCCGGGAGCAGCCACCTCGCCGGAGGCCTGGCCAGGAGGGGGCAGTGCACAACCGGAGGACGGTCTCCCTGAAGGTCGAGGTTCCCAGCGGGCCCTGTGCTGTGCGCCCCTTACTGTGGTGCCTGTGGGCAGCTGCGGTTCCGCCCCGTGGGGTGACCTCGGGGGCCCCCCGCTCCCTGCGCCCAGTTTGTGTCCGGGAAAGTGAGGGTGGACCCGCCAAGTGTGCCAAGTGTGGGGACACACCAGGGACTGCAGGAGCGCAATAGATGGACATTTAAAAATGGAAATCATTCTGTATTTATTTTAGAGTGTAACAGACAAAAAATAACTGGTACCTCAAACCTGTTATTTCACAGATATTATCGCTTAGGGTGGGGCTAAAGGAAGCATTCAAGTAAAAAAAAAACGGTGAGTCAAAATGTAAAAGAAAGTGTCAATTAAATAACAGCACAGGTGGTTGAGATGCTGGTGAGTGGTTTCAGTCGGGAAAACACAGCTCTGCCTCCGAAGCTGCAGGATTCTGTGATTCTGGGGTGGAGGAGAGGGGAGGCAGCTGCCGCTGGGAGCTGGGTGCCGGTTCCTGGGGCGGATGGGCCGTGTCCTCACCGCCGCCCCACGTCTCCCCGGGGAGGGTGCCTGCGCCCGTCCCCTCCCCGCCGCATTCTCAGCTTCCCCGCGGTTACCAGGGAGTGGGAGGCTGAGAGGGCTGCGTTCTGGAAGCTCATCTGCTCCCTCCTTCTCACCCAGCACCCCGCTTGGCGTGAACTATTCAGGGTGGTGATTAACAAGGATGCAGGGAGGCCCTGGGGGCGGGAGAGAAACCAGGGCCCGAAGCCCTGCGGGCGGACGGAGCTGTCTCACGGACGTGACTGTGCGGCCTGGGGCGGCCGTCCTCGGGCTCCCAGGCTTTGCGCAGACCTTGGCGTCACCTGGCCGCGGCTCCAAAGGCAATTCCAGGGCCGCAGCTCAGGCAGCTCCCGCCCTGGGGTCCCTGCGCAGTGTTTTTCAAAGCTCCGCAGTCAGTGCTGATGTTTCTAGTTCTGGAACAACTGCATTAGAGCACACTGGCCCCTCCGTGTACCTGGGGAGACACCGAGGCTCAGAGAGGTCGGGTCACTCACCCAGAGGCACCCAGCAAACCCACAGCGGTGTCCCTGCTCCCGGCTCGGCTCGTCCACCGGGCATCCTTGCTGAGCCCAGTCCGCAGCGAGCAGAGAGCTCCCCTGGCAAGGCTGGTGTGATTTCTCTGAGCCTCCTTTGCCTCCGGGCTTCTCGGGGACTTTGGCAGAAAAGACCATGCACTGGAGCGGCCGCCGGCCGCGGGGTCCTCACCTGGGCCCGAAGGCGGGGAATTAGGGGCGGTGACTAGGAGTCAGTTCCAGACGGAAATTTCTGACAGTGATCAGAACCTGGGAGACACCGGACCCTGGGGAAGAAACAGTCCAGCTCCCCGCTTTCCTTCATCGTAAAACACTGGACGTGGAGAAATACAGGGAAAGTACATACAGCTCCCGTGTTCTCAGGACCCAGACTGTGAAACAAGACGCGTGTCGCCTCAGCACGCCCCGAGGCTGGCGGGAGCCTTCCTGCACACGTTTGCACACTTATGCTACGTGCGTGTGTACTCACGACGTGCAAAGGCTTGCTCTGCAGATCTTCAAGTTTTCATGATGACGCCCGATCGCACAGCAGCCCCGCAGCTGTCGTTTCACGTTTTGGTTGACATTCAGCCACATCCGTGGGGACAGCAAAGCCGGACACACACGGCCGCTCTTTTAATCCATTTCGTTGTCTCTACTGCCACTTATTAATCGCTTCTCTTGTCGGGGGGCGTTTGAGTCATTTCCAGTTTTCCACCGTACAGACCACACTGCTCTGGACATCGGTGCGTCCGGAGGCCTGGCCGCTTCCTGCCGTTGCGCATCCAGCCTCGGGCTTTGGAATTTCCGCCACCCTGAGAGGGGCCGAGTGAGTGCCTGTCCTTCGTGTCTCTAACTTGTGCGTCTCTGGTCAGCGAAGCTGAAGCGTTTCATCCCGTGCTGATCTCCCAGCTTTGCTCTCCGGCCCACGGCCTTTGCAGCGCCAGCCCACATCTCCCTGGCTGGTTTGTGGCATCCTTATCGATTTGTGACAGCTCTACTCCTGGGTCTGCTGCCACAATCCTCCGCCAGTCGGTGGCTTGTCTTTTCACTCGGTTTGTGCAATCCTGCTGCAGAAGGGTTTACGTCTACTAGAACCCCAGAGCCGCTCTCTCTCCTCCGCCTGGGCCTCCCCGGGCTGCAGAGGCTGAGGCCGGTGGGGGCGTACCGGAGGCCTCGTGGTGGAGGCAGCGGTGGGTGGCTTCTCCAGCTGGGCCAGCCTGGGCAGAAGTCAGCCGGGGAGAGGTACAGGCTGGGCCACCTGGGGAGGAGGTGACTTTGCCTCTGGCCCCAGCCCCCTCTCCCGTACACGGGGCTGGGCTGACCCCGGGTCTCCGGGAGGCTGGGAGGAGGCCCAGGGCGGGAGCACCCAGGCTCAAGGGAGGAGCCGGTGGGAGAAGTCTCTGGCGGAGCTGTCCCCTGAGACCTGCCCAGGGTGGCTGCCCCGACCCCGCGTGGCCCAAGGGGACCAGCACAGTGCCTCCAACATCTCAGGGAGGGGCTGGGTCTCTGCAGGAGCTGGGGCGCGGGGAGCCCGTGCCTGCCGTGCCTGGGTCCTGAGCCGTGTTCACTGACTCCGGAGGCTGGGAGTGACAGGCTGGAGTGACAGTCCTGGTCTCAGAGGACGGAGGAGGCACGTGACAGCCGGGACACCAGCTGGGGAGCATATGCACTTGTCTGGGAAGACGGGGCACAGGTGCGTGGCCCCTTCACTGCCACGTGGCCACAGGACAGCCCACGCCAGTGGGTCTCCCGAGGCCGCAGTGCCGGGGGGGGGCGTTACTTCCCGAGTCACTCGCCCTAGGCCTGGCACCCTGCTGCGGGCAGGGATCAGGCCGGCCTGGGGGACCCTCCCCAGTCAGGGCCACGGTCAGCAGGGCTCTTCATTCACCCCGCTTCCTGACCCCAAGTCACCACCACCGACACGTCACCGCACGGAGGGGTCAGCCTGCCCGAGTGACCGGAGCAGCGGGCAGGCCGTCAGGAGCTTTGTTCGTGTGCAAACCGATTTCTGGAGCAGGCGATACACACGGGGCGCAAACTCGTAAAGGTAGGAAAAGGATGAGATAACAGGGGAGTGTTCCGGCCCCCCCCACTCAGGAGGAAGCCCTGGGTTGCTGCTGCTGAGAGTGACAGCCATGAACTGTGTGCCAGTGCCGGCGGCCCCTTAAACACACGGGGCCAGACCTTATTTTTTTTCTGCCCTATCTTCTCTCTCCCAGATCGAGCACCTGAGACACACAGCAGGCAGGAGTGAGCCGTATGACGAATGACGGATTTGCAAATAGGGTGGCCGGCCCAGGTCTCCACCCTTCGCTCTCTGAGTTTCCAGACCCAGCCCCGGGCCGGGAGGCCCCCTCTCCCTGAGGCGTCTTGCTGCAGGTGCTTAAATCCAGGCCTTCCTGACCCTGGCGCGGAGCCCTGACGGGGAGCTCAGTGAACCAGGCAGCTGAACAGCTTAATTGTCGTTTCCACCGGCACATGGTTACCAGGGAGACTCAAAGAATGTTTGAGCTGGGAGGGGATTTTAGGCGCTGCGCAGGCAGCCTGCTAGAATCTCAGATGGGAGGCGGGCAGAGAGGTACCAGGGGTCCCCCCCCCTTTTTTTTTTTTGCTTTTTAGGGCCACACCTGCGCATATGGAGGTTCCCAGGCTAGGGGTCCAATCGGAGCTACAGCTGCTGGTCTATACCGCAGCCACAGCAACGTGGGATCCGGGCTGCATTTATGATCTATGCACAGGTCACGGCAACGCCGGATCCTTAACCCACGGAGCGAGACCAGGGATCGAAGCCACAACCTCACGGTTCCCAGTCGGATTCGTTTCCACTGAGCCAGGACGGGAACTCCACAAGGCCTTTAGTCCTTTAATTTTTTATGTTCACCTGAATGATAATCTAGAACGATTAAAGACTGCGTTTCCACATCATCTGGCGCTCTGTCTGATAACGCTGCCCGCAGCACAGGCCTGCCTGGCGGGTGTTTGTATTTAGGGTCACGAGGCCCCAGGAAAGTCAGGGATTCCACGGCCCCTGAATAAACCAAGATTTTCACATGATGACACCGAGCAGCTCTTACATTTTGTTCTGCACGCAGGATCCCTTGGCATGTTCTTAGCATCCCTGAGCCTTTTAAAGCATCTGTGTGTTCCTCGGGTACCAGAAACCTCGGAGAAACAGGAGGAGGCGAGAAGGGGCTGGGAGCCTGGGTGCGGTTCTTGACTCTGCCTCTGGTTGGCTGGGTCACCTGGACTTTTCCATCCCGTCCGCTTTCATTTCCCCGTCAATAAAACCGGGATCAAAACGCCTTCCTTGCAGGCTATTTTGAAGGCGGAATGAGGCAGTGACTGTGAAAGTTCAGCCTTTCCAAGCGTGTTCAGCCCTCTCATTCTATAAAGGAGTGAAGCAACTTTTCCAACATCAGCTATCGGCAGCGCGGGGCTGGGAACCCGGGCTCCTCCCTGCGCCTGGTGCTTCCCCCACGGCCCCGGGCGCCCAGGCCACCGGCGGGGACGGTGGGATTCTTGCTCTGGAAGGTGTAATGGTAACGGCTCAGGTGGGGCCTGCCATTCTCTGGGCAAACATGCTGTCTTCATTTTTATTTGTTAAAGAGATGAAGTTAAGAAAGCTGAACAAATAAATGAGCACACTAGGGAGTTCCCGTCGTGGCTCAGTGGTTAACGAATCCGACTAAGAACCATAAGGTGGTGGGTTCGATCCCTGGCCTTGCTCAGTGGGTTAAGGATCCAGCGTTGCCGTGAGCTGTGATGTAGGTTGCAGACGCAGCTCGGATATGGTGTTGCTGTGGCTGTGGTGTAGGCCAACCTCCACGTGCCGCGAGTGTGGCCCTAAAACGCAAAAAAAAAAAAAAAAAAAAAAGGAGAAGCTAAGCAGCCCAGGGAAGCAGGACAGCCGGCCTCCCAGAGGCGGAGGATTCCAGCTCAGGGGCTGGCCGAGAAGGGACAAACATGTTTCAGGCTCCCTGGGGGGCTTCAGGAAACCCCAAACTCGCGCCCAGGCTGCTCTCATGAAGACGGCGGGGTCCCCGGGGCTGGTCCTCGCTGGCAGGCCGGCTGGGCCCGCAGGTGGTCACCGACTCTGCCACCCGGGCCGGGTCATAGAGAAGCCGCCGCTCGCCAGCACCCAGCCCCGGATCACGGCTCCTTGCTGGGCTCCGCCCCGCCACGTAGCCTCGCCTGCTGGACGGCCCAGACGGCGTTTCTCGTTTCTCGTTTCTCGAGGCACGGGCTCTGGCCCCCGCAGCAGCGCGGAGGGCGGGCAGCGAGGGGAGGAAGGACTCTGTGTCAAGGAAACATGGCGTTTAATGATTTTTTTGCAGCTGACATTTGCTGGACCGGCCAGGCTCCGGGCTAAGCATCTTAGCAGCGTTTTCTCTTTGACTTCTCACGGTGGGCGGCCTTGTGAGCAGCCCATGGCTGCCTCCCGCCTCACAGGTGAAGGAAATAAAGCTGTGCCGGACTCGCTCAAGGCCCTTCACCTGCTGCGAGGCGGCACTGTGCTGCAAGCCCAGGCGGCCCGTCCCCAGAGCCCCTGTTCCCAGCCGGCTGAGTTAATAGGACTTGACTGACGAGGCGGGGGCAGGGCCGAAGGGGCGGGGGGCACCCGCCCTTTTTTGACCACCGTGTGGCGTGCAGAAATCTCCAGGCCAAGGAGTGAACCCATGCCCCGGCAGCGGCAGCAGTGGGCCCTTAGCCCACTAGGCCGTCAAGGAACTCCCGTCCTTGTCTGTGATCCGGCTCAGCGCTTTACGGCGTCTTGGCGGCTGGTGGAGAAATACAAGGAGAAAACTGTACCCCTTCGGAACCACAGGTGAGGACGGCTTCAGAACGGAAAGCACAGAGGCGGATATGGCGAGAAAAGGCTGCCTGAGGACCTAGGGGCCTTTAAGCGAGGTGAGAGGGTGGGGAAAGGGGGCCAGGGCCATGGAAATCGCAAGTGCTAACCGGGGGCTGAGGCAGGGCCTGCAAAGGCAGGGACGCTGCGGGCCGCGAGGGCTGAGGCCGCGGGACATGGGAGCCTGGACGGCAGCAGGGGGCAGCCACCCCAGGCCTTGACCTCAGGGCTTCCAGGGCGGGAAGGGGGACAAAGCGGGGGAGGGAAAGTGAGGAAGAGCTGGGGGCGCTGCGGGCTGTCGCCTGGAGCCGGGAACCGGGAGGAGGGGGCGGCTGGGCGGTAACGGCTTGGCCTTGGCCTCCCCGGGGTTGGGGGTGCCACCGTCACGGGCAAGGTCTCACGCTGCTGACCTCCTCAACTTCCCTGGAAGAACCGTTGCCCGCGGCCCCCCACCCCCGAGTGTGCTGGGCAGGAAGGAGCAGGATCTGTTTTGTCAACGCAGCTTGCAATAAAGAGTCTCATTCAGGGAGGCAAGCAGCTGCTCGACTATTAATAGGCAGGGGCCGGAGCCGCAGGCAGCCTGCCGGGGAGGGCCTCGCACGCGGTGCGGGAAAGGTGAGCCGGTTCCTTCTGCGTGCCTGGGTTTGCACCCGCGGTGGGGCAGTCGGCCAGACACCTAGTTCTCAGAAGGTCAGTCAACCCGGGGCCTGGGCTGGGGTGGCTTGGAGCGTGCGAGGCAGGCTCTGGGGGGTCGCCAACCCTCCCCCCTCACGCTGGAGCAGCCAGAGGGGCAGGAGCCCGGGGACCCAGAGCTGGCCCGAGAAGCAGAGGCCCAGGCGGGCGGGGTCTCCACAGCTGCTCTTAGGCCAGATCAGGCACCCGCCCTGAAGGGGGTCACGGGGAGTTGGGAGTCAGGTGGCTGGGAGGGAGGGGGGTGTCAGTCTAGAAACAAGAGAACTGATGAGGCTCAGTAGGTGCAGAACCACCCCTCCTCTGGCTCAGTGTACCCAGAACCCGATGTATCCATGAGGACGCAGGTTCGATCCCTGGCCTCGCTCGGTGGGTTAAGGATCCGGTGTCGTGATTGGTGGTGTAGGTCGCAGACGAGGCTCGGATCTGGCGTTGCTGTGGCTGTGGTGTAGGCTGATAGCTGTGGCTCTGATTCAACCCCCAGTCTGGGAACCTCCAAGTGCCACGTGCGCGGCCCTTAAAAGAAAAAAGAGAAAAAATGGGGGGAGAGAAGCGATGAAAGGACCTGGAAGACAGAGGTGGGGGCTGAGCCTGGGGTCAGGCAGACCCCCTGCGTGAGCCCCCAGGTCACAAGCCAGACCGGGGCTCGGAGGCGTCTGCAGGACCCGCCCTGAGAGGGAGGCCCGGGGCAGGCCGCAGGTTCCTGGCCGGCCAGCACGGCGCATGACCTCATCTGCGGCCAGCCCTGCTGAATGAGCCTGTGAGACTGCGGCTGGGAGGGAGCTAATGGGGGCAGACGGGCGCCCTGGGCCTCCGCGAGGCCAGTCCTGCCGCTGGAGCAGCCCCGTGGCGCCTGCCCGAGTGGGCGCGGGACTCACAGGCGGGCTTTGTTCCCGCCCTCTCGGGTGGTGGCCACTTCAAAGAAGCCCCATTTAACGCGGGGCCTCGTTTCGAGTTTCCTAAGGGCCCTGTCCGGGCTAATGAGATCATTAAGAGGTGCTTGTTAAATGGGTTTAAATAGGGTTTGCCTGGACTGTTTCTGGCTGAGCGCTGTGCCTGGGTGCAGGTTTTTGGTTTTTGTTTTTTTAAATCACTTGAAGTGCGTGCGTATTTGCATCTCGTCGTACTTCAGGGCGTGTGGAGAGTGGGCGCGGGCCTCGCCCGGCTGGGGCCGCATTCTGGCCGCTTACTTCCCGCTCGGGCCTCCCTCCCGAGCGCCGGGGCAGGACGGCTCTGCTGCCCAGTCGAGTCGTGGAGCCGTCCCTGGGCCCCGGGGCCCTGACGGGTGAGCGGCTTTCCCAGCAGGTGGCCCTTCAGGGCCTGTGCCGGGCCGCAGCTGCTCCGCCCTCTGGGCCTCCGCCCTGGGAGCCCGGGCCCTTTGCCTCCCTCCTCCCCGCCTCCGCTTCCTTCTCCTTGAGGTCCTGCTAAAGCACTGCTTCCTGGCCGCCTCGGCTGGTCCCTCGCGGGTGCCATGCGTCCCCACTGCGTCTGCGGACACGGCCTGAGGGCTCGCTGGCTTTCTGGACGCTGGACGCTCGGTGAGGGCAGCGGCTTGTTCCCGCTCCTTGCGGTTCCTCCGGGGCCCATGGCTGCACGGGCTCGTTTCTTAATAAGCTTTTGTCAGTTATTGGCATTCGTTTAAAGGGCAAGGCTGTGTCTCTGAGATCCCGTCACGGCCGTTCCTGGAGGCTGGCCCGGTTCCTTCTCGCCGGCCTGCATTCCGGCCCATGTATTTGATTCCATGTCAAAGCCTGTGCCGGGGCGGGGGGCAGAGCCAGGCACGGGAGCCAAGCCCACCTGGATGCAGGCTGTCACTCCTCCAGCAAGGCCACCAGCTCCGGCCTCTTGATTAGCCTCTCGGGCGCCGCTGGGCCCTCCCCAGAGGACAGGGCACAGAGTTCCAGAGCATTCTGACTCTTAGTCCTTTTTGTGCCCAGAACCCGCAGCACTGGCGTGCAGATGGAGAGCGAGGCCGGGGGCGGCGCCCAGCCCGGAGCGGGAGGCCTCGGGCTGTCCGGCTGGCCGGCCGAGCAGGGCCAGCTCAGGATCCAGCCCGAGAGGGGAAGCGGCACCGCTCGCGTCCAAGGGGGGAGGCGGGGCGGCGCGAGCGGGAGGCAGAGGAGGAAACTAAACCTGGTGGGGGGACAGGGGAGAGAACCAGAGGCGGCTTGGAGGAGGGCGCGGGGGCTGGAGGCTCGGGACCGAGTGTGCGAGCAGACCTGTGCGGCCGGGCGGCTCCCGGGGGCTCTCGGGGGAAGGGCCATCTCTCCGCTGCACCAGGGGGTCCCCAGGGAGACGGACGGCGCCCTCGTCGCCTCTGTGTCCCCTGGACCGCAGCACGAGCCCGCGTCCTTTCACGCAGTCAGCACTTAAACGCAAGTGCTCTCTCTCGGGCGCGTGGAATGGATGGCACTCCTGTTCGTACAAATCCATGTCGTTTGCTGGGCTCTTACCATGTACCAGGCAAGGTGCTAAATGCCCCTCATCCATCGTCTCTGACACTGTCAGGTCCACGAGGCCACGCTGCGTCCCCAGGACCTCGCAGGAACTTGAGCAGAGCTGCTGCTAAACATGTATTTGCTGACTGAACAAATACTGCCTCTCAGCGTATCTCACAGATAAGGGCCCGGCCGGCTGAGCGGCCGGGGTCATTCAGCCAGCAGCACGGGGGAGGCAGGCTTTGCAGCCACGTCTGTCTGACTCCGAATTTCACGGGCTTAGCCGAGCTCTGCTGTCTCGGCCGTTATCTCAGGCCTCGCTGGCAAAGTGTGGCCTGAGAGCCAGCATCGTTGGCGTCACCTGGGGGCTTGTTGAAACAGGAATTTCAGCTGCTCTCCAGCCCTTTCGAATCAGAATCTGCAGAGTATCAAGACGCCCATGTGCTTCTGATGTACGTCCAGTGTGATGGGCCGGTTTTCGGTGCAGACACTTCCTCTCCCGCCCCAGCCGGTCTCCACCCCCAAAGCCCCCCGGGGGGTCAACACCCTTGGCCACCAAACAGCCTGCATCACACCGCACTGGACCATTGCGTCTTTTGTCCTTTGCCGTGAGACTGCTGGGTGTAATCGCAGTGCTGGCAGCTTTGGCCTCGACGCTTAAAGTCATTAACCAGCAAAGGATCAAAAGCGTATTTTCACTTTTTCCATCTTGTCTGCCCATCAGGTGTCTGGCACCCCGAGGCAATGTTCATGAAAACAAGAGGGTTTTCGAGCTGGTGGTCTTGCCTCTGAACAGGACCGCTGGCCGGGGTCTCGTCCGGACGGGGGCCCGTCGCGATTCTTGCTCGGCCACATCCAGTCACAGAGCTTGTGACTTCCCAGCCTGGTCTCTCTTTGCTGCGAACGGACACTTTAATCCGCTAATTATATTTGCGAACAATTCCCCGGCCACTGAGGGGCTCTGCTTGTTTATGTTCTGAAGCTGACGAGGCTGGTCTTTCGGAAGAGCCTGAGGGACTGCTTCGTTGAACAAAAGGAGCAGCGGAGCTGGCTCGCGGTTCGTGTCACCCGTTCCCCTGCCTTCTCTCTGGCTGAGGCCCCCCATCCCTAAGCCCCGGCCCCCGGTGCGTCTCTAGCCTCTCCTAGTAACTTGTGCGCTGCTCACGTTAAGAAATCAAGACAGGGATTTGCGCTCCTAGATTCCCAGGCAGGGCCGATGCAGCAGTCCGAGCCCGGAGGAAACGGCAGGAGTAATGCCGGGGCTCGGCTCTTGGGATCTCAGGGTTACGGAGCCCCAGCTCGGTGTCACTTGAGTCCAGCTTCAGTTGCTGATGATGACAGTCATCGCACCGCTTTTCAGGCACACACGCATTCCCCTGACGCCTTACTGAGCGCCTCTTCTGTGCTGGGCACCGTGCTGGCTGAGGACGTGAGGGCTGGTCAGCACCTGCCTGGGCCCCGACCCTGGGCTGCCTGCAGAGGCAGCGGCTCGACACCTTCTCTAGAGGCCACTGAGCCCACGGTCCTCACTCTCCCGACTGCAGCTCTGGCAGATCTCCGTGGGGCCCAGAGAGTCCGCGCAGGCGGGGCCGCTTCCTCCTTGGGGGCGCCGTTGCCCTGCCCCGGGCCACGCCGGGCCTGGACGGGACTCGGCAGACATTCAGTTCAACGCTTCACTTGCTGCGGGGGAACCGAGGCCCCCAGCAGCCGCGGGGCTCGCTTAAAGAAATCAGAGCATGGGGGCTCCAGCCAGCACCATCTCCTGAGTCTCCGAGGTTGGTCCTGAGGGCCAGGCTAAGCCCGGGGCCGAGAGGAGCGGCGGCCAGTGCAGGCGGGGCGCGGGCGGGGGACAGGGGAGCGGGCGCTGGGAACACACAGGCCGAGCGGAGCAGGGGAAGCAGCCCGGCTTTTCCTCCGGAGCCAGACAGACAGGTTGCCATGGATGCGAGGCCAAGGTCACTGTCACGGAGAGGTTGTGGCGCGTCTAGTCGCAGACACCGAGCCAGTCCGAGGCGGGTGCTGCCGTTAGGGCCCAGGGGCCGGCCGCAGAGAAACAGAGCTGTTAGCAAATTGAAGCCCCTCCGTCTGCCAAGCGCTTAGGCGCCTTGACCCCGTCAGTGAGGAAACTGCTGCCCAGCCCACCTTCCCCGAGGAGTCATCAGGACCAGACAATGATTGTTGTCACAACAATAAAGCAGGAGCCGCTTACTGCAGACGCAGACGTGAGCTGTGAGCCAGCCGGAAGTCAGATGCGATGGTCGGAGCCAGTGTGTCTGCTGCGATTTGACGAGGAGCAAGCGGCTCCGCAGAGCGGGGTTTGCACAGGGTCCCACGGGGTTCTGCACAGGGGGTCAGGACCTGGGTCCTCCCGCCCGGAGGTCAGGGCCTGGCCTGATCCGCTGCCTCTGCAGCCGTCCCCAAAGAGAGAGCACGGCCTGGAGCAGGCCAGGCACCGCCCGCAGCCGTCACCCCTCTGTGTGGGGGGTGCAGCCTGCCCACGCCGCCCCACGGGCATGGGCACCGGCCGCGGGCCCAGCTGCCGTCGGACCTGCACTGAAGCGAGGGCGCTTCTGCTCGGCTGAGTCCCGCCAGCGGCTCCAGGCCGTGCACTTTTCCAGCAGTCTCGGGGTGGCTGGCTTTGAGGGTCTCCAGTCCCCCTTCTTGGCCATTGGCAGATAAGCAGAGGAAGCCCCAGGCTTCAAGCTGAGGGCCTGGTTTTGCAATAACGCAAAGAGGACTTGGCACAGAGCTCAAAAGAGAAGAAACTGACCGGAAGAGTGTGGGCAGTCGTCTCTGGGTAACACGCGTGTGGCCTGGGAGCTGGGAGTCCCCAGTGTCTTCACACATGTAGTCGAGCCAGGTGCTTTGCGCCCTGAAGGGACCCACTCCTGTGACAAACACGGGTGGTGACAAGAGGTGGCGCTGCATGCGTCGTCCCTGGGTTGTATTTTCAGGCCTTCTCGTTATGCTGATTTCATTTGATGCTAACAGGTCTTCATACCTAAGCCTTGCTAGTGTCTGCGTGCGCACGTCTGTGTACACACACATTAAAACATTTTTTTTTAAATTGGGCCTCGGGCTCGGAGCCTTTGGCAGGCAACAGTATCTAGTTAGAATTTAATAACATTGTTTTTATGGTATTTATTTTTACTTTTAGCTCCTATTTATGGCAGGTGAGACTGGTTTTCCATTTGCAGTAGTGGTATGAAGTTTCCATTTTAAAGGCATTCGTTTAAGTTAAAGAGTCTATTCAGAGCGCGACGCCGAACGGGGAGCAGTACAGGTGGTTCGCAGACGCGGCCTGCGCGGTGAAGGTGCTGAAGGCCCTGCTGAAATTCAGGAAACACTGACAGAGGCAGTCGTGGAACAAAACAGTCAGGTAGTCTCAGAATCCAAGACCACTGAACTTTAGAAGCCCAGGATTCTAGAATCTCAGAACTCAGAATCCTAGCACCGTAAATCCCAAGACGCACAATGTAAGCTGTGAGATACCATAAGGCGCACGCTCTCACCACATCTTAGCCTGCGGGGCAGAAGGCCTTGGAGCCACCCGCCGGTTCAGTCGCGGCATTTCGATGTGGGGGGACCGAGGCCCCAGGAGCTCAAGGAGAGAGTGACAGAGCACATGTGAAAGAGGCCCTTGAAACCTGATGCCTTCTCCGGGTGTTGCGGATATCTGGGAGAGGGTTCCCCAAAGTCGCAGCGCTTTCTAGCAGAGAACTGGGAGCTTTCCTGCCCCCCGAGCTAGGGCAGATTTCTTGAGGTTCCTCTGGCCCAGGCCCGGCCTCTGCTGGGAACTGGGGGCGGCCTGCCGGCTCCCTTCAGAGGTGGGAGCAGGGGCAGGCCGTGTTCGGGGGTCCAGGGCGTCGGGAAACACACAGGGCAGTGGGGTGGGGGCCGGGAGGACGGGGGCAGGAGGGCCCGTCCCTCTCTGGGCCGGCGGGCTCCCACCTGCAAGGCCAGAGTGCCAGCCGTGGCCTCCAAGGGCAAGTCGGCCTCATGACTCTTAACTCGGCTTTTCTCCTGGGGCCTCACTTTCTTCTGTCCACCAGGCGGGAAACTGACCAACACTTTTCTGACCCCCCAGAGCTGTAGGCATAATCCCAGGACCTCGTGTACAAAGACAGAAGCCTCCCTCCCAAGGGCATCTCAGGGCGTCAGCGGGAACCAGGGCGTCAGCGAGGCCTGGAGAGCTGCTGAGGGATGGAGGGGAAGAGACCATCACTGCGCCGGGAAAGACGCCCGGCCCCGGCTCCTGCCAGAGGAACCCTCCTTTCTCCAGGCACCCTTGAAATGGCTGCCCTGGAAACGGGTTCTGAATGTCGGCGACAGGCGGGGCCGTGGACGGGGGGCAGGTACGCCGATCAGAGTGCCTCTGGAGACCGAGCTTTTGGGATGGCACACCGAGCCACGGGCAGGGAGAGGGGGCTGGGCGCGGGTCACGGGGATGGCGGTTTGCTGCAGCCCCGCAGCCCCCGAGCACCTTCTCCTGGGGACCAGACCCAAGGGAACTCCTTCAGGCTGCGGCTCCAGGAGACCCAAGGCCGCAGGGCTGCCCCTTCGCACGGGGGCGCCTCATCGGCCAGGCCCCCAGGCCTTTGCTGCATCTGTCTGGCTCCACGGGTCTCACAGAAGTTCAGCTCTGGGTCCTGCCAGCTGTCGCCGCCTCTGACCCAGCCCCCCGGCCTCACCCGCGCTCAACAGGATCAAGTCTGTCTCCCTGTGCGGGGACACCGCCCATCGCTTGCTCCCCGGGGGCGGGCTCCCCGGCTGCCTGGCCGTGGCCCTGGGCTGGGGCTCCCAGGCATTTCTCCTCAGAGCCCCGGCAGCTGCTCCGGCGGCGAGCCAACACCAGCAGTTACAGCCGCCCCAGAACGTTTGGACGGATTTCTGCAGTTAGGAGTTGATGAAGTTGAAAGGTTTTATAGACGGGCCCTGCTGGTGTTGAGGGGGGCGGTTTTTCGGGAGGAGGGGGCGCCGAGCCGGCGGCCTTCAGATCCTGGCGGCAGGAAGAGAGGCCCGGGAGGGACCGGGGAGACCAGCCAAAGAGCAAGGACTTGAGGCCACCCTGCCGGGGTGGGGGGCGCGGGGGCACTTTGGCCCCCCAAACGGGGAAAACAACCCCACCGAAGAAGCGCGCTAGCTCCGGACCCCTTCTCGGCCCAGGACTAGCCTTGCCCTCCTCTGTGCCCGCATCTGAAAACCTCAGCGAGACCAGAGTCTGCGGTGGGCCTCAAAGGGGCTGAGGACGCCCCCCGCCCCCGAACCGGGTGAAGATGCTGTGTCTGAGCTTGGTCGGGGGCCAGGACGCCTAAGCCCCAGGGCCTTTGAAAAGGTGTCTGTGACCGGAGCTGCTGAACCGAGGTCCGTTCTGGTCATTCTCCTGCCCGATCATCAAACCCTTACGGACTGTCTAAGCCCAAGGCCGCGGTGGGGGAGCAGACAGAAGGGCCCTGCGGGCGGGCGCGATGCTAATTGTCACAGGAGGGAAGCGGCGCACACGGACGAAGGACAGGCCACTGAAGACGCGGGAGAGGTCCGATGACGATGAGGCTGTGAGGACGCTGACACGGGCTCGGGGTGGCGCTGGGGGTGGGGGGGCCTCTCCAAGGTGACATTTCAGCTGCGACTCCGGATCCGAGGAGGAGGCAGCCCGTGCAGGTGTAAGAAGAGAGCCGAGGTCCTGCGGGAGAGTGAGCGTGGAGGGCAGACAGGGCCCGCGGGGTGGCCTGAGCAGGAGGCAGAACTGCGGGCCGGGAGGCCGGAGCGGGGTCGGCGTGGGGCCGCCACAGGGACGGGGAGGGTTAACCCGGGTCAGCTGGAAGTCATAGCATGGGGTAGGATACTCTCCATGCTGCCCTCCCAGAGGGTTTCCAGCTCGGAATTCCGGAAGGCACGCCCAGAGTGCCTCTCGCTGCACCCCTCTGCTCTCTGTGGAAAAGGAGGGAACTCAAGAAAGGATCTGGGGTCTCCTCCTTGACCATTAGAGTAATCCAGCTAAAGGCCACTCGTGTGAAAGTTTCCTGCTGTCGTAGGGGGCCCAGAGAGGGAAAGGGGCTTGCCGAAGGCCACACAGCACGTTCACAGCCGAGCAAGCAGTAGGTAAGTTCCTTACCAGGCCTGTGGTCTCGCCCTGGTCCCTGTGCGCCGGTTTCTCGCCGCACACTCTGATCCGACAGCTGTCCGCCAGCCGGGGCGAGGCCGGGGCCCTGGAAGGGGTGGGCAAGGGTCTGGAGCCGGACGGAACGTGACAGACGAAGAGGAAGCGAGTGGGCCTAGAAGGGATGCTCAGAACGGCCGGGGACTCCACAGCCCTGCTCCTACAGGCGAAGCCGCCACGACGAAGCAGACCCACCTCTGTTCTTACTTAAGGAGATCACACGTGCATTAAAAATGAGTTGTAAAGAAAAGCAGAAAAAATTCGCCCGTGGCCTCTTCTCCCTAAAGAGCCACTGATGAACTGTTTGGTATACTGCAGACCTGGGCTCAGCTTTCTGTGCCGAACTTGGCTCCACCCTCGGGTGGAAAGCGGGAGCAGAGAGAGCTGGGCTCCTGGGCCACCTGGCAGGTGACTTTAACCCTTTCCTGGGGGCCGGATGGGGACAGCCGGAGTCCGCTTCTGCAGGGTCGGCTTGAGCGGTGCATGAGGCCAGCTCCTGGGTGGAGCAGCAGGCAGGGGTCCCCTCGGGGGCCTCCTGCGTCTTCCTCTTCGGCTTCTCTCTTTCCCTCTCCTGTCCCTGAAGCAGACCCTTGGCCCTGGGTGTGCGGTGGTTCCTGGCCTCGGCCAGCACCCCCTCCTCCGAGAAGCCCTCCCTAGCACCTGCATCTGGACCTCACGGCATTTTGACGAGTGTCTTACGAGGCCCCTGTTTCTACCTGGACTGTGATAACTTGTGCCCGGATCTTTCTTCTTTCTCAACGATGTGCTTCGACCTGGGATTTCATAGACCAGACACACCGCAACCCTTTTTAAAACTTAAAAACTAGGAGGAGGGAATGGGAGGGACTGCGAGTCTGGGGTTAACATACCAGCTGTTGCCTTTGGAGTGGACAGGCCGCGAGGTCCGGCTGTGCGGCACGGGGAACTGTATCGTCACCTGTGATGGAGCATGACGGAGATAATGCGAGGAAAAGAGTATATACATGTGTG
Organism: Catagonus wagneri; assembly: GCA_004024745.2. Taxonomy (NCBI): domain Eukaryota; kingdom Metazoa; phylum Chordata; class Mammalia; order Artiodactyla; family Tayassuidae; genus Catagonus; species Catagonus wagneri. The sequence goes on along the minus strand of PVHT021183658.1, from coordinate 48,306 downwards.
TATGTGTGACTGGGTCACTTTGCCATACAGCAGAAATTGACAGAACACTGTAAATGAACTATAATAAGAAAACTAAAAAAAAATTAAGAACTAGAGGACTAAGGTAGGACTGCCATCCGTTTTCTCCACTAGGTACACTTTTAAAAGATCATTGCTTGATAGAGCGATCACTTCCTTAGAGAGGGACCCTTGGCCGCAGACACAGCGGGACGGTCGTGGCGCCGGAACCCGGCCGGTCCGTGAGCCGAGAGTGGAGCCGCAGAAGCGCCAGCGCTGCCCCGCGCCGACCCCGCGCCGACCCCG